>CM032418.1:3000000-3355352 GCA_019049465.1 Dryas iulia moderata
ACAATCATCAATCACTGCATTCAACTTGGACAAACAACGTGCTGGCTGTACGATTTGTCACGTCCCCTAATCAGAGGAGTTTCAGGGTTACCCTCCTTATAATCTGAACTAAATTAACAAATTAAACACTTGTTGTGTAATTATATGTTAGTGATCTGTAAGGTGGTAACGGATTAAAGACTACTACAGGAGGGTAGGCTAACTCCTTTCTGTCTTATTCAGAGGTAAGTAAGAAAAAAATAGTCTGTGTAATGATTATATTGAAATCATTTAAATAATTGTGGCCAGTCGTGGCCCAGTGGCACAAGAGTGTGACTGTAAACGACTCGTTGTGGGTTCAATTCCCACTCGAGGAGTGGAAATTATATTTCCATTTTCTTCGCTCTGGTGCCGAGGTAAAGCGCGGCGTTGAGTTCCGCCACTTAACACGCAAGCCTCCGAATTCGGTGGAAAGTGGGGAACGGAGTGTCTTAACACTAGGTTCCCTCTGCCTACCCTGCTGTGTGCGGGATATAGCGTGAAGCTATTTTTTTATTTAAATAATTCACATGCAATTTTCTTAAGAAGCAATTTTCAGCAAATAGAGCCTATTATATTCGGGACAAAAATATTTTTAAAAAGTACGTAGTTAAGTTCTGCTTTTTTATTACCCAAGGTTAGACGTAACGTATAAAATACAGTATTTTAAAATGTAATACTCCTCTTCTATATCTATATGCTGCTGTAGAGTATGACTATTTTACTAAAAATAAAACAATTTAAGCGTTACCTTTGCGTAGTCTAAGTTAAAAGAAACCGTAGTTACTTTGCATAATCTAAGTTAGAAGATCCAGAGTCTATAATAGTATACCTTTAGAATTGAAATGGCTAAAATAAGTACGAAAATGACTTTAATAAGCCGAACCATATGTAAACCATGTATTTTATCAATTTATTTAAACCTAAAGATACTATATACCTAATAAGATAAAATAGTCACGGATGTATATAAGTATATAAGATGTATATAAGTTAATTTCAGCCTTATTAAGATGTATCGCACACTGAGTGTGATACCGCTTGCAGTAAAGTAGACTTTTAGAGAGATTTGTAGTGAAGAAAATATTTATAATAAATACTAATATAATAATTGCAAAATGCGATATATTTATTTTCCCGGTGTAGAACCTAAGACGAAACGGCGGCGTTAAGTTCATCCACTTAACACGCAGCAAATGAATTTCAAGTGCAAACTGGGGTCAGGTTCAGGTTCTAGGCCTCTAGATTCTTCCTATGTTTTCTGCTATGCGGAAAAAATGAGAAAATTACGTAGTTCCAAGCCTTTTCCGCCTACATTTTACTATAAATTTACCGCTTAAGATGAATATTTTTTTATATAATATTACTAATACGGTTACCTTTACCTCGGCACCAGAGCGAAAAAAATGGAAATATTAAATATTTCCACTCCTCGAGTGGGAATCAAACCCACAACCAGTCGTTTACAGTCACACGCTTGTGCCACTGGGCCACGACAGGTCACAAGTTATTTCAAGTTTTAATTATAAATTTCTAAGCTTTTCTTTACAACAATTGCAACTATTTTATAACTATACATTTCGTTCAACCCCTTAGTAAGGTCAATCCCCTTGCTAAGATCTTCAGAGTTACTCCACCTTATAATCTAACTTAACCGAACAAATCAAACAATGTAATTAGATGTTAGTAATCAGTAAATCAGTCACGGACGGTTGTTTAGGGTTCACTCATTACGGTCTTATTAATGTAAACACATTTGGTGTGATTTCCTCATTTGACTTTAGGGGGGAAATGAGAATTTGCTTAAGCCTAAAGCTACCTAATAGTTTTGAGCGTAACGTAGAACTAAAATGATAAAGTAGAAAAAATCTTTTATAAAATTATGCTATGTAGGGCAGTAGGACAGAGTCTAACTGTAAACACGATAGATTATGGGTTCGATTCCTACTCAGCGAAGTAATTATAATATTATATTATTTTTATTTCTCCGCTCTGACATTTAAGAAAAGGCGTGGCGTTGAGTTCCGCCGTTTATTTCGGAATGTATCAATTTTGAGCCCAAAGTACGGAACAGAGGCTTGTGTTACTTACTTGGTTCTCTCTGACTATGACTATGCTTTACGAGAAATAAAGCAAGATAGTGTAAAATTTCAACGAGTAGGGATTGAAACCATTACAATCGCCCATTACAAATTTGACCATTTGGGACAATAGACTCTTTATTAAGAAATATTGATTATGTTAACGTTCTAACTTTCACGCTCTCATAGGACAAAAAGCAGAAAGTGGAGAATGGAGTATCTTAACAATAAACTCTCTTACTACCCTGTCATGCGAAAAAGATCGAAAAATAAAAAAAAACGAAATATTAAAAAAATCGTTAAGCCATTTATCCCAAAACATCAACATAAACCAAAATACCTCTTCACACACAATCACAATCTTAACACGCAAGCCTCCGAATTCGGCGGAAAGTGGGGAACGGAGTGTCTTAACACTAGGTTCCCTCTGCCTACCCTGCTGTGTGCGGGATATAGCGTGAAGCTATTTTTTTACACAATCATAACATAATCAAAATAAATAACAACAATTAAAATCAATTATGTGGCCAGTCGTGGCCCAGTGACACAAGCGTGTGACTGTAAACGACTGGTTGTGGGTTCGATTCCCACTCGAGGAATGGAAATATTTAATATTTCCATTTTCTTCGCTCTGGTGTCGAGGTAAAGCGCGGCGTTAAGTTTCGCCACTTAACACGCAATGCCTCCGAATTCGGCGAAAAGTGGGGAACGGAGTATCTTAATACTAGGTTCCCTCTGCCTACCCTGCTGTGTGCGGGATACAGCGTGAAGCTACAAAAAAAAAAACAATTATTTACCATTCTATTCGCAATACAAAATGGCAACACAAAACAATATTGACGTGCGATCGATGCAGGTATCTTGTTACGCGCGTGGCATATTTGTACGGACGGACGGACGTGCGTTTAAAAATAAATGACGTTAGGCGGGAGCCAAGAGCCGCCGCGGGCTCATTAGCGGGATGGCAAATTAATTTATAGACAGAAGTATATATGTATACGTACGTGATGTATGTATAATTGCTATAAGATTCCATTGTCTTTGCATTTATGTTAACCTATATTTATTTGCATCTATGTTTTTATTTTAGCCTATATTTATGAAGCTAGAGACCGTTGCAGCGCAATGGCATAGTGTCTCAAAGTTAATTTGATTATTATGGGTTCGATTTCCACCTGGGTTCCAATGATAATATTTAAATTATTTTTATTTCTTACTTTATTTCTCACGCAGTGTTGGGCTCCGCTTTTTAACATAATGTACTGAAATTGAGTGAAAAGTGGAGAACTAGGTTATCTCTTCTACTTAGGGGTGTCAAGCTAAAAACGTATATAATTCAAACAAATACATTCCTGAGTATAAAGCTAATTCAAATATATATCGATTTAAAATCCCATAAGCTTTAATTGTTAATTGTATTTTTCTATAAAATAATCTTCTGAATTAATTATTTTTAAGTAAATATTTTCATTTCTTTATTTAAATGCTGTGCTATATTTACTTACTAACTTTGCCTTACTAAACTTCCCTTTTAATTTCCTCACTAACTCGTAATTTGAAGAAAAATGAAGAAAATAATGTATAATTCTCTCTGCCTAGTAATCCTTAAAAATGCTATTAATTTGATTATTTTTGACGAGATATCGTCTAAGGACAAGTATAAAAAATAATAACGAAATTGCTTAGTACACAAATAAATTATTGTTAATCCCCATATAAATCTCCAAACAAAAAATTCTTATTCTTTCCAAAAAGGCTTAATGAATACAATAACCTACTACAATTTTAGACAAACATTTGTACAAATACAATAAAACAAGACTTTATTGCTTTCACTAACACAAAAAAGGAGATTAATTTAACAAATTGTATGAAAAGATAAACCTCTTGGAGACGTTCAAACAAATTTATCTTCGAAAAAACCTGAAGAGTTCCTTCTATTATGGAAAATCTGAGGATCGGTTACAAATCGTCAAAATAGAGGAAAATAGATTATCCCATTACACCCATTCAACTGTACCTTAGAAGGGTCAGATTCATGATAAGTTTGAACATAAAAGAAATATATAATTCAAGTAAAATCTAAACCTATACCGAAATAGCTATCGATTTGGTATTAACTGATTGTAAAAACCATCAAAGGTGAATAAAACCCTTATATTTGAAGAATCAAAGGCCTTTTAGGCTTATTACACGGTTGAAGGGACATTTAAAAAACAACCCTCCTTCTGAAATCTGAAGGAAAAGTTGCGGATACGATTCCGATAATTGTCAGTGCTATTGTCTTCAGGTTATGTTGAGGTAAAAGAAAAGAATATGGCAGTTCACGTTTTGCCCAGCATAATAGGGTAATCAGAGAGAGCTTAATGTCAAGACATTCTGTTCATCACTTTCCGCCTAAAATATAGATATTGCAATTTGAGTCGCCAAATTCACACATACTTTAGAGAATATTCTGCAGAAGTCATTTTTTATTTACATTGTATAGAGTAAAAGATTGTACAGTTTACTTTCCTTAACTGTTTAAATTCATTTTTCAGGTTGAAGATGTTCACATAGCGTAGACGAACAGTGTAGCCGTAGCAATGCTATTTTATACGTATAATTTCATAAGTTTATATAAGACATACATATAAGTTCTTGTTACTGTGACGAATCAATATATAATAAAGGAATTGACACTAAGAGCGTGGTTTAATTCACACCTTTTTGATACAAATCTGAAGCAATGGGAGAATAATGTCCCCGCCACTTGACGCCGTGCTTTGCCTCGACACAACGGCGAAGAAAATTAATGTCCAATGCCGCGAATGGGAATCGAATCCACAACTAGTCGCATTTACATTCTAACTATGTGCATACAAGCCAAGACTGGCCTCTATGCGGCAAATAAGCAACGTAAGTAAAGTAAAAAATGTATATATTTCATGGATTTATAACGTTGTAGAACTGCTTACTGAGGTTAAATAATAAATTAAAAAAAAAACCGAGTGCTTTTGCTAGTATAATACATTTACATACAACAATTTACATTTCCCTGTTTATAATTATTTTTGTCTTTTCACATTTCATATTGTTCTCAATAATTTCACTCTGAAATACAAATATTACAACCTCGGATACTACTTCATGCATATAAAATTGTTTCACAATTCAAAAATTTGCATTCATTGTCGGTCTGTTATTTATTATACACTGGGACTGGTTTATTAGCTTTGATCTAAATCTCTTATAGATCTTATTTTAGACTGAATAAGGTTTATTTGTAAACCGAACCGAACAAAACAATAAACAAGAGTCGAGCTCACTGATTTCCCTCGACAGTAGCTGTTACAATTTACACGAAATCTTAAGAAAGACTACATACAGCATGATTAAATCACACTTGAAGTAAAACATTTCGTTTACCAAACCAAAAAGAATCCTCAGATATAAAAGCGTTAAACCCACGTAAATCTAGTTTGTATAACACAAAGGTAGCAAGGTACCTTTTCAAATACAAGCAGGTAATACAACCTTGCTTCGGGCAAACAAAATAAAATATTACAGGAGATGGTAATATAAACACAAATATTTACAGACTCTATCATTTCGAACCGGATGCTAGTTAAGCAAACACGTTGGAAGCATATGCAAATTTTCTTTGCCAGTTTTCCACGAGCCAGTCGATTGGAAATCAAATTTGCAATATGGGACAGCTAGGGTCAACATTGAGTAGATATCTGATATGTAAAAAGTGTGTAAGCGAAGCTAATACAGTTCGATTAGTTGTTAAGGGTATACAGAGTTCTATAGAGACGTGACCTTAAAAATGTATATTCTCTTTTAAAATTAAAGAAAATGTATTTAGATTAATATTTTTGGTTTTCGAAAATATATTTTAAAAAACCTGACGACTCGAACGTTTTACAGTAGTCCTAGGTCACAGGTAGTCTTAGTACTCGTGTGCCAAAATATTTGAAAATATTTATGTTCTATCAGAAGCTATTGGCAGTGATTAATTAGAAAAAATATTTTAAATACACAAATTAATTTTAGTTTATATTAATTATATAGTAAAAGCATGTTATTAATTGAAAACATTAAATTTGTTTTAATTTAAAAAAGCTACATCGCAAGTTAGGGACTGCAACACAAAGTTTCCACAAACGATTCCGGTGACTGTATCACCGAGTTTTGGTTAAAAGCCGCAATTAATCTGTTCGTTGCTAACGTAATGGCCATTATCGTTTAGCCGAAAAGATGTTAATGAAGCCCGAAGAGCACTTTAGACATCTTAGCACTCACATTTACGCCAAAACACTTTTGGCACACCGTTTAAGGCGGTCAACGGGGCAGTGTTGTGCAAACCTTAATATACTTAAAATTGCGGGCACCTACATGTGTCAGTTGGTGCAGAAGTAATTTGGAAAAATCCTTGTGATCCCTGTTTATTTTCAACGGGCGACGCTGCGGAGGGGACGCACGATCCCCAAAAGTTGGGTGGGTTAGGGAAAAAATCCCGAGCTAATGGAGCGAAGGAGGCGAATGAACTTTTAAATTTGCCTGTGTAGCCTTTCTATTTGAGGCGCACCGCTCCACCGACCGCTCGGGCGGAAAATTTCACGATCGACAGAATCGTCAAATTTTGTTTTAGCACGTCGTAAAATATGTTCGCGAATTCAATTAGCGCCGCTAATGATTCTGATCGCATTTCGCTGTTTGAATATTATAAACTTTTAATTTTGCACGAACTTGTACTTTAAAACTTTTATCTTTATGAAGGCAGCGTAAGCGATAAATGTGAATTTAAGTCGTTTTATTATTCTGTTTTTCGGTGTAAGATTTCAAGTTAATTTAAAAAAAAAGGAACTGAGAGAGTGAATGATTAACAAATATTTCAAATTTACTGACTATTGTGAGACATAATGTTATGTTTTTGTACAATTTCTGTCTGTCGGTTTATTTGTTTCGGCTAATCTCTGGAACGGCTGGACCGATTTCGATGCGATTTTAATGCCAGGTAACTGATGTAATAAGGGCCAGCATAGGCTACTTCTATTAAAGTATTACAACTTGTGTTTCATGCGGATGAAGTCGTGAGCACAGCTAGTACATATTTTTTATGTATTAAGCTTAAACTAGCTTCAAGTAACACATTTTCAGTACATAATAACATTATATAAACTTAGAAAAAGCAATTACATACATGATAAAAGGTCAAATTGTAACGTATGCGTTTGCGTGAATTCGGGGGCTAAAGAGTGAATTTATATTCAGACGGTAAACGCAGATGCTATTACAGTTAACTTTAGCCGAAATATGGTTTCTGGGATAATGCTCATATTATGTCGATATGAAGAGTGAGATATTGTTTTTATAAAGTAACTATATTTTTAGCCAGCCATTTACAGCATCTAACTGAGGAAAAGCTTGGTTGTGGGTTCGATTTTTACTTAGGGGGAATTATATTCATCATATTATATTTAAATAATTCTTAATTTTCGCTCCAGTAAGAAGACAAAGCGCGGTATTGATGTCTGCGCTTTAATATGCATAAAGATAAAAATTGGAGTTTTCGGATTTAGGCAGAAAATAGAGAGCACAATGTAGTCGTCATTAACTTGGCTCTCTCTGCCTTGAATTTTCGCATTTTTTAATTTTGTACAATGACTTAATTAAAATACATTTTTTTTATTTTATGGAAATAAAATGCATGTGTTTATATTATTTGAAATTTAATTGATTTATTATGAAATTTCTTTTACTTTCTTCATCATTAGGATTAGATTTTATTGTTACCCTTTTCCCGCACAGCAATTCTGCTGTGTCAAAATTAAAAAAAATGCGAAAGTTCAAATATAAGGGAACAAAATTCAAATATAAGGAAACTGTTATAAAACAATCATGTCTAATAGTTATAAGACGTGGTTAAATTAATTTTATTATTTTAAACTACAAAAGAAATTGAATTTTTGAATATTTTTAAAAAAAAAACATAGAATTTCAATATTGCACATAGCAAACATTTTAATTGATTAATAAACGACACGGTCGTTAGTTATCTTGTTCATATTTTCAAATCACGTTTTACTTTAATTGTAGCTCGGGGCTTTTTTTACAAACAAAAACTATCTATGTAATGTCGAATATATTGTTTTAGCTTTAAGCTAATTTAACCTATTTTCCTCCCGTCGGCCCGTTGGGGCCAGTCGTGGCGCAGTGGCACAAGCGTGTGACTGAAAACGACTGGTTGTGGGTTCGATTCCCGCTCGAGGAGTGGTAATATTTAATATTTCCATTTCCTTCGCTCTAGTATCAGAGGCAAATCGCGGCGTTAAGTTCCGCCACTTAGCACGCAATGCTTCCAAATTCGGCGGAAAGTAGGGAACGGAGTGTCTTAACACTAGGTTAGCTCTGCCTACCCTGCTGTATGCGGGACATAGCGTGAAGCTAAAAAAAAAAGAAATAATAAAAAAAAATTCCTCCCGTTGATTATTTTTTTGTATTGCAGACTGACAAAATGATTTTATTACCGGCTTCACTTTTCCCACACAATTTGGTACGCAGAGAAACTTAGTGTGTTTGGACACTTGGTTCTTCATTTTCAGGCCAACTTCAGCCGTAAATGAGGATGAAACTTTGTGTTTTTTCTTATTTTTTTCTCAGTTTCACGCTGTATCCCGCACACAGCAAAGTAGACAGAGAGTGTTAAGACACTCCGTTCCCCACTTTCCGCCAAATTCGGAAGCATTGCGTGTTAAGTGGCGGAACTTAACACCGCGCTTTGCCTCGACACCAGAGCGAAGAGAATGGAAATATTTAATATATCACAAAGCAGCCAAACACAAACAATTTAAATATAAACAATTTCCCCAGTAAGAATCGAACCCACAAACAATCGCATGAACTTTCAGAACTTTTATAACTACTCACTCAACTACGATGTCTTCGAAAGGCAATAATGCAAATAAAATATCATCAATAACGAGACCGACTGCTATTTACCGTACGATAGAATATTCGCTGGTGCGTCGTAATCAAATCAATATCACAGTAACCGTATATAATTAATTAGCCTCCTGTGCATGGCAGAAATAACGTTTATTTGTGTGGGAAATGAGATATTATATATTCAGTGGAACTTTGACTTATTGTTGCTATTTGTAATATACTCGTATGTGATAATCCTTTATTTTACATATTTCTTATTTTATTACATCTACATTTATAAAAAATACACATACTATAAATAAAAATATAAAAAAAAATGCTCATCCCCGACGGAGGCTTTACAGTCAAGCCACCGGTGGTCATGGTGACAGACTAAGACTCCGCACAATACGTGCCGTTTTCAAAACAGCTGCCTTTGAATAATTGTTATTATAAAAGAAAGTAAATTAGTTACGTCATTTAATTCAGATTTGGGCGGAAAGTGGAGAACGGAGTGTCATTTACATTGCTACGCAGGAACAAGCATGAAGCTGCATCGCAATGACATCGTGATGAAATTAAGATGGGAATATTTAAAAAGGAGTATGTAATTGAATAATTAATGTCTTGACACTAGGTAATCTTTGCCCAAATATTAACCACTAGTGCAGTTAATATTTTAGCAGAGACAACCTAGAGTCCAGACCCTCCGCTTTCTGATTTCCACTCGAATTCGAGACATTGCGTGTTGAGTGTCTTAATAAAATAAATATAATTGTTAAATTGACTCAAGCAATATTAATAATATTCGCTATTAATCAGGTTAAAATGTCAAATTTTGCTATTTCATTTATATACAAGACTATGCTTTCTATTATAAGTTCCTTTACTACATAATATTAAAACTAAACGTACAATTCTTTTAAAATGAAAACTTTTCCCCTAAGCTTTATAGGCAAACTGTTCGGGCAAAGTCGGTATATAAATATACCGTCTTCATTCTCCATATAAAGTCCAGCACAAAGAAAGCGCTGAAGGCTCAACTTGTTTGCTCAGATCCGATGTAAAGGACCAAGGAAATATATTTTCAAAGAGCCACGATCATTCTAATATGGTAGCGGAGTACTTATATTGACAATGTTTCTGATATGTAGTGAATTAAGTTGGTAATCTTACTGAAACTTATTGAATCCCTACTATAGTATTATAAATGCAAAAGTCTGCATGCCTATTATGTTTAGATGGATAATCTACTGGCCCGATTTTAATGGAATTCGGGACGAAAATGGTTTAAGACCCAGAGTCTAACATGGCCTATGTTGTCCAAAGACCTTGTAAAGTATTTTTTGCAATAAATTTTAAATTTTAATTTGTATATTTTGAATACCTTAAAGAATTTAATATCATATGTCAAAAAAAAAGTAATGATTTCTCTTTACTGTACTTATATATTTTATATAGCTATTACAAACAGCATTTCATTACAGTAAATTTTATAAAAATTAGGCTTTGGCCACAGGCTCTACGAACTGCGTTTTACGTTCGAAACGTCGGGTTTTCTAATAACCAAAAGTACAAGTTGATCGAATTAAAAGAATTTCATTTAAAAATATGTAAAAATCTTAAAAATTCATGTTATTATTATTTTCTTACTGTACTTAATAAAAAATTCGCCAAAGTTTAGTCAATATATTAATATACAGACAACGTAGACGTTCTACGATTGGAATCGCTTAGTGACAAGAGATAACACGTAGTCATAGAGCGTGCTGACCAAAACACTTGACCTGTTGGGCAACTAAAAGTCCCAAATACGGTGTAGGGTGAGGGCCAAATTGAGGGGTCTATATACAATTGTCGGGAGACCTATCCGCCAACTCGTTAGGATAATATGGCTAGTTCAATCGAAGTAAAGTTGTCTTCATGCATATATTTGTATTCGCTCTATTTGAGTTCGTACGTAGCTACGTGATTATACGTTTTCGAAATTTCGAATTGTGATAAAAGTTCGTAGAATTTGGTAAAAAAACATATTATGTAAAGGCCATAACCCATTTTTTTATGATAATAGTAGAATTTTATTTATAGAATGTATTACGAAAATACCTGTAAAACACTAATAAGCAAATAAGCTAAGCAATGCTTAGTAAGCATAATTAGCTCAAAGCAGTCAATATATATTTTTAAATCTTCACGGTATTTCTTGTTCCGCAGGGAACGCAGGGACAACTTAGTGTCAGAACACTCCACTCTCCTTCTTTCCTACTTTCCTCGCGATCCCGAGACTAAAAAATGCCTGAACATGTCAAGTGGCAGAACTCAACGTACCATTTTGTCTTGTTTTCGAATTAAATGAAAATAATTTAAGTATAATCCCTGTGAAAGCGAATCGAACCCACGACCAAAGCGCATATAGTTAGATTACTGTCACTTTGCGCTACGGTTATGGTTACGCCATAAAGATTAAACATAATAAATCCACCATTTTCATCATATAATATAATACAACATAATATAAATTGAAAAATCGTTCATTGTTTGCCTCTTAAGATAAAACCGTACGCAAACAAAAATCTCCTACAGAACACAATGCCAATACACCGATCTGGATCCATCACGAAAAGTCGTAGCAAAATAAAATCATTTATCCGTAAAAATTGGGTCCGGCAGTATCAAGATTACTAGGGTTGTTCCTTTTCTTTTCTATTCAGCATTTATACAAGGGAAAGAATATACTAGTAGTATGTAGTAGTAGTAGTATATAGTAGTAATACAGTAGTATATTAGATGTGGAATGGAATGGCTTCATTATTTCGTGTCATAAAGTATGGTAGCAAATTGCTAGTGGAAAGTCGCGTTTAGTCTAACGACCCGTGATCAAAGTATGTAAGTGTAAGCTTGCCTGTTCATATCTCTAATGTAGAGACAATTTAGTAAAATCGTCACATTTGCTCGCTTTGCTATTTGTATTATACTCGTATGTATCTAGTAGAATGTAGATGAGACCAATGGTGGCGTAGTGGAACAGCGCCCGACTGTCAATGCTATTGGTTGTGGGTTCGATCCTCGTTGGAGAAAGTTTTTATTTTTTATTTTTATTTCACTGTTCATATTTCTACACTACGGAAACGCACCATACCTTTTGTTAAAAATTTATTACGTCATTACTTTTCTTCTTATAACTAAACTATGTAGTCGTACTTCGTTCCTACAAGAGCTCAAATATTATTTATGTTCTATCATAACACTTGAACTTTTTTATGTAAATTAATATTTCCCAGCTCTAGTAGTGCAAACAGCTAGCGTTAAGTTTCAACAATTTATATTTTTAAATGTTAATACTAAACTTAATCAAATCATAATTAGTCATTGAGTTTTGTTGAACAGTGGAACTTCATTCCGCTATGTTCAAATAAAAGACCTACTCACTGCGCAATGTATACATTTCGAGGGGAAAGGAGAGAATGCAGTTTTAATAATGAGTTATATCTAGCTATGTGGGAAAAGGCATGTATATATGAATGCTTAATAAGGTGGTTTTTAAGTTAAATAACCAGTTAGTTTTCTTTATAAAAAATATTATTTTATAATTAATAGTTTAATTGCTTATAAAATATTGGTGTAAAATCAAATTATGGAACTAATTTTTTACATCAAAACGGCTTCTAACCACATGTCGCGCGTTAACCAAGTCCCGTCACAACACTGAAGATTGATATGGGTGAAACGGGGAAGATAAATTAATTTGTCACTATAAACTAACTCTACCCTAAGCATACTAAAGGTGTAATTATTAAATCTGTACCTTTGGCTAGTTATTTCCTTTCCTTTGCTACTTATTTAATTAAATTTTAATTGACATATCTGAGTGTGCCTGTTGTTGGTTGACTTGTTATTGAAATGTTAGGTAAAATCAGAAAAGTTTTTATTTTTAGAATGAACTTTCTTTAATTGAATTATTAAAGTAAAATAGAATATATTATAAATAAATTAACAGGAAATAGTCACAAAACATTTTTAGAAAATGTATAAATATTTAGAAGGATTCGAACCCGTGCCTCTCGGAAACCACTTAAGTGCTCTGGTGGCTACGCCTTACGTTCAAAGATGGAACGCATGACTTAGCAGTCAAAGCCCTTGAAGGGTCAACAAGAGAGAGATCACATTTTAATAGGTTTTCTAATAATGCTTTTCATATACCAAGTACGAGTATATAAAAACACTTTAAAAATAGTACAATACAAAATGGTTATATCATTATATTAATACAAGTATATACACATAGTAAACAGTCAACCTTTCCCAGACCTTTCATTCCACTACGTTGTCTTATCCTGCTCCATCAATCATACCCGGGTCGGTCGGTCTCATCCGGTCAAATGACTGTCACGACTCACGAGATGTAAAATGTTTATAATAATAAATAATATAATACCTATATGTTTATATGTAAGTTATAACACAAATAGTGGCCAGTCGTGGCCCAGTGGCACAAGCATGTGACTGTAAACGACTGGTTGTGGGTTCGATTACCACTCGAGGAGTGGAAATATTTCATATTTTCATTTTCTTCACTCTGGTGTTGAGGCAAAGCGCGGCGTTAAGTTCCGCCACTTGACACGCAATGCCTCCGAATATGGCGGAAAGTGGGGAACGGAGTGTCTTAACACTAGGTTCCCTCTGCCTACCCTGCTGTGTGCGGGATAAAGCGTGAAGCTAAAAAAAAACTATAGAAATATATATAGAAATGTACATATGTGCATGATTTTGAGCTGTTTCATTATGTCAGGCATAATTGATGTATCGCTACTACAGCGCAGCAGATGTCATTCCATTAAATAATGTCCTTTTTTTTAAAAAAAACAAATTCACCAAAGATTTTATATCGAAAACAAAACAATCTGGTATGCACTAGAAGAATAAGATAAGAAGACAGAGAAAAAGTTAGTCTAGCATTTTGCCGGGTTGATAGAGATAACTAAATAATAAGTGAAACTGTTCCAATCTGTTTTATGTATACCTCAAAACATGCTTAACTCTTTAAACTTTTTTTAAACAAACCTACTTTTAAAATACAATTCAAACTGCCTACCAACGTTTTCATTCAAACTAATCCCATAGCTCCACCTTACCCTAAATACCATTATATTAATACTCAAGGGAAAAATCACAAGAAGATTTACTTAGTAAGAGACTACCGTAGGAAGGTTTACTCGATTTCTTATCGTTTTATGATCCCGAGTCCCGTTTATCATGTTACTAGACTGACCCTTGTAATGTAGTGATCTGGACATCTTGCGGACTGCGGTGGAGTTAGGTTGTGGCCACAATGGGCGTGGAAGAATTTGGCAATGTTAATTATATACCCAGTTGTAACATGTTAATGTTGTAATTATATAAAGTAATGTATAGTTTTAATTACTGATATTGTTAAAAAAGGAATTGATGTAAAAAAGAAGATGGGAGCCAGTCGTGGCGCAGTGACACAAGCATGACTGTAAACGACTAGTTGTGGGTTCGATTCCCACTCGACGAGTGGAAATATTTAATATTTCCATTTTCTTCGCTCTAGCGGGAAATATGGCATTTTATGTTTTATGGTCGAAACCAATAAAAATAGCAATGAAAATGTCAGTTAACAATTAGTTGAGCAGATATTACAAACAGAAGATATTATAGTCACGAAAAACTGAATATTCCAAAAAATACAGCCAAATAAAAAAAAGACCAATAGAATTACATTGAAAATTTAAGTCACTTTATTCATAAACAGGCATTATATATGGCAAATCTGTATTAAATTCCACCTCTGCCCTTAACGTAATGGAGAAAGAAATTAAGATTTATATTTCACTGAGGAGCAAAGGATTTTTTTTTTGGGTTAAGAAGAAATTCAGTGTAGAACTTCCTTTGTTTACGATCTCTGAGCTTTGTTACCACATTTACCGAAGCTTTTGGTCTGGCGCTGTTTGTTTTGTTGCCGTTAATGTAGGCTTGCTCTTTCACCTTGTATAAGCTTTAATGCGTAGTTTAGAGTATGGGAAGCTTTTTAATCAATTCTGTTCAGTTTGGTATTTAGAATATTAATAATCTGTTTTTGAAAATATATTAAATACGCAATATTTAGTGAAATCGGGAGCACGTGGCTTGACACTAGGTTATTAGTGACTTTAGTGACATAATCTTCCTTCCATAGTTCCTCCCGTGGGGGGACGGGTTAAGAATACAATTCCCCCCCGCCGCTGGGTAGCGTCCCGTAAAAGGCGGGTAACCCAGTAGTTTGGTGGTAGGAGATTCGTTCTCCGACTGGCTCGCGACCACTATCATGTCAAAGACGAACCGCCAAATATCTTATGATGTGTTCCGGTTCGATGGCATGTAAGCCAGCTCTCCCTATTCCCACCATTCCCATCCTTCCTCCCTCCTTCTGTCCTACATTCCCAAGGCTGGCAACGCATCCATAACTTTAATGTTGTGGATGTCTATGGGCGAAGGTAACCACTTAACACCAGGTAGGCCTTCAGCTCGTTTGCCTCCTTTATACCATAAAAAAGAAAAAAAAAATTCTTCACATTGTATCTTCACCACTTACTCGGCGTAACCAAATGAAGAATTACGTAATTTAAACTATAAATACTTTATACTTACATATATCCCAAATTGTTTTATTTTTATTTTATTTTCAATAGCTTCACGCTTTATCCCGCACACAGCAGGGTAGGCAGAGGGAATCTAGTGTTAAAAACTTTCCGTTCCCCACTTTCCGCTGAAATCAGAGGCATTCCGTGTGAAGTGGCGGAACTTAACGCCACGCTTTGCCTCGACACCAGAGCGAAGAAAATGGAAATATTAAATATTTCCACTCATCGAGTGGGGATTGAACCCACAACCAGTCATTTACAGCGACACGCTTGTGCCACTGCGCCACGACTGGCCCCTATTAAATATATACGTAGTTATTAAGATGTAAATGTCATATTACAAAATATATTTCACTAGTACACATACGAATTGACCATTTATTTATAATAAAACTTTTAAAACTGGAAATTGAGTAATCTAAGCAATGTGTCTGTAACTGTAAAAGTTTTAATTAGCTCCTTAATTAAGCGGATATGGATTTGGTCAAAGCTTACCTCTTTCCTATTTCCTTGGTTCACCACAGAATGATATCGGGTGGCTTGTATGAATTCAAGCTTATATGTATATACATATATGGTCGAATAGAGATGATTACTAGGTAAATATGTTATATTTTTAAATATTACATCTATATAATACCATTAAAAAGTTTTTTGTAATGAAGGAATTAAATTATATAAGATATTTTAAAATTCCATCAGCATAATCGTTCTGTAGCTTTTCGTAAGTGTGGCGGAAATTTTTGCATAGCAAGGTACTCGTAGTCAAGAGATAACCTAGTGTTAAGACACTCCACTTTTCTCACGAATTCGAAGCATTGGGTATTGAGTGGCGGAACTTAACGCCGCTATTTGTCTTTTTCACTCAAACGAAGAAATGTTATTTTCATTACAGTAGGAAAATCGATAGTGTTCATTTTTAACTTAAAATAGTAAAAAAATATCAAACACGGATACATAAAAGCTTTGAACTATATAATATAAAAATAACTTTACTTAGTTCAATGTCCTGTGCATTGAAATAATTTCATTTTTATTTTTAACTTTCAATTACGATATAGAGAAGAAAGGAGTAGAAAAAAAGAACAAACATAAGCTTGTAATTTATTATGAATTTATTAGTCTATCCGTGCTTTATTCTGTACCGGTTAATTAAAGATCTTTATAAAAAACTATATTCAAGTATTGCTTTGAAAATTTAAAGAATTAGAAATAACGAGACTATATTCAGGTTTTGCTATGCAAATTAAAATTTCATTAATATCGGCGGCTAACTATAACCGGAACTGGTATTTGGTTCGATTTCAATTAGGGAAATTATAATATTTAAATTATCTTCATTTATCCGCCCTGACAAAGTGCACCATTGAGCTCGTCCATTTAACACGACATGTTTCCATTTTAAGCTAAAAGCTAAAAACGCGGAGTGTCTTGACACTAAGTTCTCTTTGCCTACTCTGCTATAGCGAAAAAAATATTATTATTATTAACTGGGATTAAAATTAGGGCTAACGAAAGTAATAGTAAGTAGTAGTTGTAGTAAATAAGTAATAGTAGAAAAGTTATCAGCACTACTTCTCTCACTCTACACGGCTTCTCGTAGCTGTAACCATACTAATTGACGTTAGACTGACAAAAGGGACTGATTACTTATATGTAGGGTTCCCAGAGGGCAGACTTTAGCGAAAAAATGTTGACAAAATAAATTACATACATACTTGTATAGAATACACAGTAGTGACTCAGTGTTAATAAATATTTGTCCACGTGTTGGTTTTACGTTCGTAATGTTTATAACTAAAGAAAAAGCAAGCAGTTTCATACTTTTTTCGAAAAAATCAGAGAAAACCTTGAATTATGACACTCCGTGCTCCACTTTAGGTTGAAAAAAAAAACGAATAATGGTCATTAATATGGCCATTATAATTTATATAACATAAGTAAGTTGTAATAAGTCAAAAAGTATTTCGAATCAAAAAGAAAGGTTTCCAAGAAGCGCGGGTTCAAATCCTGCTACTTTCATATTTTCATATGTTTTCGAAAAATATTTTTAATATTCTAAAGATACGAATAACATTTAAAACTAATAATCCTCTTTTAAGTTATTCGAAAAGTATTTTAAACCTACTAACAATCATTTTACGAATACAATACGAAAAATCAACATTATAAAAAAAAAACTTAAAAATAAAGTTATAAAAAAGTAAACAAAAGCAAAAAATCTGGCATATTTTCTTATAAAATTTGATTACGCGGACACAATGGGGAGGCATAACGTGCCTATAGCAATGTATGGCGGATAAGATAATGACTTGTAAAGGTTTTTCCGGGTCTAACTGGGTCGTGACGGGCGACCTTCCAATTTCCTCGATTGTACGCCTTTATTGCCTCATCTACATGACAATTATGTTCCCAAACTTTGATATATACTTTAATATCTATGATGTAATCTATATTCTAGATAATATATAAGAGGCTGACGTAGAAATACGTGTAGAAAGCAATTATGTTCTTCGGGCAGCATTCATTCTCGAAATTCCTTCAAAAACTGGAATTTAGTTAAGTCTTAATAATTTTTTTTTCGCGATTTTAACACATTTTGAAAAAAAAAATATCTTAACCGGATTAGCTAAACGTTTAGGTCACTTTGTAAATAGATTAGAAGTTATTTAATGAGTAAATACTATTTTTTCCATTTTCTTTCTTTTAGTGGATTAAATACAAATAAAAAGTATAAAGTAAAGCGCGGCGTTGAACTCCGCCACAATCCATGACAGACTTTAAAAGCATAGGAGAAGAGGACAAAATTTCCAGAAACTCCTAACGAAGCAGAAAGCTTGCACCTAATTCACAATATTTTTGATTGTTTTGCAAAAAAATTCACATATTAATAATAAAACATATATATGTATATTTAACATATTGAAAACGCGAAAAACGCAAAAATTGATAAATTGTCACAAGAAGATGCATTAGGGTCAGGTCAGGGACGAATTTTTCAATTTCCTTTATGGTCTCATGTATCATTCTTTGCTTTATGTATTACGGAATATGGGCGAGGCTTTGGAAATAAGATTAATGTTATACACAATCATATTATGTGGCTTAAAAGCTCTGTATATAGTACAGTAGTATATAATAAATATAGTATATTTATATAGATTTTGAATACTGTTTTAGGAAATCTTAAGAAAATTCTCAGTAAAATAGGAATGATTTTTAGAAAATTAGTAAAATTTATAATGTGTTTTTATTTGATTTTAATTTTATTTTTTATAGAAAAGATAAGACAAGAAGATAAGAAGATGCTAAAAGAAAAAATAAGAAGATGCTCCATTGAGTGAGCATTTGGGTTACTGGACGTTAAAGGAACACCATCTATGACCCCGTGAGGCACAAGAGGAGCTACAGCTTATAAAAAATAAACAAATTTAAAGTTTATCTTCATTTATTATTATTAGAAATCTACAAAGAACATTCACCCTACTCCAAGTACTTTCATAAAATATATATATATGTTGTTAAGTTCTGCAAGCAAAATTGAAATAAATGGAAAATATATAAAAAAACATCAATCAATCAATCACTCAATCCAACACTATGCCAAAAACTAATAAAAACCGTCTTACAAATCGGACAAATTATAATAAAATCGTAGTAAAGTAACAGATGGCGAGAAAATATTCAGGTTTTAAGACTTTGAACTTCGCGGGCCGTTAACTTCGAATTATAATAGAGCCAGCTGTATTAACAACACCTGTGCGCAAATTACAAAAGTTTTATTTCAGTTTTAGAATCAAAATCACTTACTAAATTGATATTTTTAAGATTTAACACTTCTTAGGGTGAAAGTGACCTGGTTTTATGCCACTTGTCCTTTAGCTGACGGCAGAAATATAATAAATAATTGTGTGGTAGAATGGAGAGTCAATATCCAAATGCTTTATAAGTTCTTATATATTCTTATATATAGTAGATACCATTTAAGAAAAACATGAAGAGTGATGGCGGAGTACTGCGTAGGCCCTTAGTAAAATACGTTTAAAATACAATTAAGTTGAAAATCTTCTATTTTTTTCAAGTCGGTTACAAAGTACTGGTTATATCTTAACTAAATTTATATAAGACCACATGAGAAGTATTAGCTATCATATAAAAAAGGAATCTTAAAAATTGGTTCACTCACTAAAAAGTTGCGGTAAGAAATATAAAGAAAAGATGTATTTGAATTGTTAAATTTCTACTTTTTTGAAGTTGGTTAAAAAGTCATCTGAATAATATGAGACTATATGAGGACGACTTTCAATCTTATAAAAAGAATCATCAAAATTGATCTACTAAGTTAAAAATTAACTTTGTAACACATATAAAAAAATTGAGTCGATTTGATAACCTCTTCCTTTTTGAACCCGCTTAAAAAATGTAATCTGTATTTACACTGCGTTTTCTACTGCGAACTTTGAAACCAGAAACCCCTTGGGGTGTAATTTTTATATCGATTTTTAGTTCAATATTTTTGTTACTCGATATAAAACTGAATTTATGTTACTAAATTGCTTCTCGATTATAAAACAGATAAGTTATTGCAAATTAACGCTATTGTCTCTAGTTGACCCTAGGTGCACTCTTCATTTTCCACCTCAGATAAAAACATTACATGTTGAGTGTCGGAACACAACGCTACGCTTTGGTTTAGATAGCAGAGCGTAAGAAAGAAAATAATTCAAAAATGAATAATTGAATAATCACAAACAGTAATTGAATAAACACAATAGTTTGAAAAAGGGCCTAAAGACTTGTCTCGTCATACTAATCATCCTAACAGCATCATTACGTTGATACTATGAAATTGTTGCATTGTCATCGTATCCCAATATGTATGCAAATTTTCATCCAAGACGAACAACAAAAAGGTATACTTGCAAGATTTTCTTTTCAAAAACTCTTTCCTCATGACAGATAGAAACAGGTGAAGCTACTAAAAGCATATTATTAATAAAAACAGAATACAAACGAATAAAATAATTATTACATGCATAAGAGTATAGTAAATTAAGTAAGCAGCTTCGCTTTTCACGCATAACAGAAATTCACATAAAATTTAGTGCCAAGATACTCCGTTCTCCATTTTTCGTCTAAAATCTAGACATTGTTGAGTGGCGGAACTTAACGCCGCGTTTTCTTAAGTACAAAAGTAATTCAATATGATTAATTTTTTTTTAGCTTCACGCTGTATCTCGCACACAGCAAGGTAGGCAGGGAGAACTTAGTGTTAAGACACTCCGTTCTCCACTTTCCGCCGCGCTTTGCCTCGACATGACATTGCTTCACAAAGCGAATATGATTAATAATATTTTTATATAAGCGCAATATCTTTCATTAACAATACGTATTACACTGCTACAACGACTCAGAGCCCGACAATTAGTCCCGGGGGTGTAATCTTCTATTGATTTTAGATCTGAAGGTATTCATTCAAAGGCTTAGCGTAGAAGCTGCATGCCGTTAATGAAGACTGAAGGGTGGAAAGGTGTATTGTACTTGGATTATATTACAATTTTCACTTTTCAATGTTCTTTGTCTTTGTCAATATCTACTATTGGATATAATTTTACTTTTGATATACATGTATATAGTTATAAGGTTAAGTTCTTCTTAATTAGTTGTGTAAGTAAGTAAAAATCAGTTGAGGAAGGTAATTCTGACATTTAACAGTTGAGTGGTGGCCTGTTGCAATCATCAGGTGTCTTAAGCCGTAGCTTCATAACTAAGTAGTTATTTATCTATCATATTTAATGTTACAATTACTATGTACTAATTCAAGCCTTTAATTTCGGGGATTTTATTATTATCCTTGCAATGACATATTTCTAAAGCCTATGATAGATATCATAGACAATTATAATCAATCAATTTTCCACGTTAATTTTACAATATATTATCACTTCATTAAATATTAGTAGTATTTTTGATATTAAAAAAACCATATTCCGCCAAAAAAAAAACCTAATTTTAATATAAAAACCAAACAAAATCATACACAAGCTTCCCAATATAAGGTCACTAGACCTAAATTAGAGTTAAAATCATAAATAACAAACAAGCTTAGGTGAGATGGATCGCGAGCGTTTTGCGGACACTTCAGTTTGTAATTATGTAAGTAATTAGGACCGACCAGGAGGTTGCTCCCTCACTGCGTCACGTACAACAATTAGTCAATTAGTTACGTTGAGCTTTCATAACTTTGGATTTAACGCTTTATATTGTGGGTACTGGTGTGTGGGTACAGTGGTCAGAGAAATCGACTGTTAACATAGTTTAGGTTCTTTTTATAGGCCTTAATTTATCTGCATAAATGTTTTTTTTTTCAGCTTCACACTGTATCCCGTACACAGCAGGGTAGGCAAAGGGAACCTAGTGTTAAGACACTCCATTCCCCAATTTCCGCCGCATTCGGAGGCTTGCGTGTTAAGTGGCGAAACTTAACGCCGAATTAATCTTCATTAATGATATTTATATATCCTCACTTGCAACAAAAAGCACGGCGTTGAGTTCCGCCACTTAACATACTATATTTTAACAGAAAACGGATAGTCTTAACAAGGAAAAGGAAGCATTTTTTAAGCCGAGCTTAATCGGGAACTCATTTTCGTTTATAATATTGCCACTAATACGATAAGCAATACGTAAAATAATGTTTAGCCTCTTTTTAATATATATACGAGTACTTTTATAATATATAGGCTTAGTTAGCTCAGTGTCAATACACTCCGTTTTCCAATTTGTACTCGAAAATCAACATTGTTCTTGAGAGGCAATTAAGGTGACAAAAATAAACGACGAGCTTTTTCATACCAGGGCGAAGAAATAAAAATAATTTATATATAATATCAAGTGAGAATTATATATACCAACTGAGAATCGAACCCACAACCAATCAAACCATTTTAAAGCCAGAGAGACACTGTCCTACTGCTCCACAATGGCTTGGACACTAAGTATATGTAGGAGTAACATAAAGTACACTAAGAATTTCTTTCACTAGCCGCGATAAATTCTACATAGAGCTATTCAGATAAAACGCCCGCAATATGAAAAAGTTTCTTTAGAAGAATAATATCTTATTTTACTTTCTTCTTCTTGGTGAGGATTTATTATATTTATAACGTAAGTGCTTTTAAAATATATGAAAATTTTAAGTCTTCAGTAACTGTATCTGTAGCTAACGTGTATCTGTGTATGTATATTATAATTATATGGGTAATTCATTTTTATTGACGTTATTTTTACGCAGCAAGTTAGTAGCTGAGTTTAAAGATGAAGGTAATTTTATTCTATAATTAAGGAATAATTACATTTAAATATTTTTTTTTACTTGCTCTAGTAAGACAAAGCGTGACAATAAGCTTCGCTATTCAACACGCAATGTCCCGAATTCATGCAGAAACCAGAAACTATGCGAGTGTCTTTACACTAGGGTGCCCCAAGTCTTTGTATTATATGGGAAACAGAAAAATAGCGGACCTCAATACTGTGCTTTATCTTAGATACTTGTGCTACGAAATGATAGAAAATATTTATAATAATTCCACCGAGTGGAAATCGAGATTACAACCTCGCAATGACAATGAAACTTTCCCATTGCGCCCATGGTTTTTATTACGACATATCGACGACAGAAAACGTATTTGCTGTAAGTAGAAAAAGTACAGTTTGAAATAAAGCCGAAAAACTTTTTTAAATTCGAAAAAAAAAATCATAGCTCTGTTAATACAAGCAATAAAGACATGATTTTTGGTACGTGAATAAACTTTAACATTACTAATGTACTGAAAATATCTACATGTTTCTAAAATAAGTGGAAGTAGATTTTTCATTACTTACAGCAATTTGTTTTCAATTTATGGAATGTAAAAATGTCGTAAGTAAGTACTGCATTTGTATGGCGAGAGAGGATTCTGATTCTTTGGAAAGGAATTGAAATACTGTAAACGATAAATAACACTAAATAAGGATTATCTTAAAGACTTATGTAAGATTTTGAAATGAAGTTGACATAAATAAGCTCTAAGTATTGGGTAGGTAATAAGGCCAGTCTGTGTAAGCCATAATGGATTCTTAACGTTGTCACAATTGCTGTGTGTTAAAAAAATAGCAAAACACCGGATTTTTGGGTAGTTACAACAAATTGGATGAATATTTTTTCAAAATTGAGAACGCGTAAGTAATTTTTTTTTAATCTCAGCAAAAAACAACCTAAATCATTCGACGCAGTTTTTTTTTCTGATTCAAATGATATATAAAACCAAATTTTGATATTTTCTACTTACAGCAAATACGTTTTCCGTCGACGATATAAAAAAGCGGTTTTCCTTTACACCATTTTATACATACAGCAGGTTGGTCAAAAAAAACCTTGTATCAAGATACTCTGATCTCCATTTCCCGCCTAAAATCAAAATATTGCGTGTTGAGTGGCTTAACTTAACGCCGCTCATTGTCCTAGATATCAAAACAAATTAAAATACGGAAGTTACAACTACTACAAAACTAATATTACAAATGTGAAAGTCTTTCTGTCTGTTACGCTTTCATGACTAATCTACTGTCTCGATTTGAATGAAATGGGATTTAAATTGGTATGAAAAATAAAAACGGCTTGAAGATAGTTAGTGACGGTAGGCCAAATATGATTTGCTTTTCAAAATTTTTTCAAAAATCCACCCTTAAATGACTAAAATAAGACGATATAATTGTGTAGTACACACGGACGCAGCCGCAAACAGGTTGCTAGTACATAATATATGTTCATAAGTATAACACATCCACAATATAACGTAACTTAGGCAAGTTTAATAGGTATTTCCGCTATCGAAGGCCATACAGCACTTACGGCTCCCACCGGCACCTTTATATTATAACTTGTTATAACTTGAGCACTTTGAAAATACGACTTCATCCTGCCCGCGTGTCGTTCATTGGCTTCCATTGGGGATTTTGTTGTTAAGAGCTACGACTACGTATGTAGTGCATGGCGGAACTATAAATTATATTAATTATTTTATAGACTGTTGGTGATAAGGGATTCGAATCTCTCCGGAGTTGGTAAATGTAACGTTTTGTATGTAATTATTATGTTAAATTGAAACAGAAGATTACAAATAACGTCAGCAGCGTCACGATGTTTCCCGCCAAATAGTATAGCAAAGAGAATATAGTGAGATATTTTATTTTTTATTATTATAATAATATACAAGTGAAACATTACAGAAACTAAAAAAAAATCACCAATTAGGTAAATACTTGTATAATACTTTTTAGAGACCGTCGTAGCACAGTGGTATAGCGTTTGAATGTAAACGCGATTAGTTATAGGTTTGATTTAAACTTAGGGAATAATTTATTTAAATTGTTTCCATTTTCCCCTATATCAAGTACAGCACGGCGTTGAGCTCCACCACTAAACACTCAATGTCCCGATTTCGACCGAAAAGTAGAAAATGGACACTATATTCTCTGTCTACCTTGCTCCACGAAAAAGAACGTAAAACAATATTAAATAACCAATATTATTATTATTATTATTACACAAAAGAAAACAAACACAGCTTAATACCAAATTACGTAACATGAAACACATTTTTATTTAATGACAGTCGTTCCGCCATCGATCGCATCGATACAAACAGGAAGCGAGGTATAATTTGGCATATATTCGATTAAAAATCGCATGGTAAGTAACCATTGTCGTAAATTTTTACTGACTTTTCCGATTCTATATTTACAGGGGCTTTTTTTTTACGGAGCAAATTCATGTCAAGGCAGAGGATATTAACGATATGACGTTTCAATAAAATACGGACAGAAAAGTTCGTTTATTGAAAAAAAATAAAGTAATCTTTTGTATTTCATTTGAAATTGAAATGGAAGAATTGTGATGAGGCCATTGTGGTGCAGTGGGACAATGTCGGAGTGTTTTAGTGAGTGGTCGTGTGTTCGATTCTTACTCGGTGGAATGATCATAATTTAATTGTTTCTATTTTCGATAGTAGTCGTTTTTGGTCTCTCTCAACCTGCAATATCTCTAATTCAATTGGGAAGTGGAGAACAAACTTTGTTGATACTAGGTTACCTTTGAATACTTTGCCATGTATGAAAACTGAAAATAACTAATTTATTATTTTGTGAGGCGATTATAATATATAATTTTTAATATCTTCTTAGCAAAAAAAATTAACGCCGTAGTTCTATCACACGACTGAAAAGTACCTGATTGTATATGGTCAGTGATTTGATCTCAACTAGAGGAGGGCAGAATTACATGAGCTTCATGCAATTCATATAATATAGTATTTTTAAAATTATAATTTGGTTTTATAAACCTTTCTAAAATCTTTACTTTATGGAGTTAAACTAAATTGACTGCAAATTTTGTTTTGCCCTACTAGAATAGAAAAAAATGTAAAATTTTACTAGAATAGAAAAAATAAAAAATTGTTATAATATTCAAATTGCCTGAAGAAGGAATGGAACCTACTACCACTCCGCTTACAATCAGACTCTACCCGTCTATGCCACGATAACCTCCTATCACATAAGACTATGTATATCAATATCAAAAAATTCGCATCCATTCCCCCATACATCCATCTAGTTAGCCCACTAACAATATTAACACAACAAAACGCACGTAACAAATAAAAGACATTTGCTCATAATAAATAGCTTCCTTTAGCGGAATTTTCCAACAATAACCGCTACGGTCCGCACCGACCGCACTAATGGGCCGGCTCAATTACTTAAGATCCGACCACCATAAAAACCCCATATCGATCAAAAGGCATACGCTTTAGAGTATATTTTTCTATTTTCTATTATATCAATAAAAAAATAAATAAAATTGATGGCTGTTTGTAATATTAAAATAATGGCTTTTTACTAAATGCATATATATAATACATGGTACTTATATGAAAACAATATTTTTACAATTTTTAACTGTTTTTCTTTCTTCTGTCTGTTTGGTCCGTCTAATCTCCGAAACGGTTGGATCGATTTTGTCGCGACTTTTACCAGCTTATGTAATAAAGAGTAACTTGGGCTACTTAAATTTTAAATTTCTGACGACGATGTCGCTGGCCTAGCTAGTTTTCTAATATAATCGGTTATATTAATAGTAATTTGTGTGATGCTTAAGAAATAAATATTTTTAACTTACTTGCTCATGCAACATTTTAAATTGATGGCATTGACTACAGCCGTAATAGTAATAGATATAATTTCAACGCGCGCCTACACGGGCCAGGTGAGTAGGCGGTCAGCTAGCCAGGGGAAGGCTCAGGAAGAAGGGGAAGACCTCAATTAACCTTCGACAACATAGCACTGATGACTTCCCAGAGGATATGTATGGAGACGTTATCTGTTGAGTAGCGGAATTCAACGACGCGCTTTGTCCTAGGTACCAGAGCGAACAAATGGAAATTTAAATACAATCATTCCTCCAAGTGGAAATTGAAGCGACATCCATCACATTACATGGCGTACTGTTCCACTGCGCCGCGACGGCCTCAACATGCATATATTATAATATTGCATATATAGCTTATATAGTATATTGACAAACAACTTTTTGTTCTTATTTTAATACACCTAACAAAAAAAAAAAAAACTCGCAAAAGAAAATCATCTTTCCTTACTTAACCAAACACAAACATATGGACCATGTGGCACATACACGACTACGTACAAGTAAAGTTATTCCATCAAGTCAATTACTTAAGACCCGGGCGTCATAAAGCGGCTATCGATCAAAGTTCACCCGTGGCCGACCCGGTTGAGTTTTTCTATTTTCTAACCGGTTATTCTGATTTATTACACAGCTGAACTATGTGTATAAAAGATTTAGAGTGTTTTTCAATTGAAATATAGGTATATTATATTTTATTTTGTTAAAATGTAACTGTGGCCAGTCGTGGCGCAGTGGCACAAAGTGTGACTGTAAAGCGACTGGCTGTGTGTTCGATTCCCACTCGAGGAGTGGAAATATTTAATAATTCAATTTTTTTCGCTCTGGTGTCGAGGCAAAACGAGGCGTTAAGTTCCACTACTTAACAAGCAATGCCTCCGAATTTGGCGGAAAGTGGGGAGCGGAGTGTCTTAACACTAGGTTACTTCTACCTACCCTGCTGTGAGCGGGACGCAGCGTGAAGCTATTATAAAAAGTAACTTATATTGCTATCTTCGTATTTATGACGCAGTGGTACAAGGTCTGATTGTAAACTGATTGGTTGTGAGTTTGATTTCTAAGTAGAAACTTCTTTCAAGTAAAAGAATACCTATATTTAAATTTTTATACAGTCTCAATATGCAACGCATTGATTTCAGGCAAGAAGACTGAAAGAACACAATTGGTTTAAGTCCTAATATTTTTTTTTAATTGTTTTGAAATACAGAACATAACAATTATTATAATGAGTCACTGTTCTCAACCGAACCTAGTAGGGATGGCTGAAAGAGCCTAGTGCTAAGACACTTCGTTCTCCACTATCCGCCCTAATTCGAAGTATTAAGTATTGGATGACGTAGTTTAACGCTGCGCTTTGTCTTTTGAGCAGTACCAGAGCTTAAAAAATTAAAACAATTTAAATATAGCCCCCAATGAGAATCAAACCTACAACCAATTACATTTACACTCAAACGCCATCCACCAACCACCAAATTTCCCACTAATTAAAATATTTAATAACAAGAAAGAAAAAAACGCCGCTAAAAGGTACAATTTTGTAAATTCTTGTTACCGAAATTTTTAAGGCTCACCTCACCTCGCCTTGTCTTTGTTTAACTTCGTTGGAGGATTACGGGGGATGTATAAAAAGTTGATTAAATATTAAATCCCTGCCATACCAAACGAGTTAGACCAGGGCAGGAGTAAAGTAAGGGCTAACCTTGTTTCTAAACATATAAGGCCTCGCTCTGAATACGAAATGATAATATAATTTTTCAAAGCTTTCTGCCTTTTATTTTTCCTTTTGCTATTTTGTGTTTTATTTTGGTCAATGTTTTTTGAATTGAGCATAGTTTAGGTATCTTTGTTGTTAGAGTGAAAGGTTATATTGTGTATAAGAATCGTTCTTATGTATTAAGAATGTTTTTCCTTTTAATTTTGATTTATAAGATTGTCATAGGGTAGTGTAATAGCATTTAACTGTATTATATAATGGTTGTGTGTTCGATTTCCAATAGAAGAAATTATTATATTTAAAAAATATTTTCATTTTTCAAAACAGAACGGAGGGAGACTCAAAGACGGGGTGTCTTGATACAAGGTTTTCTCTGACTACTCCGTTTTGCGTAAGAAGACGCAGAGCTGTTTTTTTAACTTAAAATAAAACTTTAAAAGTCTGTAGTCCACAGAGCATACTTGAAATATTTTTTTTCCTATTAATTGAAAGTTACTTGATAAAATAAATTACTACATGTTCCTTTCTACACATTTACTTTTGTAAGAAGTATTTTGTATTGGTGGTAAAAAAAGATATGTCATTTTAAAATGACTTCTGAGGAGAGTTTAATTCCAAAATATTTGGTCATAAATATATTTTGAATCAAAATTTAGGTACTGACAATGCTATGTGATATCATTTAAGATATAACAAATACTTAAGTCTTAGTACTTAAATAAAATTTTAAAATATTACAATATTACATACCAACTATTTTTAAAAGTTGTACGTATTAATCTTTATATATATATACATACAGTTTCCAAGACAAGTCATTCATTCCTATAGTTTCTATACATAATATAATTATTTCATCATTACTCCTACATTTTTAACTAACAAAAACAAAAACCCATTAATTTTTGGCACAGAGCCGGCCTACGTTGTTTTACATATGATTTTTGGCACCATCAAAATTGTAAAGCACTGCGTTTCCACGTTTATTTTCAATACAGGCTATCAGAACAATTTATGTATGTAGAATTATTTAATATGTATTTGTTTCACTTTCTCTTTCATGTGTTTGTTTATCCCGCATAGTAAATTCAAAGACAATCTAGTGTCAAGAGACTCCATTCTCCGCTTGCTGCAAAAATTCAATGAGTTATATAACTCCAAGCAAATTATTTAAAAGGTAGCAGAACGGAAATACTAAATATAATTTAAATCATAATAATACCATTTGTCAATATCGAATAATTTGTTTTTTTTTGTTTTAGCTTCACGCTGTATCCCGCACACAGCGGGTAGGCAGAGGGAACCTAGTTTTAAGACACTCGGTTCACCACTTTTCGCCGAATTCGGAGGAATTGCGTCGTAAGTAGCGGAACTTAACGCCGCGCTTTGCCTTTGATACCAGAGCTAAGGAAATGGAAATACTAAATATTTTTACTCCTCGAGTGGGAATCGAAGCCACAACCAGTCGTTTACAGTCACACCTTCGTGCCACTGCGCCACGACTGGCCCCAAATAATATGGCTAAAAATAAGATTTTAGAAAATTTTGAAAGCCAATTAGACACAAAATAATCATTAAATTTCAACTTTCATAAGAAAAAAAAATAATATAAAACGAGTTACCAAGACTAATAACTTAAAGAAAACGGTTGAAATAAAAGCTTTTACATTCTTATTCAGATTTTGTTCGTGTAATGCAATGTGTAAGTGACAAGTTTCAGATGCAGATGGAACTAACAAATGTACCTGGTAGTTTATCGTTGCACGTGAGTGGGTATGTAGGGGAATAATGTATCCGTTATTTTTAGCATATTTTCTTCCTTTTATATAATACTTACAAGTGTGTTCTTTAACTTGTGTTTAATAATTTAAAAAGAGCAAAAAATGGGACATATTGAAAAAACACATTATTAAAGAAAGTATATTATTCTTACCAAGAATATTTATAACTTTTTATATTCTGATGTCAATGTATGAAATTAAATGCTGTTAATACTCACTGGGGAATCTAATTAAAATAGTTAAATTATTGTAAAATTATATTTGAAAAAGAAAAATTTTCAGTTTTTAGCCAGCTTTTCTTAGTAGAACTGCATTTAGATTGATTGCAGAAGTAGTTTCGTTTAAGACTGATAACACTGATATATATTATATTAATTGGTAAGTGCTTGCAGTAATATAATTTTGAAGAAAGTCCCATCCTAAATATCTTGAAGGCTTTATAATATACGTAGTCATATGTTTTTATAATTCAGCATATACTTCATATATATACATCATAAGCTGTATTTATTAAAAAAAATTTAAAAAGTCGAAATTGTCATATTTTTGACATTTTTGACATTTCAATTTAATTTGATTGCAAAATCTATAACCTATATAGGTTACAAAAATACAAATAATAAAAATAATATATGAAATTACACATAATAAACAAAACGCAAACAAACATACATCAAAATTATATACACACATAAGTAAATATACACACAACGTAGCATCGTAACGAAAACAAACTCCCCCGCGACTTGGAACCAGGAATCTTAATTGGATATTCCCATATCAAAGAAATGGGACGCCGTAATTACTTATACGAGAGGTAGAATATAAAAATACCTATAGATATTTTTTTAGCTTCTCGCTGTGTCCCGCACATAGCAGGGTAGGCAGAGGGAACCTAATGTTAAGACCCTCCTTTCCCCTCTTTCCGCCGAATTCCGAAGGCATTCCATATTGAGTAGCGGAACTCAGCGCCTCACACTTTGTGCCTCTGCGCCACGACTGGCCTCTAACAAATAACAGAATACATAAATACAAATAGCTTCACGTTGTATCCCGCACACAGCAGGGTAGTCAGAGGGAACCTAGTGTTAAGACACTCCGTTCCCCACTTTCCGCCGAATTCGGAGGCTTGCGTGTTAAGTGGCGGAACTTAAACTTAGCCGCGCTTTACCACGACACCAGAGCGAAGAAAATGGAAATATAATTTCCACTCCTCGAGTGGGAATCGAACCCACAACCAGTCGTTTACAGTCACACGCTTGTGCCACTGGGCCACGACTGGCCACTAAATACATAAATAAATATATAAATACCAACAATCTATTCGGCAATCAACAAATACTTATCCCTCCTGGTTCCACCAACTTACTACCCACTCCAGGTGAGCGCTCCAAGAAATCCGAATCAATCGGAAGAAACGACGGGTAATATAAAAGAATTGAATTATCAAGACGAAGGGAGGCGAGATCACGAATAAAAGCTTCGGTAATTCGATTGTGTTCGATAACAATCGATGAACGCGGAAAAGGATGTTTGCTATCCGAGCGGCCAATAATGAAAATTGTTATGTTTCATCCGCAACAGGTTACGTAAACATAAATATGATCAAGAAATATATTGAGTAAGTAGAAATTTATAATAGATTTTGTTCTTCAAAATTTATTTGGGAACCATCTGATTATTCGCGATTATCAGTTGATAGAAGTAACTTAGTTTGTTAGGTGTTTATCAGTTATATGTTAACGTTTCTGTACTAGTCAGAGAGACCTTAGTGTCTAGATCAGGGGTTCCCAACCCTTTATTGATCAAGGACCACTTTTACGTTACTGTTGCTAGCAGGGACCACTATGTATGTAATCCTTGCAGTTTCTGTCATTTTGTAGTTCGTTGAGTTGTATAACTTTGAGTAGAGCTGGGTACAGCACCCGCTAAATTTAGAATTATGCGCGGACCAATTTATCCCTTCTGCGGACCACTGGTGGTCCGCGGACTGGTTGGGAACCAGTGGTTTAGATACTTAGTTTCATCCAGAGAGTGTCCTACCAAGTATTTTTTCCGATATTTGGGCTTGGGCATACGGGTACGCGCCCCTGGATCCTCGAGCCACCACTTTCATACCTCTATCTCCAATCCATGAAGGTGGTGTCCAATCTATCCCCCCAAACTCCCGTTCCTAACCTCATTCCTCTTTTCTCTACCCTATGGTTTTACCCTCCCCTTTGGTTTTACCCATAAAACGGGGTTTTGGAGGTCAGACGGCAGTCGCTCCATTAAAACCACTCCTCGCCACTAAAAATGGACCGAACTAAGACAAAGCTGGGTATGGCTAGGGCGTCACCGTTAAACGACGCGCAGGCACATCGCCCTACACCTGCGATAAGTGGGCAAGGGCTACCGTGTCAAGTACGGGCACGGCTAAAGACGCTAGTACCCAGACGGAAACTCCGCTTCCTATGCCAAAGACCGTGCAAAGTGGAGGAGGTTGAGTAGGAAGGCAGACCCTGGCTAAAGCTGGGATAGTTGCCAGGAAGAAGAAGGTTTAGATACTTAGTTCTCCACTTTCCGCCAGACATGGAGATATTGTTTGTTGTGTACGTCAAGGCAATGCTTTGTTTAGTTACCAGAACAGAGAAATAATATAATTTAAATATAATAAATACCCAAAACGCGAATAAAACCCATATCATCAAGTAAAATTAGACATTGTCACACTGTGCACGATGATGTACTAACTATATTTTTACCTACTTCTAGCAAGTGGTTGTAACGATACATACTTTGTATAAATAAATGTAGGAATATAAAAAAATATTAAATAATATAATTTAATAATAATAAAAAAATATATACAATTTTATGGAATAGGTTAAACAAATAATAAAAAAATATTTAATTAATATTTTCAGAAAAAAACAACGTTGGCTGTATGAGTTGCTGGCATATTATAGTTTATGATTTTTAAAAATGGAATAGAAAGAGAAAGGGAGCATGGCGGGAGCGTGGCGTCGGTAAAAGTGACGCTTAGGAAATTATTGATATTAAATTGCAAATAATATAAATTGAACACAAGGAAATGGATATTTAATAAATAAATTTAACATATTAAATGCAAAGTGATCGAAATATAATAATTTTATAATAATCAAGTTTGGTAAGATGCATATTTGTTAATTATGAAGAATTGCTTGGTGAGTTCTTATTACATTAATAATATAAAAATAACAAAAGCGAATATTGAAATGAATATTTAAATAATAATAACTAAATAATATAATAGTATTAAAGGCAATAAATATTTTAAATATTAGTTCTATGGAAAAGAAAACGTATAATTTGCAGTACAAATTAATTAAAATATTTGGCGTATGGCGGCGCCATCTTAAAATAGTGTTGTATGAACACTATAGTTTACATTTTTCTAAATATTATAAATTTATAAATTAATTGAAAGTTGCGAGTGTAAATAATAATTATTAAATAAAAATAAATGAGGCTTTGGATGATTAAATATTTTATGGCAAATATTCTCATACATATGTATGAAATTTAAAATAATGTAAATATGTACTACATGTATAGGGGCGATGCATGTAGTACAAATAATAATAATAAGATATTAATATAGCGTTTGATAGCTGGATATTTTATGGCAATAATTGGCACGATCTCATACGAATGTGTAAATCTTAAAAAAACAAATATAAACTACATGTACAGGGGCGATGCATGTACTGTCTCTCGACTGTCAGGGTTCGGTTATAGCTTATAGCTTACTGATAAGCGATGTCGGTGACACAATCAATGTAGCTTTGCAGCACCGAGGCCAACATGTTTGGTAAAGTGATCCGCTATAGCGACGTTGGTTTGTTGTATCCTTTCTGATGCTGTCTTGCGTTGCGTAAGCGATGCTTGTACAAAGTCGGATTGTGGTATAACGTGTAACATGCGACTGTCGTGGGTTCAGGTAGCTTATAGCTTATAGCTTAACCAGTGACATTGGTCTCACAAACCATTAATGTATATCGGCTTAACAACCCGACGAATTCATTGGTCTCACAAACCAGTGACGTATATCGGCTTAACAACCCGACGAATTCATTGGTCTCACAAACCATTGACGTATATCGGCTTCACAACCCGACGAATCCATTGGCCTCACAAACCAGTGGCGTATATCGGCTTAACAACCCGACGAATTATATTGGTCTCACAAACCAGTAACGTATATCGGCTTCACAACCCGACGAATTCATTGGTCTCACAAACCAGTGACGTATATCGGCTTCACAACCCGACGAATTGCATTGGCCTCACAAACCAATGTACAACTAATTAAATATATATAATAAGCGTAACAAGTACCTTTGAGAAAGATCACACACAAACTTAACAAACATGACGTGACAGCTAACTAATAATTGATCGTTTGCTAAGGCATCGTAAGTATCATATACGTGAACTGATTCGTTGTGTCTCGGAGGGTTCAATGTATGATCGGTCGGATCCGCCGATCGGACGGAACTCACGGCAAGTGGCGGGGCGGCGGCCACACGGCCATTTTTTCTCTTAATATAGCTATCTTGCATAGTTGTAAGTGAGAGATAAATGAGACGATCCTAGGGCTTTTCCTCGGACGAGCTCTGGGTGATTGCAACGGATAGTTTGTGTTAGATACTTGCATGTCTAGAACCCTTCTGATGGCTAATTAATATATAAATGAGTCTATACCTTCTGATGGCAAACTAATAATTAAGAAGGAAGACCTTCTGATGGCTAATTTATATATAAAAGAGTCAATACCTTTCTGATGGCAATTATAATTAAAAAAGATTACCTTCTGATGGCTTATGATATGTATTTAATACATTACACGTAGAATTTCCTAACACTGTTACCTCTGAATCTCAAAAAGAACTTGAGTTACTTACATACATAACAATAAAGGTCCTAACCACAAGACGTATCATGAGCCAAGGCATGATTTGATTAATATATTTTCAAACATTTCAGATCGATGAAGGGATGAGTTCATTGAAGGGGGGGAGACCAGTTACATGGTGAAGACAAAAAAGTCGATGGTTTGGTGATAAAAAAAAATACTATTACACACTTTGTCCATTGCTTTAGAGAGATCAAGAATTATCGCTTCCTTAACTTAGCAGTTATTTACTAGTGTGGTTAAGTCACAGTTTGTCGGAGCCAGAGCTGAGAATATGAAAATAATAGAAATATAAACTGTATTCTAATCGATATCTAATCGAATAAAGAACCACGTTGATTAAAGACACTGTTATACATATATAAACCTCTGTAATATTACACAGACAAATAAAATCGATAATATCTTAATAATTATTTATAAAAGCCTATACATAAAATTAAACGTTTTATAATTAATGAACTTAGTTCCCAACTTTTTCACAATACCCAGTCAGTATAAAATGATCAAACACAAAAAACTTTTTACTTCAATCAATTTCATATTTTCAAGTTGATTGTTTTAAGTGGAAATTTTAAGAGATAATAAAAAGACAGACGAGTAGGTATTTAAAGTAATTCCTTTCGCGCCGAACAATCCGACTGATTATGGACTATAAATATTTTAAGCGTATTGAAAATTTTACAACTTTGAAGTCCACGCGGCGCGTCAAATTGTGAAAATGGAGTTCAAACTTTGTTTGAAAGCTGTTTTTATTTCTTCAAGAATTATATTACCAAGATTGTAATTATTAATACATTTAACTTTGAAAATGTATTTTACAATTGAACTTTCGTCAAAGTATATATTGAGATAATCAGCTTTCAAAGTACTTCTATCGTGTCTCAGTGAAGAAAAAGAAATAATATTATTAATAAATATTTTACAATATTCATAAATATACTATACACTCTTTAAATACTCATCTCTTTTAAAGTAACTCAGGGGAACAATATTGATTTACATATGCAATCCCCGGGTACATTAATGCAAATTAATATACATTTTTTAAATATGTATATCTTGTGCTATATATTTGTTGCTATCAACTAGTAAAACCGTAAAATACAACTAATCTCCCAATACACTGACTGAACTTGAAAATAAATATATATATGTTGTGTTTTTCTTGTTTTTCACTCAAAGCGCACCTTAAAAGTTGCTTAACCAAACAAAATTATAGCCTAAAACAAACATCCATACGACGTACAATTCACACGACATTTAATCTATACATATAACGAGACCTTATTAATGAAACAATAATTAAAATCTACATCAAAAATCATTAAAATCTAAACATTTTCAATCATTAAGATAAAAAAAATCATTAAAATCTAAACATTTTCAATCATTAAGATAAAAAAAATCATTAAAAAGGTCCAATAAACATATAAAAAATAGTGGGTTTAACATGAAACGCACTTACCCCGCTCAAAGTTTTGATATTGTGCAAAGCGTCCTGAGCTTTCAGCGCAGCTTTCCGCGTGAAAAACGTCACAAAACAGCACCCTGTGAACAAAAGCTCGCGTACATAAAGTGACACCACACAACGCTACTACACTGCACACAGGGTCTACCGCGGCACACAACAAGACAATTACATAAGAAAAAAATACTTTCTAGGAAATATATCTTGATCTTTAGCATATAGTTATATATGTAGGGCTATGAAAAGAAGCATTGCGTTATAATTTTCTTATAATACACTTAGAAGACTTTATAATTAGTTACTTTTGAAAAAAAGCTTGTTTTTTTGAAAATATACATAATAAAATAATAAGTGTTGCTTTGTACTTTATTTATTTTATTACAATTTAGAAATAGTGCGAAGAAAAAATAAATATACGGATCAAATATGCAATAATAGTTATAAGTATAGATTTACTTCTTTTTAAATTTATTTACTTTTTAAATTAAGTAACTGTTATTACTTTAGTAAACAATTCATGACTTTTACTAGTAAAATTTATGAATACAGAAATAAAGGAAAGTCAAAAAACGTTTAACATTTTCAATTTACCTTATAGTAGGTACTCATTGGAATTACAAGACTATTGATTTCTATTAGGTAATTATGTAAAATTTTAAATGCCTTTTGCCACAGGTAGGGAAACAGAATCTACGCTAGACACACGGCTCTCCACTTTTCATCCGAATTCAAGAATTTGCGGCGGAGAAAGAATAATATATACAATATATCATATCAAATTGAACAACTAAAATATCAAAACGACAAAAAAATTAACGCAGCAGGATTCGAACCCGCGCCTCCTGAATACCGTCCAGGCGCTCTCACCGCTGAACCGGTAGTAGAGCGCATGTTCTACTACCAGCTGCGTTGAAATTCTTATACGCTTTATTACAACTTATTTTTGTTGTTAGCATCTCTGTAGAGAGATTTTTATACGTTTTCTAATAATGACTTTATCAATTTTCCTAAGTGTGGAATAACACTTTAAAAAGTTTAAAAGTAACTAAAATAGCAATTACTCTTCTCCAGTTTAGTTTTAGATATAAAAGTGACAAATCTAGAACATCGATAAAACTCAACAAAAATATAAATAATCAAACAAACAGAAGTAAGTAAATAAGTAACATAACAAAATAATTTCAAATTTCAAACAACCGTCCAACAATCGCGCACCCTGTATAAAACTAAACTAACATATTTACATACATGGCTGACAAAAGAAAATTCTCTCATACAAAACGTAAAAACAAAAATGTCAACTAAATAACTTACACGCTTTGTTTCCGAACAATGGATGGAAAACTGTACTGTTGTAGTTGATTTCAACAAATATTTGAATCAAGTTAAAATATAAGATTTTGCAAATATTTTAACTGAGAGGAATTTTATAAGGTTGACGTCGATGTTTGTGTGTCTGTCTATGGTAACGTAGCTCCTAAACGAGTAGAACGATTTCGATGCAGTCCTTTTAATTACATAGCCAATTTCCTTGCGGTGATTTTAAACTTTGTTTGGTCGTTATCGGTCCAGCGGTCTGAAGAGTCATGAAAAACAATGATATAAGATACTTTTGGCTTATCATTAAATACTTGTTATTCACTTCTTTTTTTAATGAAATCTTGTATAATGTCGTGATAAAAATCAATGACACATTATAACAGTAGCAGTATTGAAATGATTCTGTATAGCTTCTATGTTTTATAAACTAAAGCCTCCAAAAAATGCTCAGACATCTGTCGATTATTATATCAATATTAAAAATCTATACACACACACTCGCACACATACATACACATAAATTAGTTTAGAAATAAAACTATTTTAACCAAGTAGGTCCCACTACCTGTGACCATGAACTTTAAAGTATTCGAAATTGGTTCAGTTTTCAAAACGGTGTTATCAAATACCAAACACATATAGTACCCGGCAATAAATAATGCACATCGATGCTTAGAATGAAACAATCGGTTAGCTTCGACTTCGTAGAGCGTTGTCTTCGTCGCTTAAAATAATAACAGACCGATATCTATTAAAAGCTGTTACAACGACAATAGTAGTTGTGAACTTTAATGATGTGGACTCCTTTTTTTTATAAATTAATTTGACGCCTAAAAATAAAAAAAAATGAAATTAAAACTAAACAAATGGACAACCTCCACCTTTTTTGAAGATGACTAATTAATAAAAAGGAATTGGAACTAATCGGGACCCATTATAACAATCATATTTATTTTATGTGTAAATAGATCGCGATTAATTCTCTTTTTTGTAGGCTTAACAGCTTGTTTTTTTTGCATTGTACATAATTTCACGTGACTGACCGTACAAGAGTTTTCCTCTTTTTGTTAAAGATGTAATTGTAAAAATAAAAGTTTGGGGACAGTAACAACTCTGTATATATATTTGGACATGAAACCGACCGTACTCTACCGTGTCTGTACAATGACTGACAAACCAGAGAGAAACGTCACATATCAACTGAGTGACAAAGACAGCGCTCTACGAAACCGAAACTGACCGACTGTTTCATTCTAAGCATCGATGTGCATTATTTATTGCCTGGGTATTATACGTAAATATGAAATAACTTGTGAAAATTGCTAACACCAAAAAAAAAAAATATTGAAAATAATTTTGCTACGAAGAATTAAAAACTTAATATATTTTATATAAACACTCGTATACTTCAGTCCTTGGTCATAGTATTAAGAGCTTTTCTGTGATGAAAATCTTAGCGGCGTTAAGTTCCGCCACTTAACACGCAACGCCTCCGAATTGGGCGGAAAGTGGGGAACGGAGTGTTTTCACACTGCCTACCCTGCTGTGTGCGGGATACAGCGTGAAGCTAAAAAAAAATACAACGTGAAGCTACATTTTACTAATTGTTTTTTATAGCAAACACTCAGTTTACTGATATAATAATAACAGAGCCAATTTAAATACACAATTACAATAATAACTTTAAACAAAGCACATTTACCAGTTTCAAATTTTATAATCTGTATAATATTTTAACGTTATTACCAAAATTTCCAATTTATTTGAATAATAATTATTGAAAACTTAACGTAGAAACATATCGAAATAGTCCTTTGAAGCCTCAAAGCAATTCAAAACCAGAGGCCTAGCGTATTCATTATTGAGTACACCTTACTAATTACCGCTTTGTAATTAATCTGCTAGTGGAAATAGTTACGATAGATACGTATAGGTATAGGTAGTCTATGAATGTTTAATAAATTTGATTTTATTTAAATAGGTTAAAACTTAGGTTGTGGCCAGTCGTGGCCCAGTGGCACAAGCGTGTGACTGTAAACGACTGGTTGTGGGTTCGCTTTCCACTCGAGGAGTGGAAGTATTTAATATTTCCATTTTCTTCGCTCTGGTGCCGAGGTAAAGGCGTTAAGTTCCGCCGCTTCACACGCAATGCCTCCGAATTCAGCGGAACGGAGTGTCTTAACACTAGGTTCCCTCAGCCTAACCTGCTGTGTGCGGCGTGAAGCTAATATTAACCTTCGCTTTTCTACCGCATAGCGAGATTATCAGAGAGAGCTCACTATCAAGACACTCAGTTCCCCATTGTTATCCCGAAATCAAGATATAGGATGCACACGAACACGTGCCGCCCTTTGCATTGTCACCAGAGTGGAGAAGTGAAAATAATTAAATTAAGATGATTTCATTGCGTGGGAATCGAACCCAAATCGGTCTGCTGAGTGTCTTATCTTGATACCAGTCATATGTTACTGACTACGTGAGAAAAGCGTGAAGCTGTAAACAAGATAGATATAGGTGCAGAAAAGTATTAAGAAATTAAGAAATGCAGTTTATTAGAAATAACGATTAACGATCCCTTTTTTAAACCACACATTCATATTCATCATACGGTTTTTTACAATTTTGAAAATCACGAAAATGAATTTCAAATAAACCTGCTTCAAATACATAGAAACATGAATTTAATGCCCAACTAGAACTTTATCGAAGATAAAATATTTTTAAAAAGCCTTTTCTTAATATTCTTCTTACAATGTGAACCTTTCCTTAAATATTAATTATTAAGCCTTAAGAAATATATTAATGTATATTGTCTCTCTTAGATTTACCAACTGAACAAAAATAAGTAATAATGCATCTTAAAAGAAACAAAGATATAAAATACCAATATTAAAAGCATTATTAAAATCTAACTCCCACCCTACCTTTACTAGCGCCGGTGATCTTATCACGCAGCACGTTGATCTGATGCACCCGTCCAAACTCTTCGAACATTTGCCTGAGATCGTTCTCGTCCATACTTCTAGGCACTTGACCGACGAACATCTGTAACACGATTGTCGATATAATTAGATTATGAAAATATTTTTTTTATTTTTATTTATTTAAAGTCTTTTATTAACTTCTTATTCTGGGGCCAGTCGTGGCGCAGGGGCATAAAGGGTAACTGTAAACGCGAATGGTTGTGGTTCGATGCCCACTCGAGGAAGGAATATTTAATATTTCCATTTTCGCCGCTTTGGTGTCAAGGCAAATCGCGGAGTTAAGTTCCGCCACTTAACACCAATGCCAAATTATTAAGAAAATGGAGACCTGATGACATGTATCATGTTTTTATGTTTATCTCAGACACCAGCTAACCATAATATTCACACTATAATTATAATTATTCACACAGCAGCAAGGTAGACAGAGATAAATTTGAACGCGATGAGACTCGCCACTGAGCATATTTGACGATTTCAAGAGACACAAATTCGAATATCGCTGCGTTAATTTTTTTATACTTTTCAAAAAATGTTTTTACCATGATATATTTAAATTAAATATACAGTCCTTCAGTAAGTAACTGAATAGTCAGTCTAACCCAACAAACAAACTTTTAAAAACATCTCACTCCAAAACGAACCGATTAAACCGAATCTTTACTTTATTCCTGACTGCACCAAACGATTAAATAGTTAAATTAAAAGCGTCAACATCGTAACAAAGTTGAACAGAAATCCGATTCGCCTCCCAAACCGAGTGGAGTGGATGCAAAAGTTGCAAATTCGAAAATCGCGTGATATATTGACGTAATTAAAAAGGTTTCGCCCGATTGCGTAGCGCGAGCTTTAAGTACGGCACACCACATGTTAAGCTTTGACTTTCGACCATTCGTGCTGTGTGTTGAAATTTATTTATGACTGGCTGTGCCCGCGACTTCTGTGTGGGAATTAATAAAAAAAAGTTATAATTCTAAAAGATAACTTCGTTACTCTTGAATGCATCTGCCATTGAAAATCTCGTTTAAATCCGTGTTTCGCCGTTTCAAAGATGAACAGACGAACAAAAATTGTAAAATAACTTGGTATATATACCATACCGTACAATCATTAATATCGTATGGATATATGTACATACACATTTAGTAATTAGTGGTTATTTTAATATAACAGACACTCAAATTTTATTTATTAGTATACATGTGCATACCATCGTAGCGTAGGTACAGTATCGAATCATTTATGTTATGGGTCCGATTCACATATGAGGACAAATTTATATTAAGAAAACATATTTTTTAAGCTTCTTTAAGTAGCTAATACAACTTAATTGTACTAAAGCTTACAAAATAATTTAAATAGCTGGAGTTGGAATTCGAGTTGGAATCAAACCCACACTGATTCACTGATTTATGATAGCCTCAGCAACAATAAAGTTTTATTTTTCAAACATTCAAAACTTTGTGACAAAGGCAGGTGTCATGATTGATGTCAACTCAGGTCACAAAGGCCGTAGGTAACGTGAAAACTTATCACTCTGATGGAAATAGCAAATTGATTACCAGTAATTCCTTTTGAGCCCGCGCAAAGCTTTTTAGAGTGTCGGAACAGAAAATTCGTATATCTACTGTGTAACTAACATAAATTTCAAACGAATGCTACTGCCACTGCTGACTTGTTAAGCTTACAAAGTTTGTTATTTAATTAAAAGTCAAAATCAACATGTGTTTTTTTATTTCGTATATAGATGGGAATTTCAAGTGAACGGTAGTGAAGAATGCCTATTTTTAAGCCTCAATGAAGGGTTATTATAAGTTTGACGTTGATGTGTGTCTGTATGTGCCATCGCAGCTCTCAAACAAATGGATCGATTTCCATACTATTTTTTTTATTTAAAGCCAGTTTCCTTGAGATGATTTTTAGTTATTTTTAGTAGAACCATTCTTTAAGGGTTATTTCTTAAACTACTCATAAGCATTTTTTGTGTAGACGTTTTTTAATATAAAAATTTTTGTAGCTTTTTTGCTATACTATCAACATATTTAATAATCATTAATTGTGACATTTTTTTGCCCTCAGCATGAAATAATAGTATATTGTTCTACAAGTTTGGTTACTTAGCAGAAGAGAGAAGAGAGAATATTAAGTTCTTCTTATATCCTTCTGCTCTCCTTATATCTGTCATATTTTGTATAAGATAAACGATTCTAACAAAGCATTACTCTTAACAATTTCGTGAGCATATTTAGTTGCAACAACCACACTTCACCTTATATGCAGAACCTCAAAATACATATATATTTTATGTCTTCCCGAGATAAGTCAAGATTGCATTACAAGGTAAGAAACAAAAAAACATCATATAGAGATACTCTATTTTCTCTCTAAAATTACGACATGTTTTATAAAATAATTTTAAATATAATATTGTTTGCAAGTGGGACCGAATTCACTACCATCGAACCAGTCACACTGCCACTATGCAACATTTATAACATACAGGACAAGCTTAAAAAGAATGTATAATATAATATTTTTTTGTAAGCTCCTTTATTTAACTTTTTCTACTCTTGGCATTGCCAATGAAAACAACTTGTAAAACTCACAAAATTAAGTACTTTTCGTTACATTTCACACTAGATTCCGAATCAACGCCATCAATCTACTCGTATTTTGATGCTGATAACATTTAGTGACGTGAAAATCGTGTTATCAACGTGAAAGTGGGTCGCGGAACACTGTACGCGTTCTCGTAGTGATTAAATCTGTTACACTACACTACTCGTCCAAATTAAACGCTCAATTCAAATTTGAATGATACTGATTTTTTATTTAAATGGTGAAATAAAATGGGGCCAACGATCTCCTACCTGCATATTTATTTGTACATATATTATGCTATTGTATGCGATAGCTGTATTTTTTTAGTATTTTGTATAAAGAGGTCTATTTTTTATTTAAAAATGTGAATATTGAAGCTTTCGAGGTGTGGCGTAGTTGAACAGCGTCTGACGATAAACGAGCTAGTTGTGGATTCGATTCCCATTCGGGGTAATGATTATATATTATTTTCGCGTCTCCGCTATGGTATCTAAGAATTAAGTTCCGCCATTCAACACGTAATGTGGTGTAATGGGTGGAAAGCGGAAAACGGAGTATATTGACACTAGGTTCTCTCTAACTACTCAAATATATGGGGAAAATCTGTCAAAAATTTGTGTATGTTTTTTCACTAAAGTAAAGTAAAGGTGATTGTAATTACACATATGAAATAGTCAATGTATAATACAGGCAGTATAAAGATATCTTCCAAAGGTTTAATAAAATTTGATATTAGGTTCCATCACTCAACGCATACGGAATGGAGTTCCGTATGCTTAGGCTCATTTACCTTAACGTTTTTTTGTGCCAATCTCAATAATTTACGACAATGTGTGAATAAAATATATTTAATACATTTTTCAAATGCATAAATTAGTGATATTTTTCTATTTCATCGTTTTACTTAGAAGTCGTCTGCTTGTATAATGTAACCCTTAATACATAACACCAAATTTTTCACATAAATATATTTCAGATCTAGACTAGATAAAAAACTAGACAAACATCAAACTCCATATAAAAACATTCACCCGTTTACGTCTAACATCTCAAAAGCCACACCGTCGCGTCGCGTGGCATCGTGTCTCTAATGCCGGGGGCTTTACGATTGCTCCGCGGCTTCAATACACACGCGGTGTAACAGATTTATTTCACGTAAGGATTTACACCTACTTGTAAGGAAGTTTTATTAGAATTGAATAGAATTGTATGATATTTTTACGGTTTTGCACACTTATTCCTATAGTTAGAGAGAACAAAGTGTTAAGACACTGCGCTTTGACTTGCAGACTTTAACGTCGTAATTTGTCTTATGAACCAAAGCTGAGAAATAAAAATTATGAAATTATTATAATTCCACTAAGTGGGAATCGAACACCAAACCAGTCGCTATTACAGCCTGGATGGCTTCTATCTAGGTATATATAATGCTGTGCGAAAGTTGTGGGTTTGATTTCCGCTAGGTAGATTGATTATATTTAAAATAATTTAAAAATTTTCGCTTAGGTAACAAGGCAAAGATAGTGTTAATATCTGCCACTCTACAGCCAATGTCTCGTATTCGGGTAGAAATCGAAGGACGGCGTAGCTCAGCACTACTACTCCTTATTTCTATACCTACGCTAAACAGCGTGAAGCTGAAAAAATACATATAACCGCTATAAATCATCGCTGATAAGATATACAGTGCATGTTTCGCTGATAAACAATTAAATGTTAACAATACTTTCAAAGATTGTACGAAGTTAAAGAAAAATATTTGTAATTTTTCCTCAATCTATCTTAAAAATAAAGAATATATATAAAAAATATTACAATTGGCCCAAATATACATATTTAACGCAATCCACCAAATATTTATTTATATTACTAATATTATCCCGTTACAATTTAAATACTATTAGGAAATGTGATTTTAGCCCGACGTATTTTAAAATATATAATACTAATTCTACGAAGTAGGTACTTAAATAGCATTAGTTCACGATACCTACTTACAAGTGTTTACGATATCTTTACAGCAACGTACATACATAAAAACGGATTATATTTAAACGTGGTAAATAAAGCAAATAAGATATAGTTATGTTATTCCTACTATTACCGCGGATTGACTTACTTCATACTAAGTCTGAAGAATTGACCTGACTTTCCTCTTTACGAGTTTTTTTTTATATTAGCTCCATTATACGGATTCGCGATTACCTGGCCTGGTGGCCATTATATTAAATATCTATAAGTCGAATTTATGCAAGCATGGACGCGTGAGAACTGGAATTAAAGTATGCGCATTCTAACTTGAAACGTCAAAACAATATCTACAAATACACATCGTTAGTATGTATTTGTTATATTAGCATAATAAGTGAAAATCTGGTGTCAAATCACTCCGTTTTCCACTTTTCGCCCGAAATTCAGACTTTGCCTGTTGAGTGACAGAATTCAACACCGCACATAGTCATTGGAGCCAGGACGAAAAAATTAAAATTAAATCATAATTTTTGCTCTGAGTGGGAATCGAACCCACAACCGTTGCATTACTTTCGCATCATCTATATTCTTATTTAAACTTTGATACAAACAAAAACACATTATAAGCAAAAATCAAATAACAAATTCAACCTAATATCAACGAAATGGTCAAACATTTTAACAAAGTTACGTTATTCTAATACAAACAAACGCTACGGCCACAAGTCCACGTACACTCGGCCACTCGTCTCGCTAACAGTAACTAAAGGCACTTTAAAGTAGTGAAATTACAATTCACCAATGGAATTCCTAATCATTATTTGTCTGATCTATCAATACCTGTTGCTTATATATGATTCCTACTTGTAAGGACTCGATTAAACAAATTAACATTGATTTATTATTGATATTTTTTTAATAATAAGTCAGTTTTCACATTTTATTCCGCATTCCATGCATTAAATGCAGTAAAACCCAACAAATGTTAGATCAACTCCTGTAGAGGCCAGTCGTGGCACACTGGCACAAAGTGTGCCTGTAAAGCGACTGGTTGTTGGTTCGATTCATACTCGAGGAGTGGAATCCACCAGTTAACACGCAATGTCTTCGATTTTGGCGGAAAGTGGGGAACGGAGTGTCTTAACACTAGGTTCCCTCTGCTTACCCTGCTGTATGCGGGATACAGCGTGAAGCTATAAAAAATACTCTTATATTTATACCTTTTAATTGTCGTGAGTCTATGTAAGTGGCTTGTGTCTTTAATAGAAATAAAAATACCTTTAACCGTTATATCAGGGTGGTCAGAGAAAATCTAGTGTTAAGACACTCCGTCCTCCATTTTCCAGCTGAAATCGAGACATTGCGTGTTGAGTGGCGGAACTCAGCGCTGCGTTTTGTCTTTGGTACCAGAGCAAAGAAATGAAAATTTAAATACAATTATTACCCCGAAAGGGAACCGACCCCATGACCATCGCGTTATCGCATACAGTCAGGTTTCATATGCCAATTTTATTTCAAAATTGTCTATTTATATGATAAATCGATAAATACATAGCAACATTTCTCACTTACTTTTATATAATCAGGGTCCGGCATTTCCAGTTTCTCATCATTGTTGTTGTTGTTGATGCTGGTACTGTTGTTGTTGTTTATATTCATGTTCATCCCACTGTAACAAAAATATTAAATTATATAACTACATAACATAAAATTAATCATATACTAATATTTTTTCCCCACAGCAGGGTAGGCAGAGGGAACCTAGTATTAAGACATGCCGTAGCCTACTTTTTGCCGAATTTTAGAGTCATTACGTGTTAAGTGGCGGAACTGACTAACACGCCGTGCTGAACCTTGCTTTCACTCCATAACGAAGAAAATAAAATATTAAATATTTCAATTCCTCGTGCGGGAATCGAACCCACAATTAATCGCGTTTACGTGCCCAGCGCCATGACTGTTCTGCAATAGTGCAAGCTATACCTCCTACTCGTATGAGTAAAGTGAATATTAGGGGCATTTATCAATGTGATTGAACCCAAAACAAGAATTTTTATTTATTTATAAATATAATAATAAGATCTATTGATTTATACAAAGCTTATGACTTATATAAAAATGCGGGCGGACGAAATATGATACAGTACAATACAGTTATAGTTTAAACAGGCAAAGTCGCGAGTATTAAATATACAAATTATTGTATGACATTCTTGACTGTAGTACTCAAAAGTAGGTTGGATTTCCACTTGGGAAAGTTTATGTCTTAAATATTTGCTAATAATCTTAAGTCTTTTGTTTTTATCTTCCTTGAAAATGTCATTAGAATTCTTCAGTTATGTTCTGACAAACGTAAAAGCAGATGTTTTTTCTGTAAGATCCCTGGTACGTGTCATAAGCCAGGGTATGCGAAGTTGTGGAAAAAAAATAATCCTTAATTAATAAATTCACAATGATTGAATGATTTTATGGCATACAATTATCTAACTACCATTTAACTTAACTATTAAAAGCATCTGTTACTTACTATTTACTACAGACAAATTGTGAACATTTACCTATATAAAATGTTTAAAATCTTTAAGTCGAAGAAATTCTGCATGCATATCACATAATATACATAAAATTTTAATACATAAATAAACTAACATTTTAAATGATAAATTTTATATGTCAATGATCAAATACACTTTACACTTTTTGGTACCTAGCATCTAGGTATAGAGATGGTAGTGTCAGAACACTCCAGTTTTCTACTGTCCGCACTAACTACAGACATTTTCTCAACGCGGGAATTTAATATAACTTAAATAAAAAAAAAACTCCGAATGAAGATCGAACTCACTACCATTAAGTTTATGGTCAGACGCTGTTGCCATTGCCATTGCACCACGGCAGCCTTTTTTGTAAATACGTATATAACTATGTATTAATATAATATATACTAAGATTTAATTATACATCTTGCACGTGTTTGTTAAGGCTAAAAATAATTAATGTATTATTTTATTTAGTGTGAAGAAACAAATTGGTGCTGAAAAAGTCATGGTTTGTGGTAAAAAAATATATATATTCTGTATAAAAGTATTTAGATTATTTTAAACATTATTATATATGATGTAAAAGTATACATGTACATTATAATATTCAATATGAAATATTTAATTGGGTCCATAGTTATTAATTATATTTCTTTGTAAATTTCCACTTATTGCTTGTTATTATGTTATATTTAGTTAGTTACTGTTTTGATTAAAGTGTGTAATAAATATATATAACGTAATAATAAAGAGTTTTATTTATATACTATTTTTCATTATATTCTCTTACAACAAAATGTAATAAATAATATAAAACTTTTCACTTATTTATTTAGCGGCCTCACTCTTTTTCCCATATAGGAGGGACATCAGACAAAACCTACTACAAAAACACTAGACGTTTCCACTTTCCGATCAAAATCAAGACATTAATTTCTTTTACCAAAGCGGAGAAATAAAAATAATTAACATACTATTATTTCAAGTTACAAGGAGGGATTGAACTCACAACCAATCCCGTTTACAGTCAAACATTGTTCCACTGCACCACTATGTCCTCTAGAGTGCTTAATTCATTACAAAATGTCAAAAAACCGATCTACGACCGTTTAGCTTACTTAAATTAACTTAACTCACTCATACATACATTAGTATATAGTTGATTTTTTTTATAGCTTCACGCTATATCCCGCACACAGCAGGGTAGGCAGAAGGAACCTAGTGTTAAGACACTCCGTTCCCCACTTTCCGCCGAACTCGGAGGCATTGCGTGTTAAGTGGCGGAACTTAACGCCGCGCTTTGCCTCGGATACCAGAGCGAAGGAAATGGAAATATTAAATATTTCCACTCCTCGAGTGGGAATCGAACCCACAACCAGTCGTTTACAGTCACACGTTCGTGCCACTGCGCCACGACTGGCCCCATAGTTGAATGACCCTAAATAATCTAACATGGTTGCCTTCTCACAATATTTTGTTATATTATAGTAATCTCTTTAACTGGACCAAGCAAAATATATATTATGATAATTCCCATTAGATTTTATTAAAATATATATATATACATTTTTTTTTCCTTGTATAGAACGTGCGACTATTATTTGAATCCATCGTGGCACAGTGGGACAGCGTCTATTTGTGAGTGTGATTGGTCGTAGGTTCGATTCTTACTAGAAAGAATGATTATTATTTATTAGTATAAGCATTGTGATCTGCCACTTAAACACAAAGTCTTGTTGAAATCGGGCTTAAATGGAAAAAACAGAGTTTTGACATTACGCTCTCCCATCCCCACTATAAAAAAGAACCGTCAAATATATATACGAAATAGCTACGTAGCAAAACATTATATTATAACAGAATACCGAATATTACTCCAAGACGTCTACCTAACAAAATTTTGAGGTTATATCAATATTTATATAAATTTACAGATATCTTTCATGGATAACCAAAAGAAAACATATAACCAGGCAAAGAAAACTAAAATACCTTCTTTTTAACACAAGAAACACAGTCAAATGTGCCATTATAGAAATAACATATGAAAAAAATATTATTAAACGTAGTTTTACCTTATTGTTCTAGAAAATCCACTCCACACTCCATAGTCGTACTTGTTTGCTATATTCTTATCACTGATAAGGGCATACATCGCTCGATTACACCGCGTTATCACTTATCAAAGTCGATCTATGCCCGAGCGCAGGTTACCTACCGCTGAGAATTATATACACAGGCGTGCGTTCAATGTTATAATATGATTTCAAAACTACCCTCTTATTATATATTGTGTGAAATTGCTACCTTGTTTCTAGTATTTCATATTATCGTGGTTTAGTTAGGTGGCTTATAGCTTATAGAAATGAAATGAAAACCTTGTACGGTTGAAATAAAATGCGGAGAATTGAAGAAACGGAGAATGGAGTGATTTCAGGAGTATGAAATAATAAAATATACGAAGATAAAATATATTGAATCTAAAACTATTGCATTAGTAGATTGTATTCGTGATTATTTTAATTTATTTAATTGGCAAGATGAATGATATAATTATGATATTTGTATTGAATTGTGGAGCAAACTAAGACGTGTGAAATATACGTAGCGCTTTTAAATTAAATATGTGATTTTATTTTAATTAGGTATTTAGTAACGTACAGGTATTTTAATAAAGCATGTTATAAAATACATACAAGAATATTTTAAAACCAAACATACATGTATTGAGTAAAATATAAAAAAAATTGTACTACAATTTAATAATACAAATTAATTGGTTAAATTGTTAGAAAAATTGTAATAGTTATAACATCGTTTCAGAACAAATAAATAGACTATAAGAGTTCATATTGTGGTGCAGTTGTCACAAAGCTAATTGATTTCATTAAATTTCGGAGGTTGGAGGTTCAATTCCCAAATACATTATATAAATTAATAAATTTGGTTAAGAGATATCAAGCTAAAACAACATTTTAATAATATCAATTGACAATATTTTTTTGGGACCAGTAGTGGCGCAAAGGTAAAAAGTGTAACTGGTTGTGGGTGCGATTCACAGTCAGCTAGTGTCAAGGCAAAGTACGGCGTTAAGTTCCGCCACTTAACACGGAATGCCTCCTTAATTTGGCAGAATGTGGGAAACAGAGTGTCTTATTACTAGGTTCCCTCTGGCTACCCTGCTGTGTGATACAGTGTGAAGCTAAAAAAATGTTCATTCTTACAATCTACTGTTAAGTAATTTTATATAAGAAACACAATATATATGAACAATGTATATGAAAGTAAATATAAATGTGATACCTACGTATGTAAAATACGCAGATATTAGGGTAATAAAGTAATCTAACCTTGTTATACTTTTATACTACTTATTACTAGATATATCTAGTAGTTATAATATGTTATAAATAGCTTCACGACATACAACGCAAGGCGGTTGGGCGGAGAAAATATACATAGTGTAAAGACAATCTTTTCTCTGTTTGCCGCCCGATTTTTGAATTTAATTTAAGAATAATATTTAAATAGGGGCCAGTCGTGGCGCAGTGGCACAAACGTGTGACTGTAAACGACTGATTGTGGGTTCGATTCCCACTCGGGGAGTGGAAATATTTAATATTTCCATTTTCTTCGCTCTGGTATCGAGACACAGCGCGGCGTTTAAGTTCCGCCACTCCAAATTTGGCGGAAAATGGGGAACGGAGTGTCATAACACTAGGCTCCCTCTGCCTACCCTGCTGTGTGCGGGATAATAATATTATTTAAATAACTCCATAGTTTTAATCGGTAGACACTGTAGTAGTCAAGTAGTAGACAAGTACTACAACCTTCCGTTCTCCATTTTTCAAGTGGGAGACGAAATACAATCTCGATAAGTGTTACTTATCTGAAGTAGTTGTCTGTCTGTATATTGCAGTGGGTTTAGAAGTCGATACTTATTCGGTACTAATTTATTTAATTTAAATAAATTAGTACCTAGTGACCCGCTCACGGCTTTCACCGTGTGAACGACACAACTATTGTTGTGTACAAGTATACATCTCTTACATATATTTAACGGCCCGCGTTCTCACTCAAGTTAAACTGTTTATATTTATAATACAATTTTTCGTCTCCTATGTCTGTCCTTACGGGTTAGTTTTTGCGGAAGTGTCTAAGTGTAAGCACGACGATTATACGTTCGATTACTACTCGAGGGAATGACTATACCATTTCGTTTTTTTTTCTATTCTTTTCTTGAAGGTAATAAATAAATCACAAGAATCGATTCTTTTAAATAAAATCGATTCTAAGTAAAAACAATTTTGTTGAAGCAAATAAGATTTAAAAACTAAACTTGAAATAAGAATCATAAATTTTATAAAATAGATGTATAAATAAAGGAAAACCAAAATATTTAAATCATTGGGTGATTATAATAAACGCTCAAGCAGTGAGTGAGCTGATGTTGTATGAACATGAATATCCACCCGATCATAAAGAATCAATACGTAAATATCAATTCTTGGTCTATCCTAACAACTTAAACCGAGTCTAAATAATCGAGTTTTATTTATTAAATCGATATTTTTAAAGTCCCTTCAATAAAATACGCTTAAAAAAGGGATTTTTTTCCTTTTAGCTTCACGCTGTATCCCGCATACAGCAGCAGGGTAGTCAGAGGGAACCTAGTGTTAAGACACTCCGTTCCCCACTTTCCGCCGAATTCGGAGGCTTGCGTGTTAAGTGGCGGAACTTAACGCCGCGCTTTGCCTCGGCACCAGAGCGAAGAAAATGGAAATATAATAGTAAGGGTAAATCTATTAATAATATTCTATTTTTCAAATATCGGTTAGTAGTGCATACAAAAACACAATAATCTATAGGAACATAAACGGTGCTTGAATGTTATCTCTTATCACTGGATCGATATTAACAGTTTTAATGCTAACGGTGGTATGTAATTTGTATACAAGCTATTATATCACTTGATACAATGCGATAAGGGTTGTAATTCTTTGTAATATATAATATCTTAGTACATATATATACATGTAATCTATTTATATTTGATAATCATTTCCACATAATATTATATTTCAATAGGCCAGAAGCATATTTCAAGAAGTATGATGCAATATCAGAGAAGGCAATCGTGGTGCATTTGGACAATGGCTGGCTGTGAACGCTATGGTTATTGGTTCGATTTCCACTCCGGAGAATAATTATTATATATTTATCAATGTAATAGAAACTAAAATAATTATTTTAAAATTTTCAGTTTTTACCCGCGACGAAACGGCGACTGTATATGTGTTTGGGGTGAGAGGTTGTTTGTTTGTTTGTTTGTTTGTTTGTTTGTTTGTGTGTTTGTGCAAATTACTATGTCAATTATTTCCAAAACTATAAGTCCGATTTTGATACGGTTTTCTATGATAGGTAAAGGTTCAATTGGCGTATGTTCTTAGATATGTCTTATTGCCTTAACTCACCAGGGGGCGCCGCAGTAAGCATTTTACGTGAAAACGAATGTTTTCAATTATCTCAAAAAATAGTAGTCTGATTTCAATAGATTTTCAGTGATAGATTCAGGTTTAATTGGTGGATGTTCTTGGATATGTTTTATCGTGTCAAACCACCAGGGGGCGCTGCAGTAAGCATTTGTTTGTACTTTTTTTGTATTTATTTGTCTAAAACCGAAACTACTGCTCCGATTAAAAAGAGTTTTCATAAAAAGATTCATCTTTGCTTGATGCATATTTAAAGTTTTTCCTTTTTTTGTTACGGGGAAAACTCACCAGGGGGCGCAGCAGTAAACATTTGTTTATGCAAATCAAAAACTACTGGTCCGATTTACATGTAACTTTCAAGGATAGGTTTAGGCTTAATTGGTGCATCTTTTTATATATGTGCTACAGTGACCACTCATCAGGGGGCGCTGTAGTAAGCATTGGTTTGAGTTATTTTGTGTAAAACCAAAATTTTTCTTGTATTTATTTGTCTAAAACCGAAATTACTCATCCGATTGGCTAGAGTTTTCAGAATTAGATTCAGCTTTGCTTGCTGCATATTTTAAGATTTTTCTTTTTTTGTTACGATGAAAATTCACCAGGGGGCGCTGCAGTAAACATTTGTTTATGCAGAGCACAAACTACTAGTCCGATTTAGATGAAATTTTCAACGATAAATTCAGGTTTAATTGGTGCTTCTTTTCATATATGCGTTACGGTGACCACTCACCAGGGGGCGCTGTAGTAAGTACATTTGTTTGTGTAAAACTAAAACTACGAGTCCTATTTGAATTCAGTTTTCAATAATAGATTCAAGTTTACTTAGTGCATATTTTTATATATGTGTCATGTATATTTACTTAGTGCATATTTTCATGTATGTGTCAACTCTCTAGGGGGCGCTGCAGTAAGTAGCTACTTCTATTTTTTTGTGTAAAACCAAAACGACTAGTACGATTGTCAAGAGTTTTCAGTATTAGATTCCGCTTTACTTAAAGCATGTTTTTAAATTTATATTACGGTGACAAGTCACCAGGGGGCGCTGCAGTAAAATATTGTTTGTGCAAAGATAAAATGACAAATTTGATTTGGATGCAGTTTCAATAATAAGCTCAAGTTTAATTAGTGCATGTTCTTGGATATGTTTTATCGTGTTAACTCACCAGGGGGCGCTGCAGTAAACGTTTGTTTGTAATATTTAATGCAAAACCACAACTACTAGTCCGATTAGGCAGAGTTTTTAGTATTAGAGTTACCTTTACTTGGTGTAAGTTTTTAGGTTTTTTTACGTCAAGAACTCACCAGGGGGCGCTGCATTAAACATTTAATTATGCAAAGCTAAAACTACAAGTCCGATTTGGATGCAGTTATCAAAGATAGGATCAGGCTTAATTAGCGCGAGTTCTCGTATATGTGTCATGGTGACACCTCACCAGGGGGCGCAGCAGTAAGCATTTGCTTTTATTTTTTGTGTGAAACCTATTTAGATGCGGTTTTCTGTGATAGGTTCTGGTTTAATTGCTGCGTTTTTATATGCCATATCTACCACGAACTACCGCGGGGCGCTCCAGTATAAATTAGTTTGTTCAAAATCAAAACTACTAGTGGGTTTTGTGATTTTCACTGATTTGGTTAGATTTAAGTTTCGTGGAAATGTTACGGTGACAATCTGCCAGGCGCTGCAATAAGCATTTGATAACCAGAAAGCATTGGGTTTATAATTTCTTTTGGATTTGCATGAAGATTAATATAAAGTATTTTAATATTATGTAATAATATATAATGTATATCTATTCACTTTAAAAAGTTTAAAATAAAAAACAAAATTAAAAATTTTGAAAAAACCCACGACGGTTTAATTGTAATTGTAAAAGGATAAAATAACTATAAATCCCCCGCCTAAAAGAATATATGTAACGAGATGATGGGGACGACTTCGTCGGGGGCTGCCAGTTGCAACCTCTATTTTAAATATAGTAGCTATCAGTATGGATTTCGTTTTAAAGTCTTTAAAATACCAGTTATCAAAACTGTAAATTCATTTTAATATTTATTTTTTTTGCCAAACCTGTTTTAACAGCAAGAAAACCTATGAGAAGGTTTGTGCAAACTTAAAGTAATGACAGCCCCCGACGAAGCCGTCCCCATCATCTCGTTACATATATTCTTTTAGGCGGGGGATTTATAGTTATTTTATCCTTTTACAATTACAATTAAACCGTCGTGGGTTTTTTCAAAATTAAAAATTTTGGCTTTTTGTAACTTGTCCTTGCGTTCGTCCACGCTAATCTCTGAAATGGTTTAACCGATTCAAATACTTGAGTTGACTTGATTATAATAGTTTAGTTAACTTCTCTTACCATTTAAATTCATAAATCAAAACGTTATAACAATTTGAAGTATAAATTTAATCAGACATTTTGACGAATAAACGTGTAGTTTACACAAGCAAAGCCACGAGCGAGTCTTGAATAATATTTTATATTATAAATATAAATGTAACGACCCACTTCTTACATATGATTTATTTAAAAAAATACCCACGCGTAATAAACCGATGACAATATAATATTTTAAAGCCTTAACCTGATGATCTTAGGAGTTAGTACGAGGATAGCGAGAAAATCAATTTTAGGTATATTCTTTCGTGTTTTTTTCTTAATGAATTTGATATTATTTTATAATTCTATCATAATTGATCTGCAAAGCTAAAAGCTTCACGTTTTTTGCTCCATAATAGGGTAGTCAGAGAGAACCTAATATCAAGACACTTCGTCCTCCATTTTAGGCTCGAAAATTGCACCACAACGCTGCGCTTTCTTTTGAGTTCACTAGAGCGAAGAAATTAAAATAATAATAATATAATCCAGGCGTTATGCCAAGATGACGAAATTAAAAGGATGTAATAATTATGATCTTTTGTTTTCGCGATTACTACACATTTTGAAATGAAACTATTTTTAACCGGATTAATCGCGGATATTTTTGGTATTCCAAAATACATTTTTAGAAACCCGACGTTTCGAACACTTTACAGTAGTCCGTGGTCACAGGTAGGTCTACCTGTACGCAAGGGACATTAACTATGAAGTCAATTCGCTGTTGGTTCAATTCCATTGGGTGGAACGGTTATATTTAATTTATTTTTATTTCTTCAATAAATATCTAATGTCTCGATTTCAGGTCGAAATGGACATTAAAATCTTAACGCTAGGTTCTCCCTAGCTACCGTACTATGCGGGAAAAAAATAGACACTTTTTTAACTAAATAACCAAAAAAAAACTCAATTTCTATACAATTCAAACAAAATACCCATCTATAACGTAGCTTATACCGTATTCATTTCAACGCTTTAATGATGAATGTTTTCATTATTTTGAAATATTTTATTACCCGTGAATGAGGGTATGAAAGCTAGCGATGCCTAATTAACACGCAAACTAAAGTCCACTTGAAAAAAAAAATATAACGAAGTGATGGAAATACGAATGAATCAGAACAGTATGCGACACTTTCATATTTAGGTACGTGTACCAAATACGTACATGCAAATGAATAGGCTTTAATAACATTAATCACGATATTTAGCGTTGATTTGTGATGTTTTTTTGGATTTTTTTATTTATTTTTGCTTTCGTTACGTAGAGGGACAGTACATTACTGTTATTGCAATTGGCTGTGGGTTCGATTTCCATTTTGGGAGAAATGATTATAATTATATTGTTTTAAAAGAAGAAAGCACGTCGTTAACTTTTGCCAGTCATTCAATGTCTCAAGATCGTGTGAAAAGTCGAGATCGGAGTGTCGCATCATTAGGTTCTCTCTGTCTACACTACTATGGAGTAAAAGGTGAAAGTTTTATTTATTTAGATGACCAGATTATGTATATTTTTCAAGTTAACGTAACATAATGCATACGAATATTTAGAAGTTTGTACGAGCCCCTTAAATAATCGAGTATTTTATAACAATTAATTTGTCAAATTAATTAAAGTAACTTATATAAATTGAGTTTCGTTAATTATAATTGAGGCCATTGTGGCTCAGTGGGATATCGTATCGTATCGTATATATCGTAAATAAATAGGTTGTGGGTTCGATAACTAGAGGAGAATAATTATATGCAATTATTTTAATTTTTCCGTTGTGCCACCTAAGACAAAGCCTGAGTTCCACCGTTCAAGAAGCAATATTTCGATTTCTGGCGGAAAGTGGAGAGCGAAATATCTTCACACTAGTCAATGAGAAAAAGCGCAAACCTACTTTTTGTGTACAAATACGAAAAAATAACAAAACCTAAAGAAATCAAACAACTTAAAACAATTTTCATATAAACAAACATTTGAAATTCCAATTTTATAACCGAATTTCGTGTCTCAGAAAAAAATCTCGTTCAAATATAATATATAAGGTTACCAGGGATTTATCTTTATAAAAAGCTTCCTTTGCGACTTAGCTCCGGCAAACGCGGGGCGAAAAAGATCAAGATTATTATATACAGTTATATATTAAACGTACCCTTTGATCGTTTTAAGCATACAAATCTTTACATAATGTATTATATACATTTTGTGTACCAAAATCAGATGTGATTCGTTAAATATGTTTTTAACGAAGGTGTATACTTTATTTACATACTAGCGGCTCGCTCGCGGTTTCGCCGCGTGGACTGCCTAATTCTTTCGTTATATTGCGCTCGGGGGTGGATTTTTGAAAAATAAAGTAGCCTATATTTGACAGCAATTGTTAATAGAATAACCAAACGATTGTTCATAGAATAACGACTTATTTAGGTGTCAGTGCGACGGCATCTTCAATTTCTTTTTTTCTGATGAAAAAGCAAAGCACGGTGTTGAGTTCCGTCTTTCAACGTGCAATGTCTCGAACTGGTGCGGATAATGGAGAACGAAATATTTAAAATATGCAAAGGTTTCCTTGGCTGCACATGTTTATGATGAAGAAAACTTTATTTTGATTAAAAAAATGGTGCTGTGATACACCGCGGTGTGTATATGGGCGATGTTAGTGGTTTCGATTTCTACTTGTAGTAATTTCTTAGGGAGATAATGTCTAAGACATTTAAAGAAGAGTGTGGAATAACACTTTAAAAATGCTTAAAAAAAATATATGTCTAAATAGTTTCCATTTTCCTGCTTTTGACGCAAAACTAGACGCGGCGTTGAATTCTACCACTTAACGGGGAATGTCCAGAAAACATAATAATTTGTATAATAGAATAGTCAATGCAAACAAAAATGTAACCGATCAACCGTACAGCAAAAATTCCAACTGATCGCAATTTCAATTGTACACATGAATACGGATATGTAAAGTATTTTAACCTTTTCCAATATATTTACGCAGCACAGTATAAACTGAAAAAATATTGCATAATTATTTCATTATTAACGCATCCTATACAAATGCAGGGCATAAAAGGTAGAACTTAGTAACAATTCAGTCCGTTCTTTTAAATACCTTTTTTACCTGCTAGGTGAGATATCTTGATCTTATTTATAAGATAATCTTGATTTCGGAAAGAAAGTGGAGAACAAAGTGTTTTATTATTATGTTCTCATTAGTCAATGAGAACATAATAAAAAAACACTCCGCAATGCTCTGTGACAAAAAACGTGAAGCTTTTTATCAGTACTAACTACAATAATAAATATTGTTCGTAACAAGATTCGTACAAAACAAAAAAAAACTTTAATGTAGGAAAAAAATACACTTTTAAATTCAATTTAAATTATCAAAAAAATAAAGTTAAAACGCGATTATTTATTACTTATCGTAGGTTTATTCGTATGTATACGTACATATACAAATAAAAACATTCATGCAGTATTGTTATAATAATACTCCCTAGGGTAACACTACCCTGCATCAAAGTCACTTTAGGGTTGACATCCATCAAACGTAATGTTATACTTTTGTTTTCTTTTACTTTTTTATGAAAAAGAGAAAAAGTTTAAATTGATTCTGTCATTTAAGTGATTTTACGTAGAAAATAATACGAAAATAACAAGATAAAAATAAAATAAATATAATAGATAGACGGAAAAAACCAAGTTGTGTCAAGAAACAGCTAGGATGCCTTTTTCCACTTTCTCCTGAAATTCAGACATTGGGTATTAATTGGCGGAGATCAACGCTGCGCTTTGTCTTATTACACTGAAAAATGAAAATAACTTTATTTATGCTCAATTAAAAAAAAAATCTTTATAAAAGTGGTTTTAAGCCAGGATATAGTCAAAAAAAGTAATCATTACGAAAAATATATATTTTTTTAGTTAAATTTGAATCCAAAACTAATTAGTCTAGGTATGTTCCAATTTTGCCACGATCTTGTTTGTAAATGTAAATAAAAAAACATGTCTTTGACAAAGTTTTCAATTAACAAACGTCTATTATAATAAAAAAGCGTAGAAAGAAATAGCATGCCTCATATTAATTTCCTTAATTAATATTCTTTGAATATAAAAGATTTTTAATCAAGTCAATATTCAATTTTCTCCATCGTGTTTAATACAGTTATTTGCTTAGCTTTGCATATTTTACTGTACTCGTACAAGAGATACGTGAAAAAAATATTAAAACTCTGTGAATCATTGCTCAAAGGCTAAATATTATTGATGAAATAGTTTAATTAAAATACTGAAAATATATTTCGCTTTTCATAAAATCAAATATAACGTAAATATTATTTAACTTCGGTATTAATAGGCAACATTATAACATTTTCAGATGCACGCTTTTTTCTGTATAGGGCGGTAGGCAGAAAAAACATGGAACACTCTGTTCATCACATTACACTCTACGCCTCGTTTTGTCATATCAGTGTGGAGAAATAAAAATAATTTAGCTCACCAACAATGACGTGGGGGAAGCCTAATGTTTTTACAAAAAAGGTTATGGGACTGGTGAGACTACGTGTAGCTTTAGTTTCTACTCTCTAAAAGGCAATATGCATTTCTAAAAGAGATAAAATTAGTAAAACCAATAATAATTCTGTCTTCTCAAATAATGAAAAAAAAAAATATAAAAAATAACTATTGTATAATATATAATCATTGTACAGACCTAATTATATTTAGCACTAGCTATACATATTTTATAGCAATCTACCCCCACTGGAAATCTATATAAGGCACAAACGCACAGTTAGCATTAGATACGCACCGTCGCTGATATACGAAGAACAAATAAACCGGGTGACATTTGTGACTGGCGAACGCCAGTCACGTGGAGGATATTAATATAATAATAAAGCGTATTTGTTTAATATATTGGTTGATACGTTTATTATGTTGTTATTTTAATATCAAAAGTGTCAATTAGACGATTTCAATATTAAAAGAAATATTAAGTAATGATAAGTGGGGAACGGAGTATCTTAACACTAGGTACCCTGCCTGCCTACCCTGCAGTGTGCGGGATACAGCGTGAGGCTAAAAAAAATGTCAAAGAAAAGTAGGGAATATTCGATAAGTACTCGTTATTTTAGATATTATTACTTTAAGTTTCACATGTATAGCTTAGCTATCATCGAATAGTTACTTAAAATATATTATATAGCTGTTGCCACTCACTCACTATGAGAATATGACAGTGAAGAACGGAGTGTCTTGACACTAGGTTCTCTTTGTCTAACCTGCTATGCAGGGAAACGATGAAGTTTTAAAAAAGATAGTCATTGTGGGTTTAAGACTCAATTATGGGCATTATTAGAGAACATTACCTATTATTTAACATTTGTTACTAACTGATGCGACATACATGTCTTTGCTTTATAAATAATCGATTCTAACATTAACTCATGAAAAGAATTAAATTATGTATCACAATATATTTTTTTAGCTTCACGCTGTATCCCGCACACAGCAGGATAGGCAGAGGGAACCAAGTGTTAAGACACTCCGTTCGGAAGCACGGATTGTTTTAACACTCCGTTCTCCACTTTCCACCAAATTCGGAGGTATTGTGTGTAAGTGGCGGAACTTAAAGCCGCGCTCGAACCCACAACCAGTCGTTTACAGCCACACGCTTGTGCCACTGCGCCACGACTGGCCCCTATTTTTTCCTATTAATAGCTTCACGCTATATCCCGCACACAGCAGGGTAGGCAGAGGGAACCTAGTGTTAAGACACTCCGTTCCCCACTTTCCGCCGAATTCGGAGGCTTGCGTGTTAAGTGGCGGAACTTAACGCCGCGCTTTACCTCGACACCAGAGCGAAGAAAATGGAAATATAATTTCAACTCCTCGAGTGGGAATCGAACCCACAACCAGTCGTTTACAGTCACACTCTTGTGCCACTGGGCCACGACTGGCCATTTTCCTATTATTTCATATATTTTATTGATCATAAGAACGTATTCTATCTATAAATCTTTGGGTATCAACTCATTATCCGTTACATTTAATCCCCAATAGTTACTAAGATCTTAGAGACCCTCAAGATAATTTGTACAAATTTTTGTATCGTTAATCTCATCTCTCGATAACAAGGGATTGACTTAATAGGGGAAAGATCAGATATAAGAAAATGGCTCAGCGTAGTTCACAAACTGAGTATTTCTTGCCATGCCGTGTTGTTTCTCTTCAATTTTTATGTTATATATTTAGAAACAACGCATTATGTTAAGTGGTTCTAACTATTATAAGTTCTAACTATTAATGTATTTTTTAAGATTTATATGTGCAATTATTACAGCTAATGAGCAGTAATAATGTCAAATTTTAACTACTGCGAAGGTTGTGGGTTCGATTTCTACTACTCTCCGGGGAGAGATTTTATTCAAGCTATTTATATTTCTCTGCCTTCCGGTTCCGTCCATCTACAAGCAATGTATCAATTTTGGGTGGCGGAAAGTGGAGAAGTTTTTTCATGTTAGATGCTCTCGTCCTAACCTGATTTGTGGCAAAAAGCGTGAAAAACAAGTTCAATATTTACAAATTTCTCAATCCATTAACCTTCTACACACAAAATTTGAACTCTGGACGTTGTATATTAATCTAAACATTATAACTAAGCCAAAAAGGAAATCGACTAACTACTAATATAATATAGCAAATAAGGCGCGTGACGCTTGCGACGGGTGAGCGTTATTAGCTCTGTCACATGCGTGGGGAATTAATAATATCACTGTGGAAACGAGACAAGCGTCAATTCATACAGCCAAGTATGTAATGTAAGTAATATTGCATATCATATATTATTATGAACATTAATTTCCTGTATTTCTAAATTAAAAGAAGTTTATTTTCTTTGGTTATATCGAGTGCTTTGAGAATATTAACTCATTGATTTTGGTTAAAGTTATTGTTTAAAGAAAACGTATAAACCTTTGAACGCAGCGGGATTCGAACCCGCGCCTCCTGTATACCGTCCAGGCGCTCTCACCACTGAGCCATGCTTTCTACCAGCTGCGTCAAAATTCTTATACGCTTTATTACAACTTATTTTTCGACTTTTGACTTTCAAATGTTTTTTTTTCAATTTTCCTAAGTGTGGAATAACACTTTAAAAATGTTTAAAAGTGAAGTTATCGTACTGAAGTGTGACAGCGTCTGAATGTATACTCGACGGTTGTGGGTTTGCTTTTCACACAACATATTATATTTAAATTATTTTATTACTCTGTTCTAGTGACAAGACACTACGGCGCTGAGTTGCGTCACTCAACACAAAATGTGTCATATTCGAGCGGAAAGTGACGAACGGAAAGTCGTACCACTAGGTTCTTTCTGACTAACCTACTATTTTGTGATTTACCCTGGTAAGCTAGGAAAATGCGAGTCAAGTTCACACTGATATTAGTTTTTTTTAGCTTCATGCTATCTGCCGCACACAGCAGAGTAGGCAGAGGGAAATCTAGTGTTAACACTCCGTTTCCCACTTTCCACCGAATTCGGAGGCGTTGCGTGTTAAGTGGCGGAACTTAACGCCGCTCTTTGCCTCGATACCATAGCGAAGAAAATGAAATATTAAATATTTCCACTCCTCGAGTGGGAATCGAACCCACAACCTGTCGCTTTACAGTTACACTTTGTGCTTCTGTGCCACGACTGGCCGCTAATATTACTTAAAAATACCTTATTTAATATTAAAGTTCCCTTTATTTTCGTTGAAGTTCGACGTTACAGTTAAACACTTAGTTCGCTATTATCTGTCCACTTTTAGCATATTGAGTGTTGACATATAAAGCTTAATGCCCTTCATCTACTCTAGGGAAATAATAATTTTAATCTTCATTACACACTCTGTTAATTATAATGAATATAATGTAAATAATACTGATTTTAAAATGGGACCAGAAAAATGATTTTTGTTCCGTAATAACAAACTATCTCCGTGAGATATAGGATAATCGCAGCATATGAATAGATATAGATGTTTCCATTACTACATACATTGTGGTATGGTGTTAATCTCGTAAAACATCTCGCGGAATAGAAAGTTTAAGATTATTGAAAGAAAAATCTTTGATATGCGAAAGCTACTGTACTGTGTGTATTATCTTTTACTATTTTTATTTACTTAAACAGGGTGGGCCAAATAAGAGCTACTAATTAAAGTTAAACACAAATAACTTATGCAATAATCATTTATTTTGGATCTGGAATTAAAATGTTGCCGATTAAATAACGGCAACATTTTAATCGTAAATCGATCAATTGTTTTATAATTGATCTTTGACAAGAATAGAAAACCTCGATAATTTTAACGCGTTGTGTTGTACTATAGGGTTCCATAATAAATTTCCAACAATTCAATTATAACATACAAAAAGAGAAAAATAAATATGTCAAAAAATAAAAAAAAGTTATTTGTGCTTAACATTAGTAGGTCTTATTTGGCCCACCCTTTAGATGAATAACAGATAGAATTTAGTTCAAATTGCACCTAATCTCACGGTTTCACAGTCATGTTATACAGTGAGTGGCGGAACTCAACACCATGCTTTATATCGTAAAACTTGTAAAAGGAGAATATTTAAAATAAAGACATTCAAAACGCTCAAATAGAGGTCATGACAGCATCAAGTTATAATTTTTCCAGTTACAAACAGGTTAAAAATTAAAATGTCTGCGTCATATTATTATCTCTTATCAACAAACTGATTACAACATTTAAGGCTTAAGTCAAGAAGAGCTTGGGTCACCAGCGAATAAGGCATTGGCTAATCTTTGTTTGCAAACACGTGACCCAGAAACGTTTCAAATGCATATTTTCAAAGTACTTTATAAGTTAATAGAAAATTATGCTTTTAAAGAAATGATAATCGAATAAAGTAATTCATACTAGTCCATACTAATATTAGAAATGCAAAAATATATTTGTCTGTTTGTCTGTAAAGCTTTCATGGGTAAAGTATTGGCTTTATTTGAATGTAATTTGGAATAAAAGTAGTTAAAAACCCAGGATTAAATATGGACTGTTTGTTTTTTGCCGGTCTAAAACATTGAAATAGGTAATAAAAAAATATACAAAATATAAAGAAACGGCCATGTATGCTATTATAAGCATGTACCTATATTTTATTAAATTTTACTAAAGTGATTTCATTTCAAATCAAGGTATTATTAAAATTATTAATCAAGGTATTTTTACAATTAATTTGCATTCATTGCCAGCTAAATTTTTCGTACTTTGGCATTATAATTATTTAATTATGTGTGAATCCTAACCTAAAAGATACCTATTTATATCGTTTGTCCTTCCCTTACCTTCCGTCCTTTCGTAACCTTCCCTTTTTTCTATTTTTTTCTTAATAAACTTATTTTATGATAATTACTGAACATTTATTGAGCAATATACTAAACAGATATTGCACCTTTAATAATAGTTATCACAAGAGGTGTTTACATCATATGCATATACTAGAAAGCCTGTACCTCCCTTTTCCCATACAGCAAATAGGCTGAGAGAAACTAGTGTCAAGACACTCTATTCTCCACTTTCCGTAGTAATCCAAGACATTTTATTTTTTGGTATTTTAAATTCAGTATTTCAAAAGTAACAAAACCTTAAGACCATACTAAAACTGTACCTAATAAAATTTATAATTAGTAACCTGATGTAAGATATTTTTCACACAAGTATATTTTGGAAAAATATATTATAGTTTACGATTACTAATATTTCAAAATAAAATTTTAAACTATTCTTAATAAAAATACAACTAATTCAATTCTAAATTACATCATGATTCACGATGCGCGTGCGCACCGCATACACACCGCACTGTGTATCTAATGATAGTGGAGCTATTTGGAACGTATCACTAATGTTAAGATACTGATTTAATTGAAATATTATTCTATAACAATTACAATTATGCATTAACTTAAATATCATATATATTTTAACATAAATAGAAAATGCATTTTAAAACTAAGTAAAAGAAAATTAAGTAAGATTGTGGTTAAAATTAAATAATAAACAGGTTTTCATTAGTTCATCAGCACACAAAAGTTACTTAACAAAAAAATCTTCATAGATTACCAAATCAAGTTCCGAAACAAACAAACGAACATGCATTAAAACCCAATTTCTTATTTTTTTTTATTCATTTTAAACTGTGGTACATAATTATAACATTTTGTAATGGTAACAACTGCTTTAGTATAAAACTGTGTTGCAGTTATTAGCGTCCGCCTCACGAGCGTCGTATCAAATATGCCAAAACTTCCACTTATAAACAAAATAATAATCTGGCTTTCACCAGTTTATCTCATTTCGATTTACAGATAACTTACTTAACAAAAAATCCCCATATATCAACAACTGAAGTTCCCACCACAATGTCAAACAAACAAACAAACAAACAAACATACATGCACTAAAACCCATTTTTTTATCATAAATATGAAAACTTCCACTTACTTGGTCTTCGAATACGGTAGCGCCTTATGATTTCTGTTGGGGTGGCTGTGCCTATTCGCGTTCGAGTCTAGGCCGCCGCCCGGCGATATTTTGCCGGCGAGTGCGTTCAACGATTGCAGCATGGCGGGCGGCGGCCGGTGGATACCGAGCGGCCTGGTCACGGTGAGGATCCACGGACGTGTGCCGGTCCCTTATCAACCGACAGCTTATCAACTGATAAGCGCGGTGGCACACCCGCCCCCCTCATTGCCACCTGATCTCGCCACTTTGGTTGTGCAAACATTAAAAACGTTCTGTCCGGTGTAACGACATGCTTTTTAAGTTTAACACTTTGAAAATCACTTGTTTAAGTCACTTTTGAGTTTACGTTATTGAATTACACTTTTACTTATGCACTGTTTATTATATTTATTTAGTAAGTTAGCAGTTGCGATATTTTATCTGTGTAAGAGATTTAGGTTTGATACTAAATTAGACAGAGTTGGATATATACATCAATATTAGATACCGGCTTTCATGTAAAATGTTCGTATATATTTAAGTTAAAGCGCCTGTTAAAAATATATGGCAAATCATATATATGTAGAATTGATGTGGATATTTCTTATTGCAGATTCGATTTTTATTGAGAGATCCTAAATATTATATTTTTGTAAAGTTGGCCACTAGCTAAGTATAGTCTTGTGTGATTAAAATAAAAAAAGTAACATATATACTCCAGAAAGTTTTTGAAAGGTTTCGAATAGCTTAATAAAGCATTCGCACATTAACTAACTAATGCCTTCAAAAGTTCGAATATAAAAAAAGAGAGAAGCATGACATTCAACTCTTCACTTTTCACCTGAGTACAAGACTTTGCATCGAATTAAACGTGAGTAGTGGAATTTAACGCTACACTTTGTCTCACGACGTGCCAGAGCGAGGAAAAAAAATAAAATAAAAATATAAACATTCCACTCAGTTAACGTTAGTAGTGGAATTTAACACCGCACTTTGTCTTAGAAACATAGTGTATCTAAGACATATTTATATTATTGTAATATAAATACAAAATATCCCACTAAGTGGGAATCAATCTATTAATCACATAATGAATATTGTGTAAGCGCGGCGTTAAGTTCCGCCATTTAACACGCAATGCCTCCGAATTCGGCTGAAAGTGGGGAGTGTCTTAACACTAGGTTCCCTCTGCCTACCCTGCTGTGTGTGGGATACAGCGTGAAGCTAAGAATATTGTTCCAAACGTGAATAAATTCGACAATCCCATCTATATAATTCGATTACAATATTTCAAAATATAACAGTTTTCGTGAGGCTTGCCAAGTGCTGAGTGGTTGTTGCGCTGCCAGACATTTACTGGTCCCGTATGTAAATTGTTCTACGAAAATACGAAAATGTGTTCTGTTAAAAATATTAAATTATAGAGAAATGAATTTATTAAATATTCATATGGGATGATAAAATTTAAGTTATTTTATATTCACAGTGTTATTTCGACCAAAAATAACTAACTTATATAATAGTTGCGTAAGAAAATGGTTTCATAATTGCAAGACATTTTAAAAAAAAAAATAATTATTAATTTTAGTGGCCAGTCGTGGCCCAGTGGCACAAGAGTGTGACTGTAAACGACTGGTTGTGGGTTCGATTCCCACTCGAGGAGTGGAAATTATATTTCCATTTTCTTCGCTCTGGTGTCGAGGTAAAACGCGGCGTTAAGTTCCGCCACTTAACACGCAAGCCTCCGAATTCGGCGGAAAGTGGGGAACGGAGTGTCTTAACACTAGGTTCCCTCTGCCTACCCTGCTGTGTGCGGGATATAGCTTCACGCTATACAAGACATTTTAAGTTTATAAAGGTACTAAATATATCTTCTTATTTTATATTATAAATAATTAGTTAAATCAAGATACCGAGCATGTTTCTTAATAAGCTGAAGATAAAGAAAAACTATGTAGGACCTCCTTATCTCTCGTCTTTACAACTATTTTCCCTTCATATTTAGTACCGATTATTTTAGCTATTAATTAATAACTGTGGCCAATCGTGACACAGTGGCACAAAGCGTGACTGTAAAGCGACAGGTTGTGGGTTTGATTTCCACTCGAGGGGTGGAAATATTTAGTATTTCCATTTTTTTCGTTCTGGTGTCGAAGCAAAGCGCGACGTTAAATTCCGCCACTTAACACGAAATGCCTCTGAATTCGAAATTCCAAATTCGAATTCGAATTCGAAAGTGGGGAGTGTCTTAACACTAGGTTCCCTCTGCCTACCCTGCTGTGTGCGGGATACAGCGTGAAGCTAAAAAAAAAGAATAATAACTGTAATCTAGAAAGAAAACTTCTATTCTATTCTAGATAATAGCTACCATTATTACATCAAGTAGTGGTAGTAGCTGCAATCAAGAATAGAATTAAAGCTATTCTGCCTTTTTTAAATCCTTTAATGATTAAAGCTACCTACTATTACTACATAATGTAGTAGACTAACAGTAATCTAGAATAGAATAGTAGTAAAAAATATTTTTACCGCCTTTTTTTTCATTATATGTTTATTTTAAGTTTCTAAAAAATGCTTGTAATATATAGTGTAAAAATAAAGAGTTTATAAATAAATAAATAAATAAAATATACACTTTAGAACAAAAACATCCAATGTATTTTGTTAAAAATTCCAATGCATTTATCTAAATTACTCTTATTAATAGAGGCTCACCGTGCAAAGGACTATTATAAAACACCTGACGCGTTGTACCAAATCCAGATAAATGAGGACTTTTACACATCCACAGATTATCCTACAATGATATAATACTGAAAAATATTGGGTATTTTTTTAACTGATTCGTCCTGTCAAAGATTTTAAAGTGTAGATTTATATGAAGAGCATTGTCAAAAGATCGGATTATTCTGGAATGATAACTTTAAAAGCCTAAGTTAGGCTTTATATAACCGGTTTTGCATAATATTATGCAACATTATTTAATAAATATTTATTCTATTCTTATATATTGATTATTTTCAAATCATGGATAATTTAAATCGCAACAGTACATGTTGAATGAGTGTCGGGACTAACACAGGGTTTTTTGTTACGGAGAAATAAAAAAATATAATTTATATATGTTTTCATATATAAATCGTGAAATATACAACTATTCTCCCGAGAGGGATTAAACTTATAAGCAGTCCTGTTTACACTCAGACATTGTTTTATTGCGCCACGTAGATCACAAAAATTTGTAACGTAATCATTTAATTTTTCTGTTTTACTACATATATTCACTTATTTATAAAAAAATATGTTAAGCATTATATCCAACTAAAAGCATTTCAAAAGATGTTTTTTTATGTCCTAATCTTATGAATAACACATTAAAAATGTTTAATTTCTCAATAAAATAATTATACAACAACTATCCTGCCAAACCACGCCAAAGCCCCTAATCAACATTACCTAAGTAATTACATAAATCATTCATCACAAATCAAAAACAAAAAGCTGTACCTATGAGCTTTTGCACCCTTGGGTCCAATTACACGAGCATAAATAAGATTTTTTCATATTGAATACTCGACAACGACACCAACGTTCGAAAGCTCACGGAGCGTAGAACATTTTTTGTCCCCCATCTGATTGCCATATTTTCATCGAAGCTTTTAATAAAGGTTATTGTCATACACGAATGGATCTCGACGGCATTTCGTACTAAATTGAAAAGCCATTATATGACATTATGAGTCTGCTGCCTAAATAAGTTGTAATTTCTGAAATGTGATTTTTTCCCCCTTTCTTTTCTTTATGCCGCCTCTTGTTCAGTGTCATTTCATATTCACAATGAATCGTTTTATATATGGAAGTATGTATGAGAGATATAAGATTGGTAATGGAAAGTCGCTTGTTAATGTAATATTTTATATTTATTCATAGTAAGTTATTTAATATTTAAATTTTCTTTCCTTCAACCTAGTTTCAAAGCACTTCGTTCTCGTTGAGAAAGTTGCGTGTTAAGTGGCGAAACTTAACGCCACGTTTTAAATTGTTTTTTTTTCAGCTTCACGCTGTATCCCGCACACAGCAGGGTAGGCAGAGGGAACCTAGTATTAAGATACTCCGTTCCCCTCTTTCCGCCGAATTCGGAGGCATTGCGTGTTAAGTGGCGGAACTTAACGCCGCGCTTTACCTCGACACCAGAGCGAAGAAAATGGAAATATTAAATATTTCCACTCCTCGAGTGGGAATCGAACCCACAACCAGTCGTTTACAGTCACACGCTTGTGCCACTGGGCCACGACTGGCCACAACTGGTTTTATATTGTGAGAAATAAAAATAGCTTTATATATAATCATTCAACCGCGTGAGAATGGATCTCACAAGCCTTGCGTATAAAGTCAGAACCTCTCTGTTACTTTATGTTAATGCAACTAGTTACTTCAAGATAATGCTTCAACTAGTACTATTATAAAAAAGGACCAAAAGAAAACCAACCTATCTTTTTTTCATTCACAGATCTAAAACTCGTATGAGTAGAAAATATATGAAGTGATATAAACGTTTCCCCTATTGGGAATTGAACCCTAACTTTACCTCATTTACTGCGTCATGATAGCACATTCCAAATTTTAATATAACTTAGTTCAATGAAATTACTCAAGTTTACTGAATAACAAAAATTATACAATCAATGACGTTAAAACCAAAGTTAATAATCACGAGCCACTCGCCATTCCCGTCTCAAAACCGATACAAAGCAGAAAACGCAATAAAAATCATAATGTCAGTAGCTACTCAACAAGAGAACAGATGCGAGCGTAGAAAAAAAGATAAAACAACTGCACCAACAATAGCCTCGCGAAATATCAAACGTTTTCATAAAATGAAAGTTGGAATCTACAAAAAAATATGACTGAATTACTCGAAAAAAGAACTTTGAAAGAGATTAGACCACTTTAGAACTCAAAAGACCTACAATTTGATGTTGTATAACAAACAAAAATGAAAGAAATTCAAGAGGCCCGCGACTTGTCAACGGTAATTATTTGTTTATTAAACTGGCGGTGCAAGTTGCAGTGGGTCAGTCAGTTGGCTGAACTCGTCGAGTGGTAAAGTTATAGCCAAGTGATAGAGTACTGTCTGGCTTTCTGTACTTTGCTCAAACAGTCTGGATGTGTTATTTTTTTTATAAAGTAACTGAGAAAGTCACTATTATATCTATTGTGCAAATACTATGAAATATTGTGTTTATTTTTAACTATGCATTTTGTTAATGAAGTATTAAAATGGACAAAAGAAGTCCGGTTAAAATTAGTAAAAATTAACAAAAAAATATAAGATTAAGACCAACTTTTCTGTCTACATATCAATTGTATAGTAATATTAAAATACATACACACATACTAATATTAAAAATGTAAAAGCCTGACTGTCTACGTCTGTATATGTCTGCAACACTTTCAAGGGTAAGGCCCACCAAAAATGTGTTTTCAATTGTATTCATTAAATTCCATCCAATTTAGTGAGAAAAACAATTGAAACCCATTTTTTGAAAATCTACCACCAAAAGGTTGAAATACGGGATGAAATTATGTACGAAATAATACGCAATGCTTCCAAAATTAGGTGGAAAATGTGGAAGACGAGGATTGTCTTAAACTAGGTTCTCTCTGCCCACCGAGCCTGCCGACAGCCCGGCATATCTACGGCTATATCCCGCATACAGCCATGCGGGATATAGCGTAAACTAAAAAAAAGTATGGAATTAACAATAAAATAAACAGTCCTTTCTAGTTAAAGCTAGAAGTTCCACGTCTCGGACGCACCTCCACTCGTTTGGTCGCAAGCAGCCTTTGTAAGACAGTCCCCAGTGGAGAATTTCATTAATTTTCATCCGCCAACTTTCGCCCAGCGACCTACGAGTGCCATATTTTGTTTTGAATTTCAGCATTTCAGATGCCTCGCGACACTTTAAAACTATTTTGATTTGGCGTTGTTGAATATCAACTTCTTGTTATGAATTAATTTGAAATTTTCTCATTGTTTTATTTGGTATTTAAAATTTTATTGTTTAAATAATTCGAAATGAAAAACGAACAATGATTTTACTATAGTAAATGGTGAAATAAAAATGTTCTTTTTTTGTATTTGGTGCGTTTTCTTGTGAATTCTTTTTTTTATTATCAAAAAAAACACAAATATATATAAATTGAAATGAGTATGGCAATTGCAAGGACATAATTCAAAATTTACATTATTTTTTTAGCTACGCTTCGAACGGAGTGTCTTAACGCTAGATTCTCTCGGACTACCCTGCTATACGGGAAAAACTGTGAAGCTAACAGGTTACGTAAGTGTAACTTTAAATAAATATATATTTGGATATAAAATGGGTATTTTAAACTTTTAATAGCAGTAAATAAAATAGGAACAGAATTACAGAACCAAGACATTAAGTAAGCTATTTTAATATATGTTTATAATGTTATTATAATATGTTTAAAACATCTTTGCCTTTAAGAAAAAGCTGAATTAACAATTATTTTTTATAAACTACATTCTTACCAAAGAAATCACTCTATGCAGCCACTTAAATGATCACAAACCCATACAAATTGAAATATTAAATTTGTAAAATTATTGAAATACATAATTTAGATATATTATTGATACAGAACTCAGAATCTAACCCTCAATTATTATTTAATATTCCGTTTTGGTAAACATTCCAAAGTCTGGACGCTTTGAATCGCCTTTACATTAATGGTTTCACAACTATTTCTATTCGGAGCACCGTTCAGTATCGATTGAATTTCGGACACTATTGTACTAGTTTGGTATTGGTTTGTATTAAAATAGTATGTAGTTTTAGAGTGAAATATTTTATTTATTTATCTAAAATTATTATTTTTATTAATAAAATATATAAGACACTAGGAGATTTATCCAACCATGTTCACGTGGACTTCAGATAGTTCGATAATTATTTAGATTATATAAAATGTATATGTAATCCTTCGAGACTATATCTTCAATAATTACGAGGGGTAACTTTCCATTTTTTTTATTCATCCATTCCAGTCCATTTTTATTCCTTCCCGACAAAATTTTGAAAAATCTTCTCTTAGCTCTAGTGCACTTATCGTTATATCCTCATCGTCTGTCAATCAGTGATTGACATAAATTGTGTTATTCTGATATACTATCAGTTCTCAATTTATATAAAAACGACAAAATTAAACACACTATGTTGGCATATTTAGTATATGTTTAAAAGAAACGATTTAGGGAATTTAAAAACAATAATATAATGCGCTTTTGAAATAAATTGAAAGCGACTACAAAATCTATTTCAATTTCAATTTCAAAAGATTATAATATTAAAGAGAAAAGGAAACTTTAAAGCATATGACAATGACATATCGAAAATTAAACGTTCATTTTGCTCTAGACTAGAGACTATCGTCTGACCATAAGCTTCATGCTTGCCTGCGCGTATAGTTCCATTCCTTACCTTCAGAACAATGCTGTAGGTTGATACTGTCTTGGTACAATTGAGATATATCTAATAGAATTTCATGATTATTGATCCAAATTCTACTCATGAAAATTATTACATTCAAAATATATGCTTACATGGTTTGTCTAGGTTATATGGTGGTGATTTGTGGAATTAATCGAATAGTATAAAAAATCGACGCCAAAAGAGATAATAGAATTGGTTGATGAAAAAAGCACACGATAAAAACAGCTTCACGTTTTTTATCGCATAGTAGTGTAGTCGGAGAGAACTTAGTATCAAGACACTCCTTTCTCCATTTTCTATCACATTTGTGACATTGTGTGTTGAGTGACGAAACTCAAAATCGCACTTTATTTTAAGCAACAGAGCAGAGACATGAAAATAATTTAAATAATCATTTCCCGATTGCGAAACAAATCCACAATCAGACGGTGCCCCTCTGCATCGCGTCAGCTTCATTGATTGATGGAAAGATAGAAAAAATAGTTATATTGAAACCTAATTATATGAACCCCTTTCCACGGAATACTAACCACATTAAAATCATATTATTCACAAAAAATAAATAAATTATTGCACAACGCACAAACAAAACCTCACGAGCATTAGCTTTTGCTCACAGGTTGAAAATAACAAACATAAATAAACAAACAAACAAACATACATATATACGTACGTACGTTTTTTTATCAAACAACATACATTTATGAATTTCCCACATCAACACGACAACAAGATTTCCCTTGTGTTTCAGTTGCGGGGGTAATTCTAACAAATCAATTGCCATCGAGCGTCGCTTACCCCTTGCCTACCAACGATGCAGGGGTTTAGAATGGGACTAGCGACCCCCCCTCGGTTTTACCTGTGTTTCAGCCAATTAAATAAAACAGTTATTATATAGCAATTTTATTACACAAAAATTAAATTATTGTGAAATAAAATAGGCACTAAAAGTGTAGGAAAGTATATCAAAGAGCAATAGTTAAAATAATTTGGTTAAGCCGTTCTTGAGATTAGCGTACACAAGCAAACAGACAAATCGAAAAGAAATTAAAAAATCATGCCTTTGCCGATATTGACAAATACCCCCAATACTAATATTATAATTTTTTCATATATCTTAATGTACAGACAGCGTTCGATTATATTTTTATTATATGTTTAGATGTATAAATAAGCTATATTGCCCGACTGTACTAACTTTATTGGTCGCGGCGAACAGTTTTCTATGCAATTTTTCAAACTTTATTTTTTAAATCTCTATAGAGCATCATTGTGTTAAAGCTTGAAGAAATTAATGATATGCGTTTTAACTTTTCGCTTATTCACATTTTGTGCTAGTTTGAATTCTATACATCACACTTTCTCCTATTCAAAATAAAAGGTCACCGTGGCGCAGTGGGATAGCATCTTTCTACAAGCGAGATCGGTAGTGGGTTCGAGCCCCATTCGGAGGACATTTTGGTAAGACGAAGCGCAGTTCAGAGTTTCGTCATTTAAGAAGCAATGTCTTGATATTGGAAAGTGGAGAAGTGAGAGGTGGATTTTGTTGACAATAAGTTCTTTTTGACTACCCTACTATGTGGAAAAAAGGAAGAAGTTATTTTTTAGGGCTAAAGAATGATTTTAGGGTTCTTTTCCGTAACATAACGATATCCGTAAAATTTAAAGTTTTCTCTTATGTTATATTGTATAAGATTGAGAAATCCTAGTTTCACCCCATCCAATTCTCTTGTTTCCTTGAACGCCGGAAATCGGTTTTTGGTTAATTTATAATTTAATTGTACAATAACGCACAAACAAACGGAACGCTAACCTAACTAAAATCGACAAATGTCCCCAGTAATAATTTTCTTATCACCATATATGTTCCACGAACAGACATAGCTTAGCTACATTTCTTTTATATGCAAGTAATTTTCCATAAAGACATACTTATTTTCCCTCTTCACTGGAGGCAGACAGACGTAAACATTTTTTTATATACCTGTGTTTCAAAGAGCGTCTAGACGTGTGTTAATCACGGGTACAATTATACGCCAAGTCGATTGCTCGAGCCACGATTTTTGTCGACAAAATGTTTCCTGTTATTGAGTCGGATTTTGAAACTGACTGTAAGTATTGGGAATGCTAAAATTAAAAAAATAAACCTTAGTCACTGAGATTCATTAATTGACTGTAAGGCTTTACGCTTTTTTTCGCATGGCAGTGAGAGGCAGTCAGAAAATACTCAGTGTCTGGACACTCCGTTCTTCACTGTCCGCTTTGATCCGAGATACAGCGTGTTGAGTGGCGGAATTTGACACTGCTCTTTGTTTTACTAGAACGGAGAAACTAACATAACTGATGCCACGGCGCCCTCAAATTATATTACTTATTTTATTTTAAATTCTAATAACTTAAATAGTTATAAAAGAATGAGATTTCTAATTTACATTTATTTATCTAGAGGCCAGTCATAGCACAGAGGCATAAAATGTCTCCATTATGCCTCTGAGCCACGACTGCCCTCTGGGCTGTAAACAGGATTGGTTGTAGGATCGGCTCCCAATCGAGGGATGGAAATGTTTATTTAAAAATAGAAATAAAAAATAAGAAAAAATTAGGAACGGAGTGTCTTAACATTGCGTTCCCTCTGCCTACCACGCTGTGTTCCGGGTACAGTGTGAAGCTACAAAAAAAAATATCTAACACACTTTACATGGTAGAAAGGTAAAAGGGCAAGTGATAATGATTAACTTTGTCCTTCACTTCCGGGTAATTCGAAAGCGGAAGTTCAGTCATTCCTTAAATATAAATATATCTCTGTACATATCTATGAGTATATAAAAATATAAATCAGTATATTTTTAATGATTTTAAAGTATTGTTCAATTTTACCTAATTCGTTGACGAACCTGCGCCTCTTGAAAACTGTCCAAGCACTCTCTAACCACTAAGTCATATACCTCACACCCTAGAACCAGCTACATCAAAATGTAAAAATTATTTAGTATTTAGCAACAAATATGAATAATAACATAATAAATAACATATGTTATTACGATTTACACCCGAGGGCGTATTATTTCACGCATTGACAAGCAGACAGTCAATTAGAGAGCAATTTGTGCGTTTGCTTGGGACTGGAACTTCAAACGAATTCGCGGGAAATATTAATTGGTTCGTGCCGTTTCATGTCCCTGTTGATTTTCGATATTTTGACTGTGCAAAGGGATTGCTTTATGTATATATATCTCTTGGTGGATCGTGGATTGAACGAGTTTCTATATCATAAATTTTGGATAAATAAATATAATTGACTGGTTAAAGTTAAGAAACTTGGCTCACTGTGATTGTTTTGGGTTTAGATTAAACATAAAGTTGGGATTGAAAATGAGATTGAAAGGAGAGATAGATTTCAAATAAATTTCTGATATTTGGATATGATGATGACTAATTAATCATTTTTTTAATATACTATACGTTTGTTTAGAGTTAAGATAATAAATATGTAACTGTTCTTCTGTTCTTACAAGAAGTCATCTCATCATCAAGAATATGTGATTGTAAACATGTTTCGTGAGTTGGCTCGGAAAATGATATGATGAATGAATGATGATATTTAAATTAGTCCCATTTTTCCATTCTGTTACCTAAGGCTAAACCCAGCGTTGAGTTCTGCGATTCATCACGCAATGTATTGAATTTAATGGCAAAAGGAAAAGCGAGTGTCTTGACTCTGAAACGATTCACTATAAAATGATATTAAAATTCACTTGTCGATGAATTTTGATTAATGCTCATAGTATATATCAGTTATTTTTAATTAATTTACACAATGACAGTACTTTAAAATTTTGTTTCCCTCGAATAGTTTAAAAAAACCAATTTAACCAATTTAACTACAAATTTCCAGTTTGATAGAAAGATGGGAACATGTTTCATATATTATAAATAATAAAAATCTAGACAATACACAGGCACTCCAAACATAATAACACACACAAAAAATATGATCGTTCGCGGTTTACGATATTGCCTCCAAGTTCTAAATATTAACAGTCGAAAATATCGTTTCACTGTGAGCAGGTAGAAATATGTACCTATTGCTTATAACCTGTTCGCGGGAATGAAAAGTCGTAAAGCTGGATTAACAATAAAACAGCTATGCTATAAACATATACTAGAGCACAATGGCTTCTCGTTTGCATGAAAGGCGTAAATAGTCAAAGTTTTCTTATATATGTATGTAAATATTAATCCATACTTATATTATAAAATCTACCGGTCCGATTTGGATGAAATTTTGAATGAAAGTAGTAAAAATTATAGGGTCAAACATAGGCAACTTATTTTTTTAATAATCAACCTATACAGAGATGAAATATGGGATGAAAGTTTATATGAAAAATCTATACCGCTTGACCGATTGAAATTGATTTTAGCATAGATATAGTTGATAGTCCAAGGTTAATCATAGAGTACTTTAATTTTCAAAAATCCACCCCCGGGGGTTGTATTATAACGAAACAGCCATGTAGTTTACAGTGTCACACTTTATCTCGTATAGCAGAGAGATCAGAAAGAACTGATAAGTTAGTGGCAAGACACTCCATTTTCTACCTCCCGTCCACTTTGGGAGATTATATGTTAATTGATGGAAATCATCGTCACGTCCTATTTTGTAACAGCTGTGAAGCTATTTTCTTTGAACTATTTAGTTCAATTACAATACTTTTTCTAAGAAACAGATGTATATTAAGTTGTATATTAAGCAGACAAAAAAGTTAACGCTGTGGGATTCGAACCCGCATTTCTTGAAAACTACATTTTCTTATAATGATTTAATGTCTTAAATATTTATGAATAACATTTTTAAAATGTTGAAGTTTAATGTTTTCACCAACGATCCCAAGGATCAAACCCGGGGGGATAAAACGAAAGGCGGCGTTGAGTTCCGCCACTAGATTAGGCGGTAACTAAAGCACAGAATGTGTACACACAAAATTAGTGCACTCTGTTCAAAATAGACTATGCGGAAAAAGCATAAAATTAATTTTAACAAGCAGTCAGAGTATAAATTGAAAAGAGAATACAGTAATTTGATACTAAGCAACTCTTTGTTCATATTACATTTTGTAAATTAATTTAATAAAAACAAAATCCATTTTTCTCCGTACAGTCAACCACCACTTAGAATTTCCTAACTAATAACTCCACGGCTTTTAATTACGAAACTGTAACACACTCGTATACCAGCGTATATGAGTATCATTGTAATTTGTAACATACCGACTTGCAGACGTAATTTAATTAATATCGTACAACTTTTCTGCTTCAGAATAAAATATATTCTGAGAAAATTAAATTGTTTTCCCAATGAAAATAGATAGACCGAAGCTCTTCTAGTGTTTCTTGGTCATTAAAGTTGTGAGAGATCTCAAGTAACGCTAAATTTTGCTTTCTTATTAACTTTGACGGTTAACCAACTACTTGGACTAAGTTAAGTATTAAACGCTTAATTTTCACTGACATTTTTAAGTTTGTGAACTTCAATTGTTATGAAATCGCGCGACAAGGTACAAATGTGTATATGTATTCAGTATCGTAGTACCATCTGCGTACTTCCTACACATATTTATCTTTATATTTGCATTAATGAAAATATGTTAAATATATCCATGAATGCCCTATATATAAAATATTTTCATTTGTCTGTTCTGCACCAATAAAAGCGCGGCGTTGGGTTTCGCGACTCCAGCCTTGATTTTAGGACACATTTCTCCGCCCTATATGTTTCTCCTATAGGTATAGAACATAAATAGCGTAATTCAACGCCGCACTTCACCGCAACGAATTATAATACATACCGAATCACTTTCCATCTCAGCAACAATGGCTTTCCAGTTCTTTTAAACATTTTTAGTCGCATTACTGTAAATTTACTTTCTTCATAAAATACAACATGCCGGTATAGAAATGAATTTCTTAGAATTAGTACAAACACAGACTTTACTATTTTCTACTTAATATGAAGACTTTACCGACAGTAACATAATTTTGGTCACTAAATAAACAGGATGTGGAGAACACAGTGATGTCACTAGTCTATACTGGTTACCCCTCAAAATATGTGTCTGCAAGATTAAAAAAAATATATTTTAAAATTAATAATCTTTTTGTATAATAAAATTACCAAATTGATGCCATCGTGGCGTAGTAGGACTGTATCTGACTGTAAAGCAAATTAGTTGTGAGTTCCATCTTCACTCGGAAGAATGTAATGTACATATAAAAAAAAGGATCTACTCTGGTGAGATATATGGCAGCGTTTAGCTTCGCTATTCAACAGGTAATTCCATTTCGGGTGAAAAGCGAAGAACGGAGTGGCTTAACAATAAGTTCACTCTGACTACCTTACTATACGGGAACAGGCATAAAGTTACTTACAACAACTTAAAATCTACCTAGCATCAATACATTTATTTATAATCAACCATTCTCGGAACAATTAAAACAAAATTAAATCGTCCATTTACCTAAATTCCCTAATAATTACATTCCATCGAAACACAAAACTCAATTCAGTTCAAACAGAATATAAATTGAGAGGAGAAAATGACTAGATATTATAAGCACTGGTTTTAAACTGGATCTCAAGTCAAACATTGCCCGAGCTAACTGCCGCTAGGGTTACACTTAATTAACCAATATTTACTTTGCCCGAACGATTTCCTTACTCGACGGCCGTACACTTGAGTACGAAAACATGAAGATATTCTGGGAACAATCCATTTACGTATATATTATACGTTGATATTAACTAAATTAGATTGGATTGAAGCTAAATTGATATGGTAAAAGATTTAAATTGTATTCGTTTATATTTAAGATAATGTGCAGCGTTAAGTTACGCCATCTAAGATATGAATGTCTTGAAATAATATGAAAAACAAGGAAGTCTATTTTTTATTTACTCCCATAATACAAATTATTAATCAATATTAAAAAAAATTGGGCTAATTCAGAGATGAGCAATCATTGTAACCTTTTTTACTAGAATCTTGCCATACCTTGACGGGTCAAAATTTCATTTCACAATTATATTTAAAATGTTATTCATCTTATCTTAAATATGTATATATATTTAAAGTAACAAATCAAATAGTTTTAATCATAGACTACATACAAACGTCATATTACATGTTGGAGTAAGTCGCATTAATACAGTATAACTTAATCTTCAAACGAGATAATATATATAAAAAATAAAATAAATAAACATTTGACGGGTCGCACAAAAATATTAAGCGGGCCACTGTTTACTGACCCCTGGAATAAATAACAAAAAAATATATGAAAACAAAAATAATATCCAATTCAAATATAAAAATGGATAAACACACAAAAAGAAAAAAACTTTACACAATTTATTCAGTACAAAACTATCGTATGTTTAAACTTTTACATTTACTGTATTTACATTCGAGGCAACGACCAGTGATTTAGTTCATGTTTCTTAAATCTTCTTTAACTTAGAGCTCGGTCGCCTTGTTGCTTTCAAATTCATTTAGCATTGTGTTTTGTTATTTAAATACGTCTATTTACATTTCGCCCAGTCTTCCTCTCGGTTTTTATTTAGAATTTAAAATACGATTTTTGCTTTCTTCGGTGCGAATTAAGATAGGCTTTCCTTTATTAATTATTGCAATTGGTAGATATTATCTATAATAAAATATATATTTTGAAGAAGTGTATACAGAGACGGTGGTCGTGGGTTCGATTCCCGATTGGGGGAAGAATTAAATAACATTTAAAATTTCTCTGCTCTGGTACCAGGCGTTGAATTCCGTCACTCAACACGCAATGTATCGATGTGGGGCGGAAAGTGGAGAACGAAGTCTTAAAACTAGGTTCTTTCAGATTCCTCTCCTACATGGTAAAAAGTGTATAACAGATTTTTTTAATATATATTATATATATTTTTAATATATTAGTTGTAGATTAGGCCTTAAGTTAGTAGTTTACGCCTTCTCTCACATAGCATGCTAAGCGGAGAGAACCCAGTGTTAAGACACTCCATGCACCGTTTTCCGCTTTCAAGCGAAACTTATTGCCGTATTTTATGTTAGCAGTACAAAAAATATATTTTTTTAATGTTCAAGTCTTGTTTATTGCGTACATAACTCATTTATAAATGAAAAAAAAACGAAAAATATCGAACGAGAAAGTAAAAAAATAAGGTTAAAAGCACTCAGCACCCCATAAGCACCTAATGTCATTACTTTGTGAACATCTCAGCGATCAAAAGTGTGTCAAAAAAACAGAGGCCAGCCTCTTGTTAGGGCGTCATCGAACATTGTCCTCAGGCTCAGGTCAGGCATGAGTGGCTGTCGTTGTGTGATATCGATGGGCCTATTTTTCTTAATATGTTTTTTAGTTTAATAAATTTCTACCTTATATTAAAAAAGGTAGAGTGAATATAGCGTTAAATCACTCTGTTTTCCTTGTTATTTTAGTAGCTTTATGCTTTTTTCTGTTTAGCAGGACAGGCGGAAAGAAGCAAGTGTCAATATATTTATCCTGTTTTTGCCCAAAATCAAAACATTGTATAATGAATATTGGTACTCAATGCCGCGCTTTGCTTAAGTTTTGGAGTGTAGAAATGTAAATAATTTTATATATAATGATTCCCGGATAAAGGATATCGAATACACAACCATCATGTTTATAGTCAGATGCCTCCCACTACGCTGTGAAGACTTATAATTTCCTACGCTATCTTAGCTTGACATAAGTGTATGTATTTAAATTAACAAATATAATATTATGGAACTATATATAAAATTTTAATAACAATTAATAATTTTCAATACAAAATCATCATTAATTCCCTACAGGTAACTTCTATTTTATAATCAAAAACAAAAGTTATACGGGCGATGCCTAAACAAACGTTATAATTACACTAATATAATAATACGAAAGCTTCAATGTTTTAGTTTAAAAGTTTAGATATTTTTGGGGAAAGATAAACGGAAATAATTAACCCTTGGTACAAAAGTATAAAGTTTGTAAAGCTTAAAATATAAAATTCGCTTCGTTCTCTTTCTTGCTTACTATTTTATCTGGAACTCAAGAATAAGGCGCGGAACTCAACACATATCACGTAAATAAATTAAATATAACGTGAAACATTACTGGAGTGAGAGTCGAAGCTACTACCACTGTGTTACAGTCAGAAGTTTCCCAACTGCACCACTAAGACTATGGTGAAATATTAAAGAATTTTACTTTAAATTACTCAGCGGTAATTATATTATTTTCAACATCATATATCTCTTATATGTATGTCAAGATAAGAAGTTTGTCGTTTCGTCGTCAACATAACTTCCCAGCCTGCCTTGTCAAGTTGTCAGCTAGTTAATACTCATTATAATAAAATTACAAATCATAAACTAATTTTGTCTTTGCAGCTTCACGCTTTTTCCCGCTTAGTAGGGCAAGTAGAGAGATCCTAGTGTCAAGACACTCCATTCTCCTCTTTAAAGCCGATTTCGAGAAATTTCATGCTATGTGGTGGTACATAAATATATTTTTTATTTATCGTAAACAACTATTACAGTTAAAGGCTTAATTAGGTTAAAAATGGAGATTAGAGAAAATTATTCAAAGAGACTACCATTTTTGAAATATATATTCTTAAATAAAACCTACAAAAATATTTTTTAAATTTTTTTGAAGCCATGTCAATTTAATGGGTAAGATTTTGATTATACACGAGATGGTTTTGGATGCAATCCCGGACGGAATATTTTCGATGAACTTTTCGGTATTTCTCTACCCTGGTTTAACTAATGAAATGTCTTAAATTTAGATGTAAAGAGTAGACTAGATAGTATATAGGAGACCAGAGTATATTGACACTGCATACTAAAAATTTTAAGCAAAACGTCATATTGTCTTATAAATTTTAAAAATTTCGTTTATTATATCGATATAGCAAATCCCTATCTATGAACCTATCTTTTTTCATAGCTCTTGTAGTCAGGACTATCCTTAGGGACTCCTCTTAGGATTTGCTGACGTGAAATATGCATAAGTTTGTGAAAATTATTCCATGTGAAGTAGTTTTTGCTACATTTATATGTATTAAATATATTATATATAGAAATATAGTATAAAAAAGTAGAACTGATACAACATTTTAATAGAAGTAGGAAGTAGAAGGACACTGGTAAATTTATATAATTAAATTAAATTAAATAGCTTCACGCTATATCCCGCACACAGCAGGGTAGGCAGAGGGAACCTAGTGTTAAGACACTCCGTTCCCCACTTTCCGCCGAATTCGGAGGCTTGCGTGTTAAGTGGTGGAACTTAACGCCGCGCTTTACCTCGACACCAGAGCGAAGACAATGGAAATATAATTTCCACTCCTCGAGTGGGAATCGAACCCACAACCAGTCGTTTACAGTCACACGCTTGTGCCACTGGGCCACGACTGGCCACTTTTAAACTTTTACTGGTAAATTTATATCATTAGCAATATTTTCAAAAAATTGTTTGTGTATTGAATGGTGGAACTCAACATCGCGCTTAATATTGCCAAAGCGGAGAAATTAAGATAATTTGAATACAATCATCCAACCGAGTGAGAATCGAACCTACAATCAATCGCGTTTGTTGTTTCACTGTGCCACGACGGTCTCAATCATTATTTTTCTTACATGCAAATAGATTTTTATAATTAAAATTGACATATAAGTCGAATAATTACAAAAATCAGATAGGCTCGTTGCTTTACGCTTATTCCTACATGTCATGATAGTCAGAGAAATCCTGGTATCAAAACTCTATTTTTTTACTTTCCTTCCAAAATTAAAATTTTGCGTATTAAGAGGCGAACTTAACTTAACGCCGCGCTTTGTCTAATACCAAACCAGACCAAATAAAAATAATTAACAAAAAAGGTTGATTACCCCGGTTTCAAAAAAACCACCACAACACAACTGACCAGCCAACGTCCAATAATACTGAACAATTCGCATTGCCAATGGAATCTTATTAAAACTTGTCGCGTGTACATCGTTTGTTTGACTTTATTCGTACCCTGGACTAGAAATTGCCTCAAAGTCGGCAATCCCCAGTGGATGAAACTTAAAAGTTGGATACTACAAAAATGTTTCTTTCTTTCTGAGTTTTTGTTGACTCTGTAAGTTTAGTATACACGTCGTTTCCACATTATAAAGTTTAAATTTAGGTTTGGGTTATGTAAAAAAATGTAATGGTAAATACGACCAAAAATGAGCTTCACGTATTTTTCCGTATAGCAGGGAAGTCAGATAGAACCTAGTATCAAAATACTTTGTTCTTCACTTTCATCCAGAATTATAAACATTGCGTGTGGAGTGGCAGAACTCACCGCCGTACAATGTCTCTTTAACCAGAGTGAAGAATTTAAAATAATTAAATTATGATCCAGGGCCATAGGAGCCAGTCGTGGCGCAGAGGCATAAAGTGTGACTGTAAAGCGACTGGTTGTGGGTTCAATTCCCACTCGAGGAGTGGAAATATTTATTATTTCCATTTTCTTCGCTCTGGTGTCGGCGCAAAGCGCGGCGTTAAATTCCGCCATTTAACAAACAACCCCTCTGAATTCGGTGGAAAGTGGGGAAAGGAGTGTCTTAACACTAGTTTCCCTCTGCCTACCCTGCTGTGTACGGGATACAGCGTGAAGCTAAAAAAAGATATGATAAGTCCTACGATTGTGAGTCGAACCCATACACGTCAGATATTTTCTTACTATGCCGCGATAGCCTCCAAACATACCTACATATAAAAACATTTCTAAGTTAGAAGTTAATTTAACAAATTATAACAACATTTTCTATTTATAAAAAGATCTCAATTTAGTGAGTGACCGACAAACAAAGTACAGCTAAAGCTACTATTAGGAGATAGCTAAAATTCAGCGTACCTGAATTATTCTAGTGTTCTTGTAAAGTCTAGAAAACACGAATAGCTTAATAGATTTCCCAATATTCCTATGCAAATGGAAAAAAAATGATTTCTTTTATAGTAGACAACTTAAGCGTCATCGCGGGCCATAACTAGTCTAATAATAAATGATTCTACTCAAAAATGCTATAATGAGGTTAATGCGTAAAATGAAATGCTTATTCTATTAGCAAGTACTACTCTTCTGCCTTCAAAGCTGCATTTTTATATAAACTGACTCAAGAGACCAATTTAAAGTAGTAATATTTAAATTTATTATAAAATTTACTTCATATAAATGAATAAATAGATAGAGCGTGTGACTTTAGACGTGATCGGTTGTGGGTTCTATTACCAATTGGGGGAAAGATTATAGCTATAATGATGATATATTTGCATTACTTTACTCTAGTCCCTAAGACAAAACGCGGCGTTCAGTTTCGCAACACTATACGGTAATGTCTCGATGAAGCGGAAAATGGAGAACGGAGTACCTTCACATGATTTAACAATTATTTTTCAAATATCCCTTACTAAAATTACTTAGAATTATTAATTAATAATACAAAAATCTAAAACTGTAGTTTAAATAAAATTCTTTTATAAAACAGTGCATGAATAAGTAAGAAAGCTATACCATAACTAAGTATTTTTATTGAAGCTTTCCTTAGGTGGTTATAGCATCCCCATTTTCCATTTTCCACTAAACTGCGAAACGGATCGTATCTTAGTAATAGCTTGTGTAGTAAATATTGTATAAACGTGTAATCAAATCACAATTTATTTATAGCCATCGTGGTACAGTGGCGATAGTGTAAACGCGATTATTCGTGGGTTCATTTCCACTCAGAAAAAATATTTTCTTAAAAATTATAGTGATTTCCTCGCTTTATTGAGAAGAGATGTTCAACACTGAGTTCATAATAAAGTATTTAATTCTAAAATAGGTTTCACGGTTACATTTTTGATTGTGTAAAATCTTAGCGTATTATTTCTACATCTATCTGAAGTGTTATTGTAATTCGCATAGAAATTTTGGGAAATTCTTATTACATTTTATATATTATACTTTCTTAAGTACCTACACGCTAAAACCTTCCACGCTAATTGCTTTGGTTTATGTGTAATTTATTCTATTAATTAATCAATTACTATTTTTTTAATTAAAAAAAAAAAAATTAAATAGCTTCACGCTATATCCCGCACACAGCAGGGTAGGCAGAGGGAACCTAGTGTTAAGACACTCTGTTCCCCACTTTCCGCCGAATTCGGAGGCTTGCGTGTTAAGTGGCGGAACTTAACGCCGCGCTTTACCTCGACACCAGAGCGAAGAAAATGGAAATATAATTTCCACTCCTCGAGTGGGAATCGAACCCACAACCAGTCGTTTACAGTCACACTCTTGTGCCACTGGGCCACGACTGGCCACAATTTATTTAATAATTATTATTTTTAATTTAATAATTTAATTATTTTTTTAATTATTTAATTAAATATTTTCTAACTTTACACACAAAGAGAAAGACCTTAGGCTTCGTATTTTATCCCACACAGCAACCCAGCTGATGAGCAATGGTGTTATAGGCAAAAATAATCATTCAAGACAATCATCAAGAGAATCTGTCCAATTTCCGTTCAAAACGAAACATGACACATTGAATTACGTAACTCAACACCGCAATATATGACAAAAACAGAAAAAACAGGCTGTCAAACACCGTCTCACATAATTTACTTGGGATCCGTTAAAAAAACTGGTCGAATCCACTTTTAATATACACCAGATAACCGTACCGTTATAGATAGATGAGTTCGGTTAGATGATACTGTAATTGAATGGGGCAAGCGCCTGCGGCAACGATGAAAATTGATAAAGTTTCCACCGAAAATTCTAAAATTCACTAGTCGACACAACGCGTACTTGCCAACTCTCAACTTTCAACTTTGAGACCGTAAGATCAATTTTAATTATATATAACTATCTGGTGACCTCATTTCTTTTCAGTCAATCTGAGTTTTGCAGCGAAAAAAAATATTTTTTAAATTCTTATTCGCATACCTAGTATATATACTATATGGGAAATATTATGGCAAAACGTATAAAACTTTGAACGTACTAGGATGCGAAATCGCATCTCATAAGATCCCACCAAGCGCTCTAGCCTTAAGAGTGTATTTTTTTATGTAAAATAGCGGCGTGGTGCATTGCTGCCGCGTGTTACCGTAAACGCGATGATTGTGGGTTTGATTTCCACTTAGGGGAATTATAATATTTAAAAATTAATTTCTTCGCTCTGATATTAAAATAAAACATGGTGTTGAGCTCTTCCATTAAACTGGCAAGGTCTCGATTTTAGATGGAAAGAGTGTCATGACACTAGGTCATGTCTGACTTTCTCGCTATGCGGAAAAAAATATGTAGCTATTTCTAAAATAGCTATATTTTACCATACCAATTCTGATATAATGCTCGTTGTAGTTCACGATGCCATAAGATTGCAAACATATAAATTCTAATTAACAAAACAGTCAACTAACTATTCCTAAACAGAAACTAAAATATAGTGTTGTAAGAAATCAATAACAGCTTCAAGTGTTTTTTTTATAGCTTCACGCTATATCTCGCACATAATAGAATAAACTGATAGAATCTATGTAGCGTTAAGACACTCCGTTCCGCACTTTCCACCGTATTTGAAGGTATTGTGTGTTAAGGGGTGGTATTTAACACCACGCTTTACCTCGACACCAGAGCGGAAAAAATGGAAATATTAAATATTTCCACACTTCGAGTGGGAATCGAACCCACAACCATTCGCTTAACAGTCAAACTTTGTGCCACTGCGACACGACTGGCCCTCCTGAACGATGGGCCAGTATCCTAATAAGTTGTTTCATATGACTACTACTCATGACACTACTTTCTCCACTTTCCGCCTGGATTCGAAATTGCATGTCGAACTACCATCAATTGCGATTGCGACAATCTGACCGTTTACTAAGCCATTATAGCCTCATTCATAATATAAGGAATCAATAATAATTAATTAATACGTTCTTATCTTGTTACATTTAATAAAATGCTAAAACAATTTTACTGTAATTAAAACGAGGTCTATATAACTAGGTCAGTCATTACGTGGTACGTATCAAGTTTATTAACTTGGAGGGTTTGCAATTAACTTAGGTTATTATCAATATTATTATTTACAATAAACAATGTTATTCTAAATATATTTTTATATAAGAATTAAATATCAAGAATATGAAAAACATTTTTAGAAAATATACTTAAATTTGAACCACTAAAACAAATCGTAGTAAGGGTATAAGAATTTTGATGTAGAATGCATGACTTAGCGATCAGGGCGCATGGCCAATGTTCAAGAGGCGCGAGTTCAAATCTCGCTTTGGTTTATAAACACATTTTATAAAGGTTTTTTTTAATTTTACTTACAATAAGTACAAGACGTTATCATGGCAAAGTTGAATATGAATAAATAAGCGAAGGCCGTAGATTCGATATTCGATCTCGATCAAACAAAGTGCATAGTTTAGTTTCGTAAGCGACTATATAAAACATATTTCTAGGAATAGGCGTAAAGCAAAGATTGTTATAAGATTTTCTCCGCCCCCAGGACGATAGAATCTAAAGAGGAAAAAATAGACCATATTTCAGCTATATTATATATTTATATAAGTGGGTTTTTTTTATGGAAATAGTGGATATCGTATGTTTTGTTTTATAACTATAATTTTTTTAACTAATTGTCGCCCACAATTTCTTTTTACCTTACTTTTTTGTTTTCTAAAAAACCTTCCTTCGTTAGTTCCTGCTGGCGTTACTCATTAAGTACCTGACAAATAAAGCACATCCGAAATCACTAAAACTAAGCTGAAGCAGTTTTATTTGAGGAGTGTAGGAGAACACTAGCCATCCTCCCTTAATATCCTGAAGGAATGAGAAAAATATGTTTTTGAGTTTCATAGCCGTAACTGCAGTAGAAAGCATAAAAATATTTAAAATGTAATTTACTCAAAGACACTCACTAATTAAAGACAAATTTTTTAAAGTATATATTGTCACTAATTAAAGACAAATTCTTTAAAGTAATGTACATACAGATGTAAGAGCTACGAGTGATATAATAGATAAAATATTGGTTATAACTTAGCCATATAATTTATTAGTTCACAAATTTATGATTTATAAAGAGCAGCTCACGCTTTTTTTTTATGTCAAGACATTCTGAAATCCGTTTTCTACTTGCCGTTAAATTCAAAACATTGCCTATTGAATTGTAACTCAACGCCACTGTCTAATTTGAAATAGCGTGAAAAAGTGTATAATTCCAATATAATCATACTCCGTGTAGTGGTCTACATAATAGTAATCGAACACGCTACCATCGCGTTTACAATCACCCGCTGTCTTTCTTCCACACCAATCATATAACTAAATTTCGCCTCAAATATACAGAAAAAGTTGTCAAAACTAGGCAATTTGTATCGAAAACTACAACAATTTATTGTTACAAATCGACAACTTCTCAATAAATTCTTTTAATTTTTATCCGCGATTCAGCATTTTCTAATTAATCCCTAATGTAGTAAAAGCAGAATTTGCTACCGGTCGGATTTATTACGCTGACTGCTGAATATTATTATATTGAACAAGTTTTTGTGTTAGCTTTTGTTTTAATTAACTTACTCGTACGGCTTTTATGGATTGGGTGATGTTTTTTGTCTTTTGGCTTATGGGGCATGTATGAATATGTAGTTTTACTTAAGCAATTGCGATAATTAGAAGTTTTTCCGTTTCACGTTTCACGCTCTTACCCGCATAGCAGAGAAGTCAGAGAGACCTTAGTGTCCAGACACTCCGTTTTTTAATTAGCGTTTGAATTCAAGCATATTAATTTGAAGAACTCGAAGCCCCATTGAGTTCATAACCAATTGTGTTTGTCATATAGATAGATGTTATCTCACTACGCCACGATAGTCGGTTTTTTTCATAAATATATAATTTAACAATTGTTTTTTTGTATTTTAATAACGGCTTAACCTTTCTGAATTATAAGAAAGGTATATAACAAAAACAGTTAAAATATAAAAGGTCAAATAATACTTATATAAGTAGTAGGAAGATCAATATATCTTTTTATAGACCCTAAGCGGAAACATGTATCATTGTAATCATAATCACACATACCTACATACACATACATATATTCCACATTACATCCTATGAGATATCCGAAGATAATTTAGGTTTTTTTCCTCTGGTCAAATGAATGGAATTTTAATTAGAGAGACGTTAATTAAGGTGGCTTAAGGATGCGCCACTCTACAGCTTTTTCACAAGCCAAGTTTTTTTGCTCACCTCGTTTAATTTGTCGGGTACGAATGCCGACAGTTGATTTTGTAATTAAATTTTACTTCAGAACAATATGTTTTGAATGTACCTGCTTAGTGACTAGACTTGAAATGAATGATAAATCAGTAAGTTCTTCTTCTTTGTATCTTATTAATATAGATATCCGAAATACTGGTGGGCGTCTGGATATCTCCCAGGAACAAGCACTATCGATACTTATCGAATGCAAAGGGTATTAAATATTATTAAATCTTTGCAAAAGTAGTCTAATTATTAAACATTTTTTTTATTTAAACATGTATTCGTTTGCTTTAATTAAATTACCTTTTTAATATTTTGATGCTGTCTACTGCAGTTACGACTATGAAACTTAAAAACATATTTCTCTCATTCCTTGACAATATTGAGGTTTCCTACTCTCCTCAAAAAAAGGTCACTTTCAGCTTACAGAGTTTTAGTTATTTCAGATGTACCTACTTTATTTGTCAAGAACTTAATGAGTAACGGAGGGACTTAATGAGTAACGTAGTAAGCAAGCACTTTTTGACAGAGGATATTCTAGAAAACTTCACACAAAAGAAGTTGCGGGGTACTAATTCGTTATAAAAAATAATTATGGAACTAAATATACGATCCACTATTTCCATACAAAAAAACCCACTTACTTATATAAATATATACACAACTAACCATAGTTCTTCAAAAAGCCGAACAAAAGCCTATAATTTCTCAGCAAAACATATACCGGCGTGGTAATAGCAAGTTAAAGGTGCTAGTCGACTGCGAGAAACCACTAGCACCTCGTAAATATAATAATAGACCTCTTTATATTCCGTACAAGTTACGTTTCCTACTTCTCTATCTGTATAATGGTGGTATTAATTGCTGAGTTGTTTGCCGGTGCCTGGATTAATGATCTGTTCGGGAGGAAGGCGGAAGTAAGTCTGAATTTACACTGAAAAATATATATGTGTTTGGAGTTTTAGTACTTTTATTTATAGTGGAGCGTGTTTTATTTGATTTTAAATGAAAATCTATTGGCAATAGAGGTGCTAATGTGGTGTAGATGGTTTTGGGATCGATTTCAATGCGGCAGAATGATTACATTTAAAATATGTTGAATTTCCCACTCTGATTAAACAAGGGCGGCGTTAGGTTACGTAACTTATCTTAAAATGTCTCAAATTTTGCTTGGAAATGAAGAACAAAACATTTCTACATTTAGTAGTTACTTCCAGCTGATTAAGTCTATCGAGAAACGCGTGAAGCTGTAATTTTATAAATATGTTCATTTTTACCCGCGACGGAACGGCGACTGTATATGTGTTTGGGGTGAGAGGTTGTTTGTTTGTTTGTTTGTTTGTTTGTTTGTTTGTTTGTTTGTTTGTTTGTTTGTTTGTGTGTTTGTGCAAATTACTATGTCAATTATTTCCAAAACTATAAGTCCGATTTTGATACGGTTTTCTATGATAGGTTAAGGTTCAATTGGCGTATGTTCTTAGATATGTCTTATTGCCTTAACTCGCCAGGGGGCGCTGCAGTAAGCATTTAACGTGAAATCGAATGTTTTCAATTATCTCAAAAAATAGTAGTCTGATTTCGATAGATTTTCAGTGATAGATTCAGATTTAATTGGTGGATGTTCTTAGATATGTTTTATCGTGTCAAACCACCAGGGGGCGCTGCAGTAAGCATTTGTTTGTACTTTTTTTGTATTTATTTGTCTAAAACCGAAACTACTGATCCGATTAAAAAGAGTTTTCGGGAAAAGATTCAACTTTGCTTGATGCATATTTTAAGATTTTTCTTTTTTTGTTACGGGGAAAACTCACTAGGGGGCGCTGCAGTAAACATTTGTTTATGCAAATCAAAAACTACTAGTCTAATTTAGATGTAACCTTCAAGGGTAGGTTCAGGCTTAATTGGTGCGTCTTTTCATATATATGTTATGGTGACCACTCATCAGGGGGCGCTGTAGTAAGCATTTGCTTGTATTTTTTTGTGTAAAACCAAAATTTTTCTTGTATTTATTTGTCTAAAACCGAAATTACTTATCCGATTGGCTAGAGTTTTCAGAATTAGATTCAGCTTTGCTTGCTGCATATTTTAAGATTTTTGTTTTTTTGTTACGATGAAAATTCACCAGGGAGCGCTGCAGTAAACATTTGTTTATGCAGAGCAAAAACTACTAGTCCGATTTAGATGAAACTTTCAACGATAAATTGAGGTTTAATTGGTGCTTCTTTTCATATATGCGTTACGATGACCACTCACCAGGGGGCGCTGCAGTAAGTACATTTGTTTGTGTAAAACTAAAACTACGAGTCCGATTTGAATTCAGTTTTCAATGATAGATTCAAATTTACTTAGTGCATATATTCATGTATGTTTACTTAGTGCATATTTTCATGTATGTGTCAACTCTCTAGGGGGCGCTGCAGTAAGTAGCTGCTTCTATTTTTTTGTGTAAAACCAAAACGACTAGTACGATTGTCAAGAGTTTTCAGTATTAGATTCCGATTTACTTAGAGCATGTTTTTAATTTATATTACGGTGACAAGTCACTAGGGGGCGCTGCAGTAAAATATTGTTTGTGTAAAGATAAAATGACGAATTTGATTTGGATGCAGTTTCAATGATAAGCTCAAGTTTAATTAGTGCATGTTCTTGGATATGTTTTATCGTGTTAACTCACCAGAGGGCGCTGCAGTAAACATTTGTTTGTAATATTTAATGCAAAACCACAACTACTAGTCCGATTGGGCAGAGTTTTTAGTATTAGAGTTGCTTTTACTTGGTGTAAGTTTTTAGGTCTTTTTTCACGTCAAGAACTCACCAGGGGGCGCTGCATTAAACATTTAATTATGCAGCGAAAACTACAAGTCCGATTTGGATGCAGTTATCAAAGATAGGATCAGGCTTAATTAGCGCGAGTTCTCGTATATGTGTCATGGTGACACCTCACCAAGGGGCGCTGCAGTAAGCATTTGCTCGTATTTTTTGTGTGAAACCTATTTAGATGCGGTTTTCTGTGATAGGTTCTGGTTTAATTGCTGCGTGTTTTTTATATGCCATATCACGGGGCTACTCCACGGGGCGCTCCAGTATATATTAGTTTGTTCAAAATCAAAACTACTAGTGGGTTTTGTGATTTTCACTGATTTGGTTAGACTTAAGTTTCGTGAAAATGTTACGGTGACAATCTCCCAGGCGCTGCAATAAGCATTTGATAACCAGAAAGCATTGGATTTATAATTTCTTTTGGGTTTGCATGAACATTAATATAAAGTATTTCGATATTATGTAATAATATATAATGTGTATCTATTCACTTTAAAAAGCTTAAAATAAAAAGCAAAATTAAAAATTTTGAAAAAACCCACGACGGTTTAATTGTAATTGTAAAAGGATAAAATAACTATAAATCCCCCGCCTAATAGAATATATGTAACGAGATGATAGGGACGACTTCGTCGGGGGCTGCCAGTTGCAACCTCTATTTTAAATATAGTAGCTAACAGTATAGATTTCGTTTTAAAGTCTTTAAAATACCAGTTATCGAAACTGTAAATTCATATTAATATTTAATTTTTTTTGCCAAACCTGTTTTAACGGCAAGAAAACCTATGAGAAGGTTTTTGCAAACTTAAAGTAATGGCAGCCCCGACGAAGCCGTCCCTATCATCTCGTTACATATATTCTTTTAGGCGGGGGATTTATAGTTATTTTATCCTTTTACAATTACAATTAAACCGTCGTGGGTTTTTTCAAAATTATAAATATGTTCATTTTTAAATATATTCTAATTCATAGAATATTAAGAAATAACTAATTAACATATCATTTGTATCTTAATATTACAGCTTCACCTTATTACAGCTTCGCAACCAACTGCAATTTTTGTATATACATATTATTCAGCTTTTTTGATATTTCTACGCTGCAGAAATATTAAAGAAGTGGCCAGTCGTGGCCCAGTGGCACAAGCGTGGGAATGTAAACGACTGGTTGTGGGTTCGATTCCCACTCGAGGAGTGGAAATTATATTTCCATTTTCTTCGCTCTGGTGTTGAGGTAAAGCGCGGCGTTAAGTTCCACTACTTAACACGCAAGCCTCCGAATTTGGCGGAAAGTGGGGAACGGAGTGTCTTAACGGTAGGTTCCCTCTGTGTGCGGGATACAGCTTGAAGCTAAAAAAAATCTATATATTACAATCTTGATGTATATTGATTGGCATTCTATTTAATGCTCATCCTTGTATTACTGTACATAGTGAACTTAGTAAGAAGACTCTTAATTTTTTCCACTATATATCAGAACTTAATAAAAACTGTGATGAAATACAGATTCTCAATTTAACTAACAATATCAAACAAACATTAATTAAATAATTCAAATTACTTCAAACCCATAACCATTCTATATATTCATTCAATGCACAATCATTCAAATTTTCATAAAAGCACAATTTAACACACAAAGCACATCCAAACGTACATACATATACAAATAAACCAAAAAAAAATCTCACATAATACAATTTACTTCAACAGTTACATCTACATGAGACGCTGGCAACGTTTTTCCGGGTCACACTGGCTGTATTACGCCCGCCCGTACTATCCCCGGGGCCACGAAAATGAAATACAAAGAAAACAACTTGTTTTTTGCTACTTCTCGCATTATGTAGATGCGTCCCGTTAAATTACTTTTTTAAGCAATAAACGGAAAGCTGGAAGTTATAAGAAGTGTTGCTTAGAGGCATAGAAGTAAAAACGAACGGTCTAAGTTACGAGGGTTTGGCTGTAAAATGTTGACTGTCAGTGATTATGACGTAAGTTGTTCTTGTATTACGTCGTATACTTTGTTTTAAGTGAAGGTGTTTTTGTTCGAAGTGTTGTTTTTTAAATAGTTCTTTTATATCATTTTTTGTTACTGAGGCTTAAAAATAAACCTATGTATAAGTAAGTTAATACTAAAATATTTTAGTAGCCTTTTTAATTCAGACCATTGTCGCGCAGTAGGACTGTTTCTGAATGTAATAAATACAATATTTTTACAGACAGAAGACTTAGTATATTCTGGTGGTACGTTGAACAGTAGTTAAAAGTTAATGCGTTAAAATGCATTAGCTTAGACAGAGAGAGGCACACTTTTTACTAATATGTTTAACACGACTCCGTCACTTAATCAACAATGATTCTAAAGAGAATAAAAAAAATGAAAAGTCTACTTTTAATATAAATTCCACTCTAGTGGACTTTACATATACTTTATTGGAAATGATCGAATGAACGGAATGGCTATATTTAAATGATTTTTTTTCTTTGACATAATCAAACAAAGTAATGCTACCTAACCTAATGCACGATTTCATTTCAAAATACTTAAAATTGCAGAAAATACTATATATCAACAGTGTCTTGCACCGTAAACACATAAAAACACTAAAAATATTATAAAACCTACTATAAATTCAACAATAACTCATCCAAAATGGGCGATTAAGCAAGGCGTCTCTCGTAAATATCGATTAACATTCATAGCATGATGCGATAATTAACGAGAATCGAGTTCGCGAAGCGAAGCGAAGAAACAAACGCGAAAAGTGTAGTAATAAATAAGAATCTCGCTCGAAAACTTTTACTTGGACAGTGCGAAGGGCGAGACGGCGATAATGGTTATAGTAGAAGTTCACTCTTAACTGCCTCAATGTACAGACGGCAGTGTTATTTTTTATTTAAAAATGAACCTTATTATTTAAGGGGGAAAAACGAATGAGTTTTCGTTCCGGTCGAGTGACAATTTGCTTCCAACGACTGTTAGAGTTGGAGATTGGGTGTTATTGCCGTCGTTGCCGTCACTTCTAAGAAACTTTCGTACATGCTCAAATTACGCTTTTAAAATTTTCTGACATTTTCCCTTCTATATAAATATTGGTATTAAGACTTGACAAGTTTTAAAAAATTCAAAGCCTAATGTAAAAATTTCGTGGTTTTACTGCTATTGGAATAATATTCAGAGTTTTTTATTAAATATATTATATATTTATACGTATTAGCTTTGTGTCCAGTATCTATCGATTTATCTATGTTTATTAATTAAAATACGTATATGTGAAAATATTTGCAAGTATACCTTGTAATTTGTAAGTTAATAAATGCTTATATTTCATTTTTTTTAAAAGGCAGTATACGTATAAAGGCGGGGAGCCTTTTCCACCTTCCATCGAATCGAAAACATTACGCGTTGAATGGCGGAACTTAACGCCGCGATTTATATTACCATAAGGGATAGATGAAAAATCTAAATGTAATGATTACTCCGAGTGGAAAAGGGATCCATAACTAATTCCGTTTATAGTCTACGATGGCTTGAAATTTTCAGTGTTTCGAAAAATATAAAAACCTACCAATAAGCTACCAATAGTACTATAGAATTGAATTAAAAGAGGAGAAAGGGGGAATTTATCACTTAGTTATTTGTATTTCCTAAAAAATAACAACCTTGTGCTCCCTTTATATATCCTTTATTGCACTTTGTAACAAACATCAATATAAAATTCACAATGTTGTTGGCAAAGGTGAACTTATCTCTGACAGAGATTTCTTCCAGTCAACCTATGGTTGTGAGAGAGAATGAAACTTTTGCAGGTCTGAAAGTGCAGAGGTGTTCTTATAAATATATAGACTTACACAAAAATAAAAAAAATATATTTATAGTAACAAATAAATACATAATACAATTTTACCACTCCGAAAAATGAAAAGTCAGGTAAAAAATTAAAAATACATCTGCTTACACAAGTAAACAGGTCCAACTCAAAACTTTCTCAACTACACTAAGTCAGAGTGTATAAATAGTGAAAATTCGGTAGGGCCATTGTATTCGTGATTTACGCATGCCGCGACCGCGCTCGCCTCCAGCCGTATCTCTTGAACGCTCCACTGAATGTTTTGTTTACGATAAATGATTGCCTTTCGGAATACGGCCGTTTTATCTCTGCGACGATTTAGTATGAAATATTTTACACTGGGGAAGAAGTTATCATTTTTACTGACACTATTTGAATATGTTGTAATTCTTTACTTTTGTGAGATGTTGTTATTTTTTTGGTACAATTATACTTTTTTATTAAGATTCTAGATATTAAAAAACTCTTCATATTCATAAAAAACGTTTTTAAAAAATATGTAGGTTTCTTGAATAGTTAATAAATATTTGTACATATGTACATACTTTACATATTTTATTACACATTTAAATTATAAAATAAACTCCCTCACAATGACGTATAGAAACTACAAGTAATATTTAAAAAGTATCACGTTTCTCGCCCAAAAAAGTTAAATTTAAAATCTAATGAGGAAGAATTTAATAATTCATATATACATTTATAACTCTTTTTCCCCCTAAAAAAAAAATACAGTGCTTCTAACATTTCAATACCGCCCATAGACAGTTTCAACAGTATTATTCACAAATTATTCAATTAACCATAATCATCCATACCCATAACATTATACACAAACCACCATAAAACGCTTCCAAATGAATGAAAAAAAAAAAGAATCAAAAACAAATAAAAGTGTCAAAAAGTTAAATTTACAATTCGTGCCTAAAATAAATTAGATTTGTTGAGTGTTGAACGTAATTATTTCACTGTGTTCAGACAAAGGCCGCGGGGGACGGCGTATCGCGTCAATCGCGCTACAACTGTCGGCGGACGGGGATTGGGTAGGTAAGCTATGGTATAACATATGAGCAATACGTTGCCTTTTTCTGTGTTAGTGGTTAAAATAAATATCTTTAATATGCTGTTATTTAGATTAGGTACATAGCAGGGTAGTCAGAGAGAACCTAGTGTCAATAGATTCCGTTCTCCGCTATACGCCAGCAATCGAGACATTGCGTGTAAAGCGGTAGAACTTAGCGCAGTGCTTTGTCTTAGACAGAGCGCAGAAATGACCACAACAATTACACAACCATCGCGGTTACAGTCAAATGCTATTCCACTGACCTAGGACGGTCTTTTAAGTGAATAATCTCTTGAGTGAAAAAGTCTTAATTTCGGGCGGAAAGTATAGTGTTTTAACACTAGGTCCTCTCTCACTTGCGATGTGGGAAAAAACGTAAAGCTAAAAAGATTCCTTACACCTAAACCTAGACTTAGATATTTTATGACATAGTTAATTTTTTAAAATTAATACAAATACGTAGCTGTAAAAAATGTACAAAACATAATATTTTTTTTTTTTCACGCTGTATCCCGCACACAGCAGGGTAGGCAGAGGGAACCTAGTGTTAAGACACTCCGTTCCCCACTTTCCGCCGAATTCGGAGGCATTGCGTGTTAAGTGGCGGAACTTAACGCGCTTTACCTCGACACCAGATCGAAGAAAATGGAAATATTAATTATTTCCACTCCTCGAGCGGGAATCGAACCCACAACCAGTCGTTAACAGTCACACGCTTGTGCCACTGGGCCACGACTGGCCACAAAACATAATGTTTAAAGTTATATATAATATTGTCTTGATTAAGAGTGAATTTAATTAAGTATAGTAAATATAATAGGATAACTCGCTTAGTTTATTTAAAAATAGCTTAGAGTAGCATATCAATGTAATTTAAGAATTGTAATCAAATCATATTAAGAAAAAAAAGGATACGAGACCTAACATCTGTAGTGTTTAAGTAAAAAAGACATTCCAAGATCAAGGCAACTAAACTATCGCTTAATAAAACTAAACATCAAGTAGGTACTAAAAACTTGGGCGTAAGTCAGGGCCAGTCGCTCGCTAGTCTGCATTGTTTGCGTACTTTACATTTTTCTTCTTAATTTCCCCCTTCAAAGGTTTTCCTGCTCCGGTGGCTGCTAACGAGCGATTGAACAGCAATTGTTGCGAATAGACGACGATCCTAAGGGTGCTCGAATGACTTATACACTTTTTTTATTTTCTGATATTTTTTCGATATTATTGAAATATTTCACGTTTATGGGTTCTTTTTTCAGTTTTTTCCTGCATTTTGAACACACGTACTTCCGCACGAACACAATAAAAGATTTTTCAAAAAAAATACTAAAATCATTGTAGTAATTATATATCAAAGTTGAAAATTTAAATTAATGTTTTTTGAGATGAGATCATAAACATTGATAATGTAAACTAACCTTATTAGCAGCAATTGTGTTCCGTCAATTACAGTAGTGATAAATAAAAATGTATTACCATTTTACAAAAAAAAATAATATCAGCTCTGCTGTTTAGCTCGCAATGTCTTATATTCGGGTGGGAAGTATATAATAAAATGTCTTGAGTGCTCTACTAGCGTTAAGACATCTGAAATCTAGGTTCCAATCTCTCTGTTTATCGTTATTCAAACGTTAAAAAATACTTTATGGTTATCAGCCCAAGTTGGGACACGTTTATGTGGGACTCCGGACTAACAGATAGCATGCCACCATTTATCCTCCTTCTCGACCGCCACTAGCTGAGCTTCTCTGAATCCCAGCGAAAAATGTGATAAAGATGTGCCTTTACCATTTTATTGTGTCCCAACCCTGTCAAAAAGAAATGCTAACCGCTTCAATATCCATTTCTCTTCTCTTTACCTACCCCGTATCGGATAAAAAGCGCAAAGCTGTAACTAAAACAATATATCATAGATATTTAAAGTTAGTGTAGACAGTCTACCATCTTATATCATCGAGAGGGCAAGAGCTATAAATCGTGGGCGGTTAGCAGCGGAGTAGACAAAACACCGATTAATACTACAGTTAAACTAACTGCTGGTCATTTGTTGCTGAGAAATTACAATGCTTGAGGTGAGGTGCATTTAACAAAACTGTTTTAGTACTAATTTTGTGTAAAACCTTCCGACTAACCATAGTTAACAGTTGGTAGTTTGAATTAAATATATTTGTGTATTTACAAATGTAAGCATGTACTTATTATTTTTACTTGTATGAGAAAAGTTCAGGAATTTCTTAAGCAATGTCTATCAATTCGTAGTGTTTCGACACTCAACAAACCATCTTGAAGTTGGCTGAAAGCGAAGAGTGAGTTCACTAAGTTCTTTCTGCTTAGTTTATCCTGTAGGGAAAACGCGCAAAGCTGTTTCATTAAATATCTGTCTGGATCAAAATTGCATACAAGTTAATATAATTTCTCTATTATTTATTATTTTAACTAAGTAACGTAACGTATTATTTTATGTGACCTGATTATATAAAATGCGGCGTTAGTTTACGCTTAATATCTATAAAATTGGTAAATACCACCATACCTTTCCATAATATGCATCATTAACAACACAATAAGTAAAAATAATATAATATACCTATATTATATATTAGTAAAAAAATATTTACATATTTAATCTTAAACGAAATTAAATTTACTACAAATTCTACTTTCAAAAGTCCAAAAAGGTCTTATATCTCATACTAAATGATCATTTCAAATATCCTAAGCAAATCTAAGCCTTATCTACACAAACAAACACTTCCAAGAGGCACAACCGGTTAACTCATTTACAATTTATATTAAAATCATTATAGAATACAATAAACTCGGGCAAATCTATATCGAGTTCCAACTTTTGTCATTTGACGGGCGGAGTAGGCTGTACGTTATTAATTTAATTTAAATTCGTCTTCAATTGTTTTCTGTTTTCACTTAATATAATAATTCTTGGTTCTGTTCGGGGTGTTCTGTTTGCTAATAAGAAATCCTCCCCTTGGCTGAATTATATATACGATGGGGTATACTAATATTTTGTTATATTTAAATTTTCTTTCAAAGGTACTATTATGTAAATTTATAAAAATACACAACCAAAATAATGCCTTAGTCATGTATGAAAGTCAAAGTCAAAGTCAAATAATTTTATTCAAAGTAAGAAGTTACATGCTTCATTTTTTCAACGTTAAACAATTTACCACCGCTTCACTAAAGTTAATGCCTCAGACCTGAGAAGAACCGGCGCAAGAAACTCAGCGGGACGATTTTTTTTAATATATATATTTTTTAAGTTAAGCATTTACAGATAATTATATATTGACAATGATACCATTGGAATAGCCTGGAGCATGCATTTCATTCCCAAGGTGTGTTATCGTTCAAAAATTCATTAATTAGGTAATAACCCTTAACACACAAACGTCTCTCTAATTTAAAATAGATGGCCAGCGTGGCACAGATGGCCAGCGTCTATCTGTAAAAGCATTTGGCTGTAAGCTAGATTCCCTTCTGAGGAATCATAATATTTAAATCATAATAGTTTCTCTTTGGCGGACAAAGACTTAGCCTCATCTTTGAACGGAAAGTAGTGATCAAAGTGTCTTGACACTAGAACCCCTCTGATTACCCTATTCCGTTCGGAAAAAAAGCGTAAAGTTACATAAAAAGGACACTTTCTAATGCGTAATATAAAAATATTGAACATTGTATTGTTTTTAAAAAAAAAATAAAGTGTTATTCCACACTTAGGAAAATTGAAAAAGACATTTAAAGAAAAAGTATGTAAATTTTGTTCAGTGGTGAGAGCGCCTGAACAGTATTCAGGAGGCACGGGTTCGAATCTTGCTGCGTTCAAATCTTTATACGTTTTCTAAAAATGCCTATTTAACGTTATATTGTTTCTCTATATGCCAAATTTAAATTCTAAGTTCCCCATCCCGTATAATATTCCTAAAAATGTGTATAAAGTCATCCCTTCCCATATCTATTAATATAATGACTATAGTAACGATATACATATAACATATTATTATGTATGTCAGATAAGTTAATATTTGTTCAACAAACAAGAAGCAGTTAGTTTAACGGTCGCACTAATAGCTATTTGGGCCTTCGAGCCGCTGGCCATCGCTCGATTTATAGTTTCCACTTAGTCTATGATATAAATGATGCGTAATGATTCCACTGAGATTGTATATGTCGGCGCAACGACGGGCTAAATTATTATAATAGTTAGATTAATCGATTTAAAACAAGTTTTGATAATAATTTGTAAAATAGTCGGATTTTATCATAAAGCCAATGCAAAAATAATAATAAAAAGTAGTAGGTAGTTTTGACTTGCTATTTGCAGTATAAATACGCCGGCATTTTCTATACTCGGGGGTCTCGCGTCAGTCTTCGGACAGTGCAGACCTCTCTGTGATAATATTACGGTGCCTAAATAATAAACTAGGCTTTCAATAATATTAAGCAGTTTTATTTTTAGTCCTTTCATCGTCCACGATTATCAAAATCATACGAGTGACGTCAGCTGTAGTGATGTCACTCCTTCATAACATAGCTATGGCCTTTTTCACTCCGACATATATGATATATAGTATATCATCTTGATATTGTAAATATTTAAATATGGTATATATTTAAATGTGGGGCCAGTCGTGGCGCAGTGGCACGAACGTGTAACTGTAAACGACTGGTTGTGGGTTCGATTCCCACTCGGGGAGTGAATATATTTAATATTTCCATTTCCTTCACTCTGGTATCAGAGGCAAAGCGCGGCGTTTAAGTGGAGAACGGAGTGTCTTAACACTCGGTTCTGTATGCCAACCCTGCTGTGTGCGGGATACAGCGCGAAGCTAAAAAAATTCAAATAATTTTATTCAAATTAAGAAGTTACATGCTTCATTTTTTGAATTTAGTACTCAGGTTTGTACTGTTATTTTATGCCATAGTGGTGCAACAGGACAGCGTCCTAGCTTAAACCTAAATTTTTATGAGTTCCTCAACATGCAATGTTTCGATTTCTAATAGAAAGTGGAGATAGGACTGTCTTAACTCTAGATTCCCTCTAACTACCCTGCTATGTGGTAAAAAGCGTAAATATGAAGCATTTACAACGCTATCTACCGAACGATTATCCATATTTATATTGTAAATGCGAATGTCTGTGTGTTTGTCTGTCACGCTTTCACGTCTAATCAAACATAAAAATCTAAACCGTTTGACCGATTGTAATGAATTTGGGAAAATATAGTTGATAGTCTAAGGTTAAACATAGGCTACTTTGATTTTCAAAAATCCACCCTCGAGAGTTGCAACACAACAAAACAGTTAGTGGGCCGCTAGTTTACTATAAAAATAATAAAACACGCGCAATATTTAAAGAAAATTTAAAATCATTTTCTCCACTCTACTTAAACTACTTTAATGGTTAATATTTACTAAGAAAATGCAGCGAAATATTTTAAAAGCTTGTAAAAAACACACCATTTAGGTTCCATTGACTCGCAATTTAGTCTCATTAAAGAATACTTGCACCGCAAAGTGTATAGAACACGCGATGGTATGTAAAATGAAACTGTTAATTCTTAGAAACGAACATGAGTTTTATGATTTGAATTTTAAAAATAAAAACCTTTTATAAAAATCACAGTATAAAGAGTTGTAATTAAATTTATTTTGGGCCTTGTAAGGCAGTAAGTTTGATATAGAGATGTTACTGAGCTTTGTAAATCGAAAAGGCAACTAAAATACTATAGACTCTTTTAGGAACTACTTGTCTAAAATAACTGTTTCTTATTCTTAGCCTATTCATATACGAAAAAAAAAAATTCATTCAATGTGTGACATTCGTAACGGAAATAATCTAGAACTAACGATTCTATATTATGATAAAGCACTAAACATGTTACAAACACTATGTGTTGCGTGCACATCTCCAAATTACCGGGCAGATTTGAATGAAACTTTTTTGTTTTATAGCTTTTAAACCTGAGCAAGAGGTAGGCTGTTAAAAAATTGAAGACTGGAATAGGACGGAACAGTCCAGCTAGAGGAAATACTGATATAACACTTTAACTCCTTTGATAGCATTAAAAAAAAGACTGCATGGCGCAATGGTCAGAACGCTTGGACGGCTTACACGAGGTGTGGGTTCGAATCTCACTGCGTTCGAATTTTAATACGTTTTCTAAAAATGTCTTTAACAAAAGTTAGCAATGTGGCGAGCATTTTCATTGAAATATGGAAATAAAGATTCTATGGAAATAGTAGGAACAATAATTTTCACATAACTTTAAACCATTTAAACCAGCCATTAACCAAATCGTCATATAATTACAACGTCAGTTGTCACTCGTATGCTCTAAAATAGACACTCGAGAGCTGCACACTGTTAGACTCAAAGTTTTGAGTGCGGATAGTTATAAACTATAATAAACTGACTTGGGAAGTTGTAACGTCTTTCACGCGAACTTCCATATATTGTAGGCGCTGCGGAAATATCATGGGCATGAATGATGCATATTTACAAAATATTCATGTAATTGGAAAATTAATTTTATTTTGGGTCCAGTCGTGGCGCAGCGGCACAAGCGTGTGACTGTAAGCGACTGGTTGTGGGTTCGGTCCCCACTCGAGGAGTGGATTATTTTCATTTTCTTCGCTCTGGTGTCGAGGCAAAGCGCGACGGTGAATTCCGCCACTTAACACGCAATGCCTCCGAATTCGGCGGAAAATGGGGAACGGAATGTCTTAACACTAGTATCCTTCTGCCTACCTTGCTGTGTGCGGGAAATAGCGTGAAGTTAAAAAAACAAAAAAAGAATGAGAATCGAACCCACAACCAACGGTTTTACCGTGAGACGCGATCCCAATCACAATGGTCTCATATTAATATATAGATTAGACACACTAAACTACGAGTACAGTAGCAATGTCTGTTCAGCAACAAATTATAGGGGAAGTGTAGTGACACTAATTTACAGTCACTAAAGTACCGCATATTGGAACGCCAGCAGATTGCTATTAGGCCTCTTACGTCCGGACCAAATGAACTTTATGCGTTGAAACAGAATAATCGTCTACGCTACGCTTTGTGACATTGCAATGTGGTTTATATACATATGTTTCTTTTTAGCTTAATGCTTTTTTTTCTTACAGTAAGTACTAGATTCTTCTAGTGTTAAGACACTCCGTTCTCTTTTTACTGCCCGAATTCGAGGGATTGCATAATAAATGCTAGAAATTAACGCCGAACGAACTTTATATCACACTAGACTACTTCAGTATAGTAGTCTTTAGAAATCAAGATAAGAAATATTGTAAATATTTTTGTGAACAGTAACCGAATACACAACTATTGCATATACCAGACTTCCGTTACTCATTAAGTGTACAATCAAATATACTAATAAAAAAAAGCTGTAATTTAGTATTTAAGTTCTTTGGGGAACGGAGTGTCTTAACACTAGGTTCCCTCTGCCTATCCTGCTGTGTGCGGGATACAGCGTGAAGCTAAAAAAAAAAGTTCTTTGGGGAGTACATAAAAGTATTAAGAGAGGATTTTCGTTAATTCGTATGGAAAAAGGAAAAACTTTATATTATGTAAAAATTTTAATCCAATAATTGGAAATAGTAAAGGTCATAAAGTCCGCGCGATAACTAATAAATTTAAAAGGTTCCTTTAATTATATTATTTTAATTTTATTTCTCATTATTCAATTATATAAAAACATGTTACTTATTTATAAAATTTTTTGAAATATAAATAACATAATTATATACATACAGTAAATAAATCACCAAGCAATCAAACTAATGTCGATATCGAATGCCTCTCGAGACCGCCCCGTACACTTACTTACTACTGCTAGGGGTTACTTCACGTGGCTCATTACTAAATTGTATTTTTATTACCGCTTACCTTCGCTCGTAGAATGTACCTTAAATATACTCAAACATAGCTAATTGAAGTATTCAATTGGATTCTGGTTTGGGAATAAATTATTATTTCCTATCAATTTTTGCAAGATAAATAAATATAACTTTATATTTTCAAAGTCATCATGTACAATTGAATTGAATATTTAAAATAAAAAAAAATTGAAAATTTGATACTTAAAAGGTGAATTTATTTTTAGTAGTAATCGCACGGAACCTAAGGTTACAAATACACTCACTTCCCCATGTTCGCGTGGCGGAACTCAACGCCGTCATTAGTCTTGTTCACCAGTGCGTGAAAATAAGTTAAACATAATCATCATTCCCTCGAATGGGATTCAAAAGTGCAACTAATTGCTATAACCAGGCAAACAGTTACTGCACCACGCGTCATACATAATGTAATATACATATCTACATGCGAGTATACTAAGCTATAGTCTGACCATGTCAAGATAGTATTATAAAGTTAACATTTAATAATTTTAAATAAATAAAGAATTGTACATCTCTTTTCTTACAAATTTTAAAACATTTGAGACTATTTTAGTACTGTGTTGTGACACAAAATATGTGTTTTTTCCTTGCCTACATACGCCAAAGCAAACCCATAGCCTATTCGGTACATTATTAATATTTAAAATATATGTAGCAGGCAGCGTCAAGAATGTACAATTCTGAGAAATACGCTAAGCTTTCTGTACGAGAATCTTAGAAAATACTTTGAATTACTTGAAAAGTTTTTATTCTTTTGAGACGAGGACAAAATCTCCTTTAAAGTCATTTGTCAAAGTGACAGATGTGAATACTTCACATAAAACATAGTACAAAATAAGTTACTAATTAGTTTTAATAATTTTTGTTTCATAAGTAATTAGGATCATAATCTATATTGTTTCGTATTTAAATAAAGTCTTTGTTAAGCTTTCCCTTATCCTCTCTGATAATATAAGTTTTGAGATCATGATGTTGTTCATATTTAACGAATGTTATACAATGATTAATTTCTTAAGTGCATAAACCATTTTGCTGGTATTAATGTAAACAATAAAATATTTTTTCGGCTTAAAGCTTTTACTTTTTTGCATAGTAGTGTAGGCATAAAGAACATGGTGTAAACACATCACGTCTTCCATTTTTCACCCAAAATTTAGACATTACGTGTTGAGTGGGCGACGATTTAAAATTAATGGTTTATCTGGTCAAATTAAAAAAAAATATAAATCGTTCTATTATTAGCACTGTTTTTTAATATTCCTCATATTTATTTAATAAATAAATAGAAAACAGAGTGACCTATCTCTACATATACTCTATCTACTCAGCAAACTATAAGAGATACTTGAAAAAGTTCCACCACAAGGGGTTAGTACAACTAACAACTACACTAATTGTATAATAATTTACAAGTATTTCATGCTTGAACATCCTCTCAATTATATTGTCTGAACACTTTATAATAATGTTAGAAATACCAAACCAGTACTTCTACAGTTTAGTGTATTTCGGATAATTTCATTGTTATCAACGCTACGGCTGGCTGAACGAGCTCAGTGGGAGTGTTCTAAATTACCGTCTAAGCCTTAGTTACATAATTGGATGCTAACGCGGGGGATCGATAGACGAAAAATAGATTTTCTAGAGCAAATAATGCTTGTTCAAAGTCCATACATACCTATAACGGCTGTTTATGACCTATTTTTCGATAGACTTTCACACATATCGTTATAAAGACGTTGTGTAAAATTTAGGTTTTAAAATGTGAAAGGCTGTCGAGTCAACAAATACACACAATTGGTTGTGGGTTCCATTTCCACTCGAAAAAAAAGTTATTTTGATTAACTCCATTCTTGTACATAATACTTAGTACTTACTTAGGACTAAAGTGGAAACATAGTGATTTGACTTTACGTTCCTCCTGACTATTCTACTAAAAAAATGTTGAAAACATCTATACTCTTTATTAATCTTACAAGTACCTACGATCAGAATTTTATCTCCATCGTGGAGTAACTATTTACTTGAAAGTCTGGGACAGGGTAAATTTTCTGCCAGTATGTGGAGATATAATATGTAATTATGTAATAATATTTTACATTTCATTATTGGACTATCGAAACACTATTTGATAGTCTTTACATACCTTAACTGTTACAAGTCTTTATTATATCGTTTCCTATTAAAAAAAAACAGCTTCATGCTTTTTCCAGCACAGTAGTCAGACAAAACCTCGCGTGAAGACACTCCATCTTCCACTTTCCGCCCACAATCGAATAATTTATATATAAAGATCCCCCAAGTGGGAATCGATCAGACAACCATCGCATTTACAGTAAGACAGTCAGTCACACTAGATTACAACGGCTTCACATAAACCCCATTCCACCTCATAATAAACAAAATGTTGATATATCTATAACCATAAATAATAACACGTCAAATATTTTAAAAATAAATTACTCTTTCCATAGCACAAAGAACAATTTTATTTGACGTTTCACTCGATTCAATTTTCCCCCTCGACTAGACACTGGTCTCGATAAGCTGTCGTTTAAATCAAAAGCGGATACACTATGTCTAGTTTAAATGATCGTCCGATGAAAAAACTCTAATCCGATTCAATTTCCCTCCCTTATTAAACGTTTCTGACATTGATAGGTATTTTAGTTTTCTCTTTGGTGTGCCGTTGAATTGTGGATGACTTAATGCTTTTGTAATACAAAAAGTTGAATTCATTGCCTGCAATTATTATATTGTTTTTTTTTCTATTAATAGAATTATTGATGTTTGATATAGAAATATTTTTCAGTGGAATAGTCAATAGTCTATTTATATATGTATATATAAACACAATATAATACAATGTCATAGTCAATAGTCTATATATGTATATATAAACACAATATAATACAATATAATACATATGTCGATTAGGAATCGAACCCACATCCCATTACATTTATCGTCAGACACTCATGGTGTCGTACTGCATAGTTTTTTGACCAAATTAAACGTGTAAAGACAATTGCTCATCTTATTAAAATGTAAAATGAAACGTGAATTTGTATATATCAATGGGAAGCATTTGGTGGATTAGTATGATTAAAAATATAATTGAGATTGTTATGACTATATTTGTGTTTAATTATATTTCATTATATTCTAGAAAACTATTAAAAGTCACCAGAGTCTTATATAGTAGTTGTTTCTTTAACAGAGATCTAATCATATGATAATTAAATGAAATTACATATTATTTCATTAACTTTAAAATCAAATAATCAACCAGCCTGATAACCACAAACATTAAAACTTAAACACGACACGTCCATACAAAAGTAACACCTGCGCAATAAATATCAAGTCACTTGAGTACTCCATAGTACTTCGTAGCGTTCCGTAGCGCTCCGTAGCGGTTCGTAGCGCTTCGTAGCGCGTAGGCGGGCAGGCGTGAAGCCCGTCGTAAATAGTCGTCTAAATAATTAATGGGCAGTTAGTTTTGTGTGAACATGACTGGGGGTCGTGTGATTTCATTACTGGGACATTATGTGTAATTCTTTTTTATTATTAAAAAAGGCAAATCATGTTAGTGATGCTTAACGTTTTAGCGTTTAGCGGGTTCGATTCTCAGTTGAGGGAATGTTTGTACTATATGAACATTTTCAGATTGATTTTCAGGTTAGGTTTTGAAAAGCACTTTTACAAAACGCCTACAATACGAAGAACGCTAGGCTTAGCGGTCAGAGCGTTTGGGCAACTTCGTAGAGGCGTGGGTTCGAATCCGGCTGGCATTCAATTTTTATTTTTATATTTTTTTTTAAATATTTTTATATAAAACATACGTTCATGTTTTTCACTAATTAAATATTATTTAATAGCATAGAACTGGATCGCCAAATAATGAAGTGACGAAACACTTATCTCTATCTTTTAATTTTTAATAGCTTCAAGCTGTATCCCGCACACAGCAGGGTAGACAGAGGGAACCTAGTGTTAAGACACTCCGTTCCCCACTTTCCGCCGAATTCGGAGGCTTGCGTGTTAAGTGGTGGAACTTAACGCCGCGCTTTACCTCGACACCAGAGCGAAGAAAATGGAAATATAATTTCCACTTCTCGAGTGGGAATCGAACCCACAACCAGTCGTTTACAGTCACACTCTTGTGCCACTGGGCCACGACTGGCCACAACTATCTACATCTCAAAATATTATAAAAAAACAATTTATAGTTTAAAATTACAAAAAGCAATTCCCGAGGTAATAGAAGTTTTATCACACTACTATACTACTACTATTACTACTTCTAGTAGCAGAGTTCTGGAAGCAATTTAATAATTAAACGAATACACGTATTTATAACGGCTAACGGTCGTAACACTTGCGCCGTTAGAGTAAACACCAGTTAATAACTACTTAATGAATTTATAAAAGTAAATAACTTTATTATTTTAATAACATTATTTTTATACGAAAAATAAATGCATATTTCTTTTAAGGGAAGTAAAGGCAAAGAGACACAAGTATGAAGAGGTTGATGACAGTTGACGAGATGAAAGAAGTACGCATGGAGCGTAGTGTTTTACATTCCATTTTCTCTGATAGGACAAAAAAGATATTTTTGAAAATGTAGTTAAAAATGTTTTTTTTTATATGGATTGTAACCTTGTTTTATTCTATAATGCACTTAAAATTTTATAGAGGAAAAGGAGTAAAAATGTTAGTTTATAATTAAACTAGCGGCCCGCTCGCGGCTTCGCCGCGTGAACTATATTGTTATATTGCAACCCTCGGGGGCACATTTTTAAAAAATAAAGTAGCCTGTATTTAAGCTTAGATTATCAACTATATTTATGCCAAAATTCATTACAATTCGTCAAGCGGTTTAGATTTTTCATATAAACTTTCATCCCCTATTTAAAAGGTTGATTATTGAAAAATTAAGTAGCCTATGTTAGACCCAGTCACTTTTACTACTTTCATTCTAAATTTCATCCAAATCGGACCGGTAGATTAGGCGTGAAAGCGTGACAGACAAACACACAGACTTTCGCATTTATAATATAAGTATGGATATTACGGACTTACATCTAAAATATATATCTTCCACTCCTATGGAAGGTAAATATGAAAAAGTGATATTAAAATCAAATAGGTATATAATTAGTAAAAATGTTTACAAAACCATTTTTAACGCAAAATTCCGAATACTTTTTCAGACCAAGTATTTACAAAAACAAAAAAAAACAAACATTTTTTTACAAAAAAGAATCGTCTTCTACTACTACTAGATTGATTTAATATTATTACATTTTTACCCTTTGGCAACGTTGCAAGTGTAAAGCGATTGTTTTGAACAAAGTTGGCCCCACACGTAGGGTCAGCCTCTCACCGCTATAAATTACACGGTCTCTACAGCTAAGCGAATAATTGATTGAACAAATGGCCGCTCATCAGATCTGCTCGTGCGTAACGATCAAAGTAATAAAATGTAAGCGTAAGGAAAAACCGCTTAAGCGATATATGTTTATGTTGAGGTTGAAATGCATCTGTATGTGTAATGTCTTTTTCTTATTTCTTTATTTTTTTTGCTTTTTTGTTGAGAAAGGTACGATAACTAAGCATAAAGTCACTTTAATCTTAATTTCTATCTAATTTTAGAAATGATAGTCGCGTAACTCAACGCCGCCTGTTGTACATGACTATATTGGAACCTTTAAATATTGTGCTTATAGTAATACTAACAATTTATTGTATAATTTTAATAAATTTTCCTCACTGCAAAATATCATGTTTGTACTTCAATCATTTTGGTTAGTATAAACTAACTAGTATAGACCCCGTTTGCGGCTTCACCCACGTGAACTGTACTACAATAACTAATTCATATTTAAAATTTTTTCAAGATTTGACGGGAAAGCGTAAAAGACAGATAGACAGACAAATACATGAATGAGGGACCTTTCGCTTCATGTATATATAACTAGTAACAAATAGACAGACAGGCAGGCAGGCAGAGAGATATATCAGTGTCTTTCGTTTTTATATATACACATAACGAGTAAACATTATAATTTAAAGAGTATGTATATATTACTATATAATATTTATAATTACATAGCGTATTCATTAAAAAGTCTATCTTTGAAATACGTTAGAAATATTCATATTTTTAATAAAATATGTATATCTTTAGATGCTTTACAATTTTATATTCAATGCCGCATCGAATCACATTCATCTTGGTGTAAAATAAAATAAACTTTACATATATTAAATCGTTCAGATAAATTTATTCATTTAAATTTGTACGGTACTCGTATTGTGATGTATTGTGATGAATCGATTCAATAATTACTTAGTCACTTAGATATTTAATTAGTTATTTTGTTAGTTACTTTGTACTCTTAGTTACTTTTAATTATGCTTATATTCTTGCTAATCAGAATAGAAAAATGATGTGCATAGAAGTATTATGTTTTAAATATATTTATGCTTAATACATAAAGCTTTTTTATTGCACACAGTTAACACTAAAAAGTTAAGATTATTTCTAAAGAAGGTTATGTTCTAAGCAATATTCAATACTAGCGACCCGTTCGCGGCTTCACCGCGTAATCTGCAACTTTTATTCCCTGTTTGAACCCCTTTAAGATTTTCTGAAATTCGGATCTAATCATAATAAAATATAGTCTATAGCACTCCTGAATAGTGTAGTTTTAATGGTGAAAGAATTTTCATGATCGGTCCAGTATTTCCGAAGGTTAGCCTTGCAAATAAAGGTACAAATTTAACCTCTTTATTATAAAAGTATAGATATAGTAACATAGCTCATTGTGAATGATTTCCCCAATACATACCACACAGTTTATAAGAAATAAGTAATATTTATAAGAACTACCGTATTAATATAATACTGTCTAGTAAATAATAAACAGAAACACAAAAGAATATATTAACTAGAAAACCATACAATCAACCTAAATAGTCAGTCAGAAAATAATGTAATAATTTTTGCTTCACGCTGTATCCAGCGCACAGCAGGGTAGACAGACGGAACCTATTGTTAAGACACTCCGTTCTCCACTTTCCGCCGAATTCGGAGGGATTGCGTGTTAAGTGGCGGAACTTAACGCCGCGCCTTACCTCTGATACCAGAGAGAAGAAAATGGAAACATTAAACATTTCTACTCCTCGAGTGGAAATCGAACCCACAACCAGTCGTTTACAGTCACAAGTTCGTGCCACTGCTCCACAAGACTGGCCCCAATGCTATATTATAAACACTCAAAATATAAACAACTTTAAACACACTAAAAAGATAAACATAATAAATAAATATAAGCATTAACAAACATAAATTGTTTCTAAAAAGATTATTCCGACGAGCCATTGTGAGAAATATCACGTACATTTTCACGTATAAAAATGTCACAGCCACTACGGCCACTACAATTACGCTATGAGAATATAACACTAGTAAATTCTATTCAAAACAGACATACATATATACATATGTATGTATATGTATATATTATATATATACAAATAAATAAAATTGGAGTGTTTGTTTGTTATATTAATATACACTTTTTACTAAATTAGGCCGTTGTGGCGCAGTGGGACAGCATCTGATTGTAGCAGCGCGATGGTTGTAGGTTTGAGTCTCAGTCAGGGAATGATAATTTTTAAATTTTCATTTCTTCGCTGTGGTACCTAAGACAAACTTCCGCGTTGATTTCTGCCACTCAAAATATAATGTCTTGATTTTAGGTAAAATGACTGGACACTAGGTCCTGTCTGAATGCGAATAAGCGTGAAGATGTTTTTACTAAATACATTTTTTGTATTATTTTGTCTGTTTATCTGTCTTTTTGTTCTGGATAATCTTGGGAATGGCAGGACCGATTTTGACGAGACTTTCACTGAATGATGATTCTAATAAAGAATAACTTAAGCTATTATTACTTATATTTTAGATTATCGTAAAATCACTAAAACATATTTTTATGTTAAAATTCTACACGGACGAAGTCGCGAGTATATCTAGTATAACATATAAATTGTTACCGCTCAGCTCAATCTAACAATGTACGAGTAATGGTAGGATTTAAAATGCTTTTTCAACAATAACAATACAAAAATGTCGCTACAATTCAGTCGTGATCACCTTTATGGTGTAAAATTTTTATTTTTAACTGTAATAGGTTATAGATTCGATTTATGTGGAGCAGGTGTTTATTTTGAGGATAAAAATTAACTTTTGACTGCGTTTTATGTTTAGGAAGCCTGGCCTAGGTAGAAAAAATCTAGTATAAATCCGCTCTCGTTTTTTCCCCTAATTTACATTGCGTGTTGAGCGGCGAAACTCAACGTCGCTCTTTGCCTTTACAGAAAAAAAAAATATTTTCATTATCCTGAATAGTAACTTAACACACAATTACCGCGTCTGCAGTCTGATAATATCTAAATTCACCATGACAGATATATTTAATAATAATAAAATAAAATAAATTACTGTACATACACAATAGTTGCACGTATTGATTAGAGATTCGATTTATTCAGAAGTGTTTTAAATTTCTTTAGATATAGTTAGACAGAAATGCATGCATGCAGTAGGTCATCTACCATCAAGGACCTTATTCTCATTTTTATACCATAATTCAGGATATTGCATATTAAGAGGTGGAACTCAATGCCGTATGTCTCAGACCGTGCAATATCTAAGACCAGATAAAAAAAACTTTTTAAAAATAACCATTATTTCAAGAGCAAATCTACATCGAAATCTTTTTTTATTGAATATAGGAGGCCAACGAGCAGAAAGACCATCTGATGGTAAGTTACTTTTGCCTCCTTCGTTGTGGATGCGTTGCCAGTACTGGGAATGATAGAGCGAAGGTGGAAGGAAGGATGGGGATGGTGGAAACATAGACAGCTGGCTTACATGCCATCAAACCGGAACACATCATTAAATGTTTGGCGGTTCTTCTTTGACACGATAGTGGTCACGAGCCAGCCGGAAAACGAATCTCCTATCACCGAGTATAACTCGCTTACGATCAAACGTTATTAATCAATTAAGGGTGCTCAATAAAAAAAAAAATCAGTGAATACGTTACATTTAAAACGATATAAGCTTCACAGCCAAGAGGTAGAAATAATTGACAGATTGAGTGAAATGCCACTTTAACTACATCTTTGCTGGGGGCGATATACTTCAAAGAACCTTTCTTTATTTTTTAATGTATCATTTATTTATATTTCCATACTGTTATCCAAAAAAAAGCCAAGATGTATAGTGTCTAACTCTAAACGTGATAACTGACTGTAATGCTTTTTAGTAAGTATTAATTAATAAACCAAATATTATTTAGGATGGAATGCTTCTAAACAGAATGAAAAACAATGATATATAAACAAAATTTGTGTAGGAATTAAGCCAATACAATCGTGTATATAATATTAGAAAGATATAAGTATATAAATGCCTTATGGTATTCATATATGTCGTGGTGCAGTCAGTGTCTGACTGTATCATGTTGCTTGTAGATTAGAATCCTACTCGGGAGAAAGATGTTATTTTTATTTCTCCTATCTGGTACATAAGACAAGGCTCGGCTTTGAGTTTCAGCAGTCGACAAACAAAGTCTCGTGAAAAAACGTGGAAATAGTCTCTCTAACTACCCTACTTTGTACAAAAAAAAATGCCCGCTTTCAGATAGAAAGATATGTGTATGTATGTACATTTAAAAATATGAGAAATCTCTAAGCAAAAATCACCCCAGCACTTGTTAAGTGGTATTCACTCAAACTGTCAATTAGCGCAATATACAATCGAATACGTTACTTAGAGCTAGCTCTTAGTAGAAAATGTATTATCCATGGCTTTTCAAGTATTAGAGGTAATTTAGGGTCTACATAATTACAGTGCAGTAGTTGCTGTACACATTTAGTTTGAGTTTGAATTAATGGTAAATTAGATAACATTCTTGGTGTTATCCAACATAGCTGAATTAGTTAGAGAGAACCTAGTATAAAGTCTCTCCCTTTTTCCCCTTTTGACTGAAATTGACACATTGCTCATTAACTCGAACGATCTCAATGCTTTACGTCTGTCTGTCTAATAGTAGTACCAGAGCGGAGAAAGGAAAATTATTTAAAAATAATAATTCCTCTGAGTGGGAATCGAACCCACAAGACTGCACCAAGAAGAAAAAATACATTATTAAGCAAAACAGTAGAGTTGATCTACTGCACTGTATAAAATAAAACAAAAAAAAAAAGTAAAAAAAAGCACAGACACACCCGCATCTAGAATCCCCTGAATTCGGTCAGTGAAGCTACTCGTACCATCCAGCCATCTGAATGCTCTGAGAGCGGAAATTTTATTTTCTTTGAATATAACAGCCGCGATATATCTGAAGGGGCGAGTTTATTTTCAATTCCAACACAATGCAATGTTTTTCGCGTAAAATACCCACTTAAATATAATGCGGGCGATACTGGGGTTGGTATAGGTGGCATTTTTTCGATTTAGCGCGTGGTACAAAGTAATTTGAGGCTGTCTTGGCATGGTGGGATAGCGTCTGAATGTAACGTGATGGTTGATGGGTTCGATTCCCACTTAAACGAATGATAATATTTAAATTTTCCTTTCTTCGCTCTGGTACTTAAGGCAAAGCGAGGAATTATTTCACAATTCAACACGCTATCTTCTTCAATTTCGGGCGGAAAGTATAGGACGTAGTGTCTTGACACTAGGTTGTGACTGACTGACTCTGACTTTATCGCTAGGCGGGAAAAAGCGTAAGGCTATAAAATAAACAAAAAAGATATAGATACCAGTGCTGCTATAAGTGGCTCTTTTTCGATTTAACGCGTGGTACAAAGTAATTTGTGCAGCGATTTTCGTTAGCATTACGTTATCATTACGAGATTTTATCTTGTTCTTATTATGGGGTGTATTTCTTTTTGAACACTTGTGGAGTACGATAAGAGGTACGCTGTTAATGTGTTCATACATTAGTGTTATAACATTTTTAAAGTGTAGTTCATATATTTAGGACCAGATTTTTGTTTATTAGAAAACGTATATATCTTTTTAATCGGAGTGTGGGATTCGAACCTTTGCTTCTTGGAATTCGCCCAAGTCCAAGTTTATTTAAAAAAAAAACAATAATTTGGTTTCTTTAAGATTATTTGTTTCTATGGAATAAGCTTGTAAAATTTCTTCAAAAAATAAGTACTTTACTATTTAAAAAAAGTCACCAGCTGAACTATTACAAATCGATACATTATCAGTTAAACACTAATCAACGTTTCTGAGTACTATTACATTACATTATTAAGTAATTTACGATTACAGAGTAAAATCTATTTACGCTTGTAAATGAAAACCTTCCCTCAGCTCCCCCGTAAAGGTATTTTATTTAGAAATATTGTTTCACTAGACACGTGAGCCGCCGATAGACATACACTATGCAGGTATTGAGTTAGAGAGGGAATGGAATGATTTAAATTCTTATATCCTTATACAAGGTGATGCTGTTGTTTCAGCATTGTATACCATTACATTGGTTCGTAGTATAGGATTAGTTTTTTGCGTGATAACACAGTGGCGCAGTTAAGGTATATTTAGTAGTAGAGAGTTCAAATATCACTCAAAAGACTTTTTATAATTTTAAAATTTTCTTGCACACGCGAAATATAGTGTGTTTAGGATAAAACAGAGATTAATGGATTGATAGATTTACTCTTTGCGAGAAATATGAGTGGAAAACTTTATTCTTTTGATAATACATAAATATGCATTTTATTTTGTTATAAATAAATAAATTTACAAAAAAAACTTGTACATTAGCCACGCCACACCACTAATTCAACTAAAACAAACCAATACTCAAACTCTATCGCAATGAATGGAGTGTCCCAACACTATGTTCTCTCTAGGCATTCAAAGTGTTATTCCACACTTAGGAAAATTGAAAAAGACATTTTGAAAACGTATAAAAATGTGTTATACGTTTTCTAAATGCCTTTTTTAACATATAATATTTTAAAACATAATAACCCAGCTTCTACACATAATGTTTTCATATATACACCAAAAATTTAACAGGAATCGTCGTTTAACAAAACTGTCTCGCGTACAGTCATTACCGTAGCGGAAACTCTGTACAATTTATTCAGTTTTCATAAGATACCTTGTGCTTTGACTTCTAAGGGTATGCGTTGGCTTAATGATGTAAGAAATATGAGAAGACCGCTCTCGACAATGTTGTATAATATTACTATTAGTGATGTAGTCGCGAAATGGTATATCGATATTATAATATCGATATTTTAGAATATTTTTTTCAAAATATTTTTACCATAGTATATTGTTTGTATAAATACCATAAAGTAAATATGAAATAGTCTAGGTTAAAATATGCAATATTAAAAAAAAAACACTAACTAACTCAATATATTACTTACTAACGATCAAATTCAATTTATCACTTAGTCTAAACGTATGTCATAATTTATACCTTGAAAACATTGTTTAGAACAAAAGTAACTTATTTTAGGGCAAAAATATTAAAAATGGTTATCGATATAGCGTGTACGTTACTAAAACAGCAGACTTCTCACCCCCTAATGATGCAGACAACGTTCGGGGATGAAATTTCGCGGTCTCGATAGAGTTCGTAGTGATTCTCACTAAGGGCGGTTCACGTTACGTTAATCAGTTTTTCTACGGCTTCATTTTAATATAGTGCTGCTCATTTCGAGATAATTAGATTTTAGACGCGATACTAATGAAATTTGAGGGTTTTTGTACTATACAAAGATTTGGCCAGTCGTGGCGCAGTGGCACGAGCGTGTGACTGTAAACGATTGATTGCGGATTCGATCCCCACTCGAGGGGAAATATTTCATGTTTTCATTTTCTTCGCTCTGGTATCAGAGGTAAGGCGCGGCGTTAAGTTCCGCCACTTAACACGCAATGCCTCTGAATTCAGCGGAAAGTGGGGAACGGAGTGTCTTAACACTAGGTTCCCTCTGCCTACCCTGCTGTGTGAGGGATATAGCGTGAAGCTAAATAATAATTGAATACTTTTCACGCTATTTGATGGCATTATATGATGAGTGGCGGACTTTATCGCCGGGGTTTATTTGAAATACCTGAGTAGAGAAATTAAAATATTTTTATATCTTTCCCCCAAGTGATAATCGAACTGTGTCCCTTAAAAAGAACAAATCGCGTTTATAGACAGACGCTATACCACTGCGCCACGACAGCTTCATACTTATTACTTTAATAGACCAATAATAAATGTAATCATAGTAAAAGTACGTACTAAGGTTCCGGTTATATTAAATTGCTGGAGCGCTGAGTAACCAAGTTATATTAACAGTGTGGAGATATTTTTATAGATTTTAAAATTATAATTATTATAAAAGATACTTTTAAACATTTTTAAAGTGTTATTCCACACTTAGAATAATTGAAAAAGACATTCAAAAAACGTATAAGAATTTGAACGCTGCGGGATTCAAACCCGCGCCTCCCGAACCGTGCAGGCGCTCTCACCACTGAGCAATGCGTTCGGTGAGAGCGCCTGCACGGTTCGGGAGGCGCGGGTTTGAATCCCGCAGCGTTCAAATTTTTATACGTTTTTAAAAATGTCTTATTATAAAAGTTTTTTTGTCTCTAACGACGCTTGTGAGGCTGACGTTAATACTCGTAACTGCAAGACAGTCTTATACTAAAGCTGTTATTACCGTTACAAAATGTTATAATTATGTAACATACCACAATTCAAAATGAATAAAAATATTATTAAATTAATGTTATTTGACAAAAAAAAAATGTTACGAAAAAGACTTTATTCTACTATCCACTATTATAAATGTACGAATTGAAGCCAAAAATTACTCATACTCATTAACTATTATAGTCTAAATTCAAGCGCTACTAATTAATTAAAATCTATACAAGTAAATGAAAATGAAATGTCTGTTTGTAATATTAAAATAACCTTTTTTAACTAAATGCATATGTATCTAATATAAACGGTATATATACTAAAATAACTTTTTTTTTCAATGTTTGCCTGTCTGTTCGTTCCGGCTAGTCTCAGAAACGGCTTGACAGATTTTGACCGGATTCTCATTTTCACAATTGGCAGATTACTAAAGTAATGGGATATAAATTAACTACTTTTATTTTCTTTTTTGTTAATGTCCACGCGGGTGAAGCCGTGAGCACAGTACTAGTATTAAATAAAATTTCCCTTTTCACTCGATTTACATAAGAAAAGGTAGGCAGTAGAGTAAAAAAATAATGCACGTCAATCTTGTCATGTCAAATAGAAGTTGGCGCATCGATCTTCACATATTAGGGGAATTCGGAAGGAAAGTTTCTTTCTCTATCCCTCGGGAACTCTTCGTTTTCGTTTTTCTACCAAATTTGAGCAAATATATCAAAATTCATGGATGGTTTTCTTACATATCTGTATGTAGTAGGTAAGCATTGTACATAATATATAATTATATTAGTACTACATAGTTTATATCCCTCTGTCCTGTTAGACATTTTATTTTTGAAATAGCTTCACGCTGTATCCCGCACACAGCAGGGTAGGCAGAGGGAACCTAGTGTTAAGACACTCTGTTCCCCACTTCCGTGTTAAGTGGCGGAACTTAACGCCGCGCTTTACCTCGACACCAGAGCGAAGAAAATGGAAATATAATTTTCACTCCTCGAGTGGCCAGTCGTGGCCCAGTGGCACAAGCGTGTGACTGTAAACGACTGGTTGTGGGTTCGATTCCCACTCGAGGAGTGGAAATATTTAATATTTCCATTTTCTTCGCTCTGGTGTCGAGGTAAAGCGCGGCGTTAAGTTCCGCCACTTAACACGCAATGCCTCCGAATTCGGCGGAAAGTGGGGAACGGAGTATCTTAATACTAGGTTCCCTCTGCCTACTCTGCTGTGTGCGGGATACAGCGTGAAGTTAAAAAAAAAATATAGAAAGAGTGGGAATCGAACCCACAAGCAGTCGTTTTACAGTCACACGCTTGTGCCACTGGGCCACGACTGACCACTTCTTGAAATAGTCTATAGAATTAAAAGCGCTAAAATAACTAGACTGGCGATAAATGACGATTACAATTCAATTTAAAAAATCGAATATTTTAAACAAACATTTCCACGAGTAAAGTTGAATCTACAACCAACCAAAATCACGTTGCTTATACTTCACGCTTTTTCCGCATAGTAGGGTAGTCACTGAGAACCTAGTGTTAGTACACTTCGTTTTCTCTATCGCTCTGAAATCGAGACATTGCTGAACTTAAGGCTTCGCCTTGTGTTTAATACCAGACCGGAGAAAAAAATGTTGTTTAAACATAAATTTTATTTTTTTTAGCTTCACGCTATATCCCGCACACAGCAGAGTAGGCAGAGGGAACCTAGTGTTAAGACACTCCGTTCCCCACTTTCCGCCAAATTTGGATGCATTGCGTGTTAAGTGGTGGAACTTAACGCCGCGCTTTGCCTCGACACCAAAGCGAAGAAAATGAAATATTAAATACTTCTACTTCTCGAGCGGGAATTGAACCCACAACCTGTCGTTTACAGTCACACGCTTGTGCCACTGCGCCACGACTGGCCCCAAATTCCCACAAATAAATATTCCCACAATTAGAAATCGAACCCACAACTAATCACTCCACTGCAGCCTACTGTTCATTATACCTAAGACTATAGCGTTCAATTAGACTAGATAGTAGCAACACTAAAAGAAAAAAAGGTCTGTATAAAGCTTAATAAAGAATAACTAAGGAATTTAATTTAACCTCATTTACATAAAACACTTGTCTTTAGACGTTCTTATTAAAATTATTAAAATAAATGACTTGGCTGGAAAAAAATATAATGATATAAGCAAAAAACCCGTCTCCCCGTGGGGGGACGGGTTAAGAATACATTTCCCCCCCGTCGCTGGGTAGCGTCCCGTAAAAGGCGGGTAACCCAGTAGTTTGGTGGTAGGAGATTCGTTCTCCGACTGGCTCGCGACCACTATCATGTCAAAGACGAACCGCCAAATATCTTATGATGTGTTCCGATTCGATGGCATGTAAGCCAGCTCTCCCTATTCCCACCATTCCCATCCTTCCTCCCTCCTTCTGTCCTACATTCCCAAGGCTGGCAACGCATCCATAACTCTAATGTTATGGATGTCTATGGGCGAAGGTAACCGCTTAACACCAGGTGGGGCCTTCAGCTCGTTTGCCTCCTTTATTCCATAAAAAAAAAGCTAAAAAAGCAGGTAGTAATAAACCGTAGGTAATTGCGTTAATGAATCGCATCTGCTACAGTACGAGTGGCTTTTGAGCGTAACACCAACACTCCATACATACTATTTTATGTTTAATATTTATTAATTTATTAGTAAATAGATCTACTTTCCGTATTAAAAGAGCTTTAAATGAAAATATATATTTGAAAATTTGCTTGGTGGTAGGAGATTCGTTCTCCGACTGGCTCGCGACCACTATCATGTCAAAGACGAACCGCCAAACATCTGATGATGTGTTCCGGTTAGATGGCATGTAAGCCAGCTCTCCCTATTCCCACCATTCCCATCCTTTCTCCCTCCTTCTGTCTTACATCCCCGAGGCTGGCAACGCATCCATAATTCTAATGTCTTAGATGTCTATGGGCGAAGGTAACCTCTTAACACCAGGTGGTCCTTCTGCACGTTTGCCTCCTTTATTCCATAAAAAATTATGGCATAGTGGTACAGCGTGTAATTATAATCGCAGTTAGTTGCGGGTTCGATGCCCACTTCCACAATATCGCAGCATTGAGTTTAGTCAATTAGCAAGAAGCCTGGGTTTTAAGCTAATTGAGGAGAACGGAGTGTTGTTATATTATGTTCTGTTTGACTATCTGATTATTTGAAAAAAAAAATGAAAAAAATATACTATATTTATTCATTTTGGATTATTATCCATAATATACTGTGCCCGAATATAATTGATAATTCAGAGCTTATATTTTTTCCACAACGTAAATTCCATTTCAAACAGCGTATGGCAGACTATAAACGTGGTTGTTGTGGATTCGGTTTCCATTCGGAGGATTGATGGTATTTAAATCGTTCTCTCTCTTCTCTGCTCTTTTACCCAAAACAACGCGCGGCATTGAGAAAAATGAAGAACGGAGTGTCTTAACACTTGGCTCTTTCTGACTCCCTACTATGCAAAAAAAACGTTCCTTTTTTCAAGCAACCCACGACAATTAGAGTGACAGACGTCAATCTATACCTACATCACCAAACGTGCGACCAAGTTCTACCCTCCCTTACCAACGTTTCGCGGCGCCGTACTATAATTCACTCCATTGATTATATACATACACCAATTCCGTAGGGGATAATTTGCACCCCTACTAAATCTAACATCCCCCTTCTAATACGAGTAGGCATAATTGTTGAAACACGACTCCTTTTGTGGAAACAACAAAGCTCAGCGTGTGGTAAGTAATTTTTTCTTGTATTAATGAGACCTCGTTATTTTAAATGGTAATTGAGTATGTAAAAAATGGTTATTAAAATTGAATTTTCGCTTTATGTGAAATTGTTACAGCTCATGAAGGTGTAATGGCACAGTGGGACAGATACTGACTGTAAACGCGATGGTTTTAGGTTCAATTTCCACTATGGGGAATAGTTCTGTACTATTTTTATTTTTTTGCTCTTACATCTAAGATAAAGCGCGTCGGTAATATCATGAACTTCAAATGTAATGTGTCAATTATGAGTAGTAAGTGCAGAAGGAAGTGTCTTAACTACCCTGTCTATGTTCGAAAATGTATAAAGCTGATTTTTTTCTTTATATTTTTTTTATTTTTCTCTCTTTACCAAAGTGTAATAAAAGGGAAAAGGCTATATTTTAAATGTTAACTTTACTGCAAAAGGGCAGATAGAGAGAAATAAAAAATACATCCTTTTATATCGAATAGTGGAATAAAACTCCATACTTCACCCTATCGAAGCATAGACATGAAAATAATTTAAAAACAGTCATCCCCCCAGGTACGAGTCGAACACATTATCATCAAATTGGCAGTCCAACACTGTGCCACTAAGACACAATCGCTGAATTCAAGAATTGCTTTGGTTAAATGTCACGTAGAATGACGTCACTCATTTTTAAATGAGCAAAAATTGGAAAACAGAACGTTAAGTTCTAAGATTCATTCAATATAAGTTAAATGGGAATCAAATGATATAGTTAAAATTATTATCCTAAAATAATTATCCTATTAAAAATATTTTTTAGATTCGTGTAATAAATTCTTAAGTTTCAAAAAATATATATATACTTAAAATATTATTTAAGTACTAAGTGAATTCATGTTATATTAGATCGTACTTATCACAGTTTCATATTATCGTAGATACGTGTAAATGCCGTTATAGCCACCTGAAACAAAACAAAAAATATATTAGTCAAAATCCATGATTAAAAATTACTTATATAAGTACTTATTAAGGTAATTAATAAGTAGTAAAGGTTCACTTTATACAATGGGTCTTAGGAATAAAAAACAATTGGGTCCAGTCGTGGCGCAGTGGCGTGACGCGTAACTGTAAACGACTGGTTGTGGGTTCGATTCCCACTCGAGGAGTGGAAATATTTAGTATTTCCATTTTCTTCGCTATCAGTATCGAGGCAAAGGACGGCGTTAAGTTCCGCTACTTAACACGCAATGCCTCGAACAATCGGCGAAAAATTGGAAACGGAGTGTCTTAACTCTAGGTTCCCTCTGCCTACCCTGCAGTGTGCATGGGATACAGCGCGAATCTAAAAAAAAATATTGATTGATGATGATTATTCACATAATATTAAGTATATATATCAAAAACTCATTATACCTAAAGTATTTATAATATTTTAAAAATACATATTAAAAAAATTATGTATGTAATACCAAGATAACCAAATCTTGCTCGGTATTTATTTGGTAAATTAAAATAATTTATATATATTTGAAACTTCAATAGACTATTTTAGAATAATAAAAAAATATTATTATTAATTAAAACTTTCATTATAATCACAATAAAAAAGTAATCGGACTTGGGACATATGGATTCAAACCGAAGTCTTCTATTTTAAGGATCCCACGATTCCTATTTAAGCTATTTGTAACCTTGTTTGTATATGGTGACGAAACTTACTTTAGTATTCTAATAATAATGCAGCATAGTTTTTTATTGCTTAAAAATACAGACAAAACGAAACTTTCTATAAATTAAATCTAGGTAGATCGGTTTATCGCCTCCAAAATCCTCGCATGGTAAATATACAAGAAGTAAACGAGTAATATACAAGAATTGCTCGTTTAAAGACAAGATTTAAAAAAATGGAGCCAGTCGTGGCGCAGTGGCACAAGCGTGTGACTGTAAACGACTGGTTGTGGGTTCGATTCCCACTCGAGGAGTGGAAATATTTAATATTTCCATATTTTTCGCTCTGGTGTCGAGGCAAAGCGCGGCGTTAGGTTCCGCCACTTAACACGCTATGCCTCCGAATTCGGCGGAATGTGGGGAACGGAGTGTCTTAATACTAGGTTCCTTTTGCCTGTGTGCGGGATACAGCGTGAAGCTAAAAAAAAATAAAAAAATATTTTAAAACTTTTTTACTTGCATGCGTATTAATGCCTTTTTTAATTTACTTGCATGTGTATTAAAAAACTCAAAAACTCACAACCAAAAATCAAACTTGCTACTCACCCTAACCAACCACCAAATAAAGACAATATTAAAATTCAACTCTAATCCCCATCAAAATAGATATACAAATATTTCGACAGCAAATAATAAGGCTGGGGAAAGGAAAAAGCATTCATTGCTTTACGTCTCAAGAAATTAACTATTCATTTTGCAAAGCTCTTAACAAAACTGCCTTTTGTTTTTAGTTCAGAGTACGTACGGCGAATATAAATTTAGCGCTTCCTATATCGCTATAGAGCTTGGCATGTTTTATTATTATCATTGTGCGAGTACAACCTTCTGTTTAGTTCATATTGTATGAAAATGTTCTGACGTTTATCATTTTGTATTATGAAGCGGAATTAATTAATAAATTGTGGCCAGTCGTGGCCCAGTGGCACAAGAGTGTGACTGTAAACGACTGGTTGTGGGTTCGATTCCCACTCGAGGAGTGGAAATTATATTTCCATTTTCTTCGCTCTGATGTCGAGGTAAAGTGCGGCGTTAAGTTCCGCCACTTAACACGCAAGCCTCCGAATTCGGCGGAAAGTGGGGAACGGAGTGTCTTAACACTAGGTTCCCTCTGCCTACCCTGCTGTGTGCGGGATATAGCGTGAAGCTATTAAAAAAAAAAAATAATGTATAAATTATATATAGGAAGTTATCGTGCAGTTTTGTTTAAGAAGTGAGTGTAACGCAATGGTTTTGAGTTCGATTCCCATTCTGAGGAATATTTACTATATATATTTTGAAAATATTTTCCTTTTTTGCAATTTGTTACTAAGAAAGAACCAAGCGAGTTTCTACGAGGCTGTATCTGTATTACTAAAAAGAATACTATTTGATACTTTGAAACATTTTCAAAGTGTTATTCTACACTTAGGAAATTTGGAAAATTTGAAAAAGACATTTAAAGAAAGCGTATAAAAATTTTAACGCAGCGGGATTCAAACCCGCGCCTCCTGAACACTGTTCAGGCGCTCTCACCACTGAGCCATGCGTTCTACTATGCTGCGCTGCGCTGAATTTCTTATAAATTTTTAGGCGCGGGTTCGAAACCCGCTGCGTTCAAATTTTTATACGCTTTCTTTAAATGTCTTTTTCAATACTATTTGATTTATAACTAATTTAAATGCAATTATTATTGGTCCAAGTTATATTTCAACTATTAGTTCAAATTCAAAGACACACAATATACATACATGGGCCAATCCCGTAAAACTGGCTGAATCTATACGTTATTGTATAACATCATTTAAAAAATAAAAATAAAACAACATTATTGTTTTTAGAAAACGTATAAAAATTAGGATGTAGCAGGTCTTGAACCGTTACATTGAACCGTTACTCTCATTAGCGCCTAAAATTATTTAGGTTATTAGAATATTTGTAAAGACTTTTTTTTAATTTTGCTACCCCAAAATTAATTCTAAAAAAAATTGTTTACCAGAAGAGGTTCTAGTTATTACATAGTTTAAGTATATTTTATAATATTGTTCACACAAACACGTCTTAAAAAAACCTATAAAAAATGACCGGGACTCAAACCCGCACCTCTTGCTTCTATCATAGAGAGATTTTTACAAATTTCTGCTACCCAAAGACAATTTCTAAAAATAATCGTTTGACAGGAGTGCATCTTCATTATAAACACTTTACATATGTTTTCTTAAAATGTTTTCCCTGTTCTAAACGTGTAAAGATAATATTAAAATTATTAGAAATAACAAGAACTTGTCTCTTTTTTGTTTGTAGCACTATATTTCAAGCGCTTTCATAGTAATTAATCAATAGTGGCAGTATTCAAATGTCTGTTTGTCACTTTTATGTGTATCCATTAATCTCAATTTATTTGTCACAATCTGAAGGAAAAATATAGGGATTAAAATACATATAAATCAAAGTGTACGATGCGTAAGCTCTAACTTCCTTGTTCATAATACGAATAGATTTATACATTTTACATAATTATAAAAAGAGGAATAAGTATAGTAATAGTTTGTGGCCAGTCGTGGCCCAGTGGCACGAACGTAAACGACAAACTGACTGTAAACGACTAGTTGTGGGTTCGGTTCTCACTCAAGGAGTGGAAATTATTATTTCCATTTTCTTCGCTCTGGTGTCGAGGTAAAGCGCGGCGTTAAGTTCCGCCACTTAACACGCAAGCCTCCGAATTCGGCGGAAAGTGGGGAACGGATGTCTTAACACTAGGTTCCCTCTGCCTACCCTGCTGTGTGCGGGATACAGCAGGCAAAGGACAAATAAGCAAGCTATATATAGCCGGACAGTCGAAAGAATAGTGTCAAGACAAGTGTCTTTGAATGAAGTCATTCATCACTCTCCACCTGTAACAAAACATTGAGTGTCGTTTTGTTTTGTTTTTACTTGTATTATAATACTTACAGATTTTATTTACTTATAGATTATTGTATTCTAGTTAGCTCGAAACATTGTTTTGACCTTTGACTTGAGTTTCAACAGCGACGTACGAATACATTCTTTTTTTAGGGAATAAAGGAGGCAAACGAGCAGAAGGCCCACCTGCATTAAATGGTTACCTTCGCCCATAGACATCCACAACATTATAGTTATGGATGCGTTGCCAGCCTCGGGGATGTCGGACAGAGGAAAGAAGGAAGGATGGGAATGGTGGGAATAGGGAGAGCTGGCATACATGTTATCAAATCGGAACACATCTTTAGATGTTTGGTCTTTCGTCTTTGACACAATAGTCGTCGCGAGCCAGTCGGAGAACGAATCTCCTACCACCAAGCTCCTGGGTTGCCAAGCTCGTGCCTTTTACGCTACCTAAATACATACATATATTTAATCGGAAAGTTTGGTTTGAACTATTTATGTTTTGACTCCAGTTTCATTTGAAATTAAATATTGTTATCCAACTCCATTCATCACTTATCCATTCAAAAAGCTGTATGCTATTTGATAGATGGAAAATGACTTCTTTTTTTAATTCATTACTTTTTCTTTATTAACTTAAAACACTGCAGAAATATGAAAAAAAAAAAAATTTTTTTAAGCACTTTCACATACAAGCACTAGTATCGTAAACGCTATTCACTAAACGAATGTGAGTAAATGACTCGTGAACAAAGCTATTTTTCCATTGATTTATGATGTGACCCCATTAAGGTCAGGGCCAGGGCTCCCATAGGAAATAACATATCATCCCCTACAACGACGTCCCGATGTATCGACTTATTTCAATGAAAACGATCCTAAGAGGTTCCGTATCGATTCATTTAGTTTGGCAATGTCTGCCACAATGACGTCTTATTTATTGTATTTAGGTAAAAACGCTATCCATTTGTCACCATCGACGCCATTCGAAGCTTTGTGGCGCCGTTAGTGTTGTATACGAGTGTGTCCTATACATTCGGCATTTTTTTTAGTTTGTTTTGTCAATATAGTTTTTTTTCCACTTTCCGTCCAATTTGGTATCTCCAAATGTTGGAGAAATTATGTCTTTAGAAAGCGGAACTTAACGGCGCGCGTCCACTCGTGCTCTATTGAAAGAGAAGAAAAGATTAATATTATGGAAAATAATTAAATTCATTCAATTATTTTAACAAGGTAGAATCGAAACCATAACCAGTCGCGATTACGGCTAGAAACCGTACCACTGCACCACGGTGGCCTCAACTTCTACTTTCTCATACTAACAATTGATGAATATAAAAATAATTAAATATTCCAACAAATGCATAATATCTTTAGTTTACAGGATCATTATACCTTTTCGAAATGTAACTTTTTTGGGCAAAAATTATAAGGAAAATCAGTCTACCTGTGACCACGAACTACTGCAAAGTGTTGGATATATCGGGTTTCCTGAATGTATTTTTGAATATAGGCGATTTAACCTAGTTGAAATAGCTTTATTTTGAAAATGTTTTTTTTGTTAAAACATTATTCTCGATGTAATTTTAAGTCATTGTGTTTGAAATTGTTTGTACTGTGCTTTATTAAAGCGAGATGTTTAGGTTGTAAATATGAATTTTAATGGACTCACTCACACCCATCACAATGCAGTCACACAAAGTGATAAGTATTGTTATTACAAACATAGATCAAAGGTAACAATAATTTAATTAGGTATAATTAATGTTTTTATTTCTTTTTAATTATCATTATTTTGTCAATTTAAATTATTATAAAAAATATACCTGTACATGATTTGAACTTTAATTAATATACATGAAACAGAACTAAAACAAAAATATAAAAAAAAAACACACAAAAACAAATCACACATTTCATACAAACTTAGCCAAAAACACACACAAATAAAACTTTCATCAATAAATAAATTGGTAATAGAAGGGTGGAATTTAATTATTTCCAACAAGTTGGCGGCAAAGCCTTGGGATTGAAGGAAATAAATTTCGCAAATATCCCTCGCACTAAACACTGTAATTCACTGGTATCGAACGTTGAACAATTGTTTGTAAACATAAAATAATTAAAATATAAATAAAAAAAAATAATGTAATAATAAAACAGTTTAAAGTTAAAATTACAAAGTTTTTAAAAATATAATTTTAGAAAAAAATTGCTGGTACTTTATTAAAATTTAGAAAATTTATGAAAATGTTAAAAACTGCATAAAACTAAACTTTTTTCATAATAATGCCTTAGGAATGCATTATAATAATGGAATAAATACTATATACACTGTTGCGTGGTTGGGAAAAATATTTTGTAAGGTTAGGGTGACGTGTATTTTACTCGTCTTCTGTAGCAGCATGATAGTTTAGCTTAATAACGTGGTATCATTTTTTTCATAACTTCTCGTTGACTTTTCTGCTTAAATCTGAGGTATTGCGAATTGAGTGATGAAGTGTACATCGTAAAATTTTGCTTTAAGTTAAGACGTCGATCTAAAATAATAGAACAATTAAAACGTACCTATTTTCAGTACAATATATACTAATATTTAACTAATTTAGTATAAAAAATCAATTAACCACAATCAAATAGAAAACTTTTATTTCATCACACTACCCACTCTTATAGGTAAACAGATAGATATAAATTCTCAGACCGTAGCCGTTACCGTAGCGCGTCGCCGTTACCCGTAGCCCGTAGCTCCTAGCCCGTAGCCCGTAGGTTGTAAACGAAAATGCGAAGATTTAGTACAATGTCGCGTCTGCACCGTAACGTAAATCTGCCGTTAGGCTACGCACACTCTAGCAAAAAACTCATTAAAGCATTAAGAGCGCCTCGAGCCTGTTTCGGAGTCATATTACTAGGGATGCCTATTGAATACGTAAATAATTATTAAAATGGTTAGATGGAGATCAAATTCTTAATTTAATCTGTAAGGTTTGAGAGGTTGAGAAAAATGGTTGTTTATATTAGTTAAAAGTTGTAGGATATTTTATGTATAGTAGCGTTTTTTTTATTATTATATTACGGTATGAAATAAGGTTTTGAAAAATGACATTATTGCTAATTCTGTGGAATTATCGTTGTGGCGCAGTGTGACAGCTTCTGATTGTAAAGCGATGGTTGTATGTTCGATTCCCACTCGGGGAATGATTATATATTTTTTTATTTCTCCGTTCTGGTAACTATATAAAGCGCGCCGTTGAACTTCCGACTATCCTGGTATGCGGGAAATAGCGTGTAATCTACTTTCATTTTGATTAAATTCATAAATTCATACATTATTAATAATTGAAACCAAACAAGGGCAGTAAGAAAAGCACTTTTTCCTCCTTTTCCGCCAACCCTCAAAACAAAGTACAAATAAAGGATTCTATTAATAATGCTGGCTTATTGGCATTCCTTTCGCAGACTTATTATAGGTTACACCGAATAATATTTTATTGTACAATCAAAATATTTGTTATTTACTTAGCGCCATACAAACTGTCCTTGGAGATATTTCCACTTCGAGAGAGGCAGCGCAAATTGATCAAGCATCAATTTGCATGTTTATTTCTTTTGACTGTATTTTTAATATTAATTGAAACGTTTTTGAAGTATCCCTTCGGAGCTATGTCAAATATTGAAGAGGAATTATTGGTAATGATGAGATTTTTAGATTTATTAGCATTATTGAGGCCATTGTGGCGCAGTGGGATATCGTTGGACTGTAAACGCAATGGGTTATGATTTCATTTCTCATTAGGGGGCATGATTGTATTTAAGCTATTTTAATTTTACTGCTTTAGTGTCTAAGACTCTGGTAGATAAACTGCGGCGTTACGTTCTGCCACTAAACAAAGAATATTATATATAATACAGATTTTGAAATAATTTTGAAATATAGATAACATTTCAATTATTTATGTGATTGGAAAATACTATTTTATGAACCTGAACGTTTAGCACACTTGAGTAGTCCCAGGTCATAGGTAGACTCGGGACAGGTAAACAGCCTACGTATGTATTTCCGCATTTCAAAAATAAACGCAATTAATCCAGCTAACACAGTTCATTTTAAAATCAATCGAAAATAAAAGACCTTATAACCGCAAATTTATTTCTGCAATTTACCAGAAAAATTAAAAATAAAACAAAAATCATACCTAAGTATCATTAAGGTATAAGTAAAACAAAATTATACTGCAAGTAAATATTAATATACAACCATTTCAATAAGACGGGCCTAAGGATGAAATTTACAAATTTTATACGTTAATCAAAATAAAAATGTTATTAGGGTCGATGGGTCATTAAAAAGTCGTTTCCGACAAACTTCGGGGGCTATCGTTCATAATTTTTTCCACGTGAATAAACAAGCGAGTGAGCTCACTTCGCGGAATTTACGATGATCTATCGATTTCCTTGAAATATTTCTCATAATGGGCCTAAAGTAAGGAGCACACTCCTCTAGCGAAATTATGAAGTATTTTTTTTTATTATTAGCTTCACGCTGTATCCCACACACAGCAAGGTAGGCAGGGGGAACCTAGTGTTAAGACACTCCGTTTACCACATTCCGCCGAATTCGGAGGCTTGCGTGTTAAGTTGCGGAACTTGACGCCGCGCTTTACCTCGACACCAGAGCGAAGAAAATGGTATTATAATTTCCACTCCTCGAGTGGGGCGAACCCACAACCAGTCGTTTACAGTCACACGCTTGTGCCACTGGGCCACGACTGGCCACTGAAGTAAGTATTTTTATATATAAAATTGTTACTGAAACATAAATATTCAAATTATATGGTAAAATATTTGAATACATATAAGTTATGTTAACATCTTAATAATTATATAAACAATAATATTATTAACTAAGACAAAATTTTACACTAACTAATTATATCATACTTTTTTACATGCAATGCCTCGTATTAAATATGGGCGCAAAGTGGTTACTCGTTACTCTCTCTCTACTCTAGACATTTGAAATATAATAAAATGATTCCTCAATAATTCAATATTTTTTTAAATTAAATATTTGTGTATTATTTACTATTTTATTTTTAATGAATAACTTCGAAATTAACGAATTAGAAAATATTCTACTCAATAAGTATATTAACAATTCTAAAAGTCAAAATATATCGCTATAATATTTTTACTAACCTCACTATAAGCTCAAGGAAAATAAAAACCAAAAAATATAATATATTATGCACGTGTAAACAACACCTTAAAGCACTTTTCCTGAAGAGCCCGCCTCTACTTACCTAAATTATGTCCCAACTTCGTACCCTCGAATAAAAACTTTTTTACTACTCTAGTAAGAGTTTAATGCTCAGAGACGAGTCGATCCTAATAAAACACAGATTTGCCAAAATAGGAAAAACAATCAAACTTTGGCAAACTCTTCACAAGATGATTATAATAGCGTGAAAGGAGATTGAATTGGATAGAAGTGTTACGTTTGAAATTTTAAATGAGTTCATTATCTTATTTACATAGTATTTAAATTATGGTCTTTCACTTAAAGTATGGTATGTTTAATTATTAAGATATAGTTATAAAAAAGCGCAATGAATATATGTTTACTAGCTGTGCCTGCGACTTTGTCTGCGTGATATTTATGAATTAAATTATAATGCCCGCCATTCGTGCCGCAGGGGCACAAAGTGTAACTGTAAACGAGATAAGTTGTGGGTTCGATTCCCACATTAGTAATGTCAATATTTAATGGTGATGGTGGTGGTGCTAGTGTAGAGGCAGAGTGCGGCGTTGGGGAACGTGGGGAAGATAGGGTACGGAGTGTTTTAACACTAGGATCCCTCAGCCTACCTGTTGTGCGCGGGGTACAGGGTAAAGCTAAAAAAGAATAAATAAAGTAAAATAACATTATAATTTTAAAATAAAAGTTATTCCTTAGTACATCAGCTTTTTGCTAGAAAAAGTTCGTCTAACCGTTCCATAAAGCAGTCGGAACTAGCTGACCGACAGACAGATGGACAAAAATGGAAAAATGTTGTGTATATAATGCAAAAATGGAAAAATGTAATGTTGTATATACTGCGTATACATTTATGCATTTAACAAAAAAAACGGTTATTATAAAATCACAAACAGATGCTTCAGATGTACAAAGTGTCATTTTAGCTTGACAACTGACAAAACATTACTTCAAGAGTCAAATTTAAAAGAAATTGCCAAGTAAATATTTGACATCTATTTAGAGAACAGATCCTAAACACACTTTGTCCAAAGTAAATTTAACGCCTACTTAAATATCCAAAAGTGACCCTTGTATTGTAAAAAGCTCTCAAAAGGCTATACTTAATACATAAGTGAGCTAGTCTTAATACATAAGTGAGATAAAGTTATATCTAATATATTTATGGTATAAGATTCACTTTCATATACATATGTATGTATTATATGTTGCAGAATAAAAAGAAGACTACATAGTGACTCATTATCATGTTTAAAAATTAAAATTAGAAAACACTTCCTTTCTGCTTGTAATAAATAGTACACAATCTTATCCCTTATTTTATAACTTCACAAAAAAAAATACAAATAGCTTCACGCTATATCCCGCACACAGCAGTGTAGGCAGAGGGAACCTAGTGTTAAGACACTCCGTTCCCCACTTTCCGCCGAATTCGGAGGCTTGCGTGTTAAGTGGCGGAACTTAACGCCGCGCTTTACCTCGACACCAGAGCGAAGAAAATGGAAATATAATTTCCACTCCTCGAGTGGGAATCGAACCCACAACCAGTCGTTTACAGTCACACTCTTGTCCCACTGGGCCACGACTGACCACATATATATTATTAACACATTATAACTTCACATTTTTGACATATCTCCTATACGTACGTACGTCGTCAGAGAGAACCTAGTGCCAAAACATTCCATTTTTCGCTCAAAATCGTCACATTGCGTTTTGAGTGTCTGGACTGAACGCCGCAGAATCTTCTTAAACAGAGCGGAAGAATGAAAATTATTTAAATATAACCTTTTTTCCGTGTGGGGAGCCCCATACTCATAGTTGAATATTGCCTCATCAGACCGAAAAAATTGAAATAATTCATATATATATCAACTTTTTTCGTAATAAATAATGTATCCGAATTATTCATATTTTTAGCGAGTCTATATCACTCTTCTTAATAATATTTTAAGCGACGCGGGAGAGTATCTAAATAAACACTTGGCGGGCCCCTCGCGAACTGGGGTCTGGTTGCGTCTCCTTGGTCTAACACTTCTGAATTATAATAAGCCAATTATGTACTGTATAACTCATAATATTAGGTAATTTATGTTATAAGCAAAATTGATAAAACGGCAACCTTTCTGTCAATTCTATTAAAATTTTTAATCATAAATCTTAAAGCATCTCGACAGAAGAAAATATATTTCTAACTAAATATTTATTACAACAGTTGTGACAATCCATTACCATCACCTAGTAAAGCACCAAAAACACTTACATTTCATTATTTATTACGCCACTAGAAACTTTATAGCGCCTTCTACAAAATAAATTGCCGGCTAACTAGAAAATTTCCTCCACCTGGCGGTTCTCATGAGAAAAAGCTCCATCTACCAAAATATTTGGAAAAAAAGCAATAAAAACGACAAAACGCTTCCCTCGAACAAAGGACAGGGCCAGAGGGTCATAACTGGAGTCGTCTATTTGTAGTTGTGACGTAGCTAAATCCGCGTTACAGACGTAGGTATATTATTCACGAAGAGGTCTGAATGCCGTTTGTCGTACAAAGGGTGGGTGTGATTTTTTTCGTTATATTTTTACTTACGCATTATTTCTGTTTTTCGGGGTAGGCAATTCAATATTCTCACAAAAAATTAATCCAAAACTATCGTGTAGGCTGTGTCACAATTATATCATGACACAGAACAAAAAAAAAATAGTTGGAAAAAATAAAAGGATTTATCAGAAGGTATTCTCTGCCTAATGATATATTTTTTATATTTCATGTAAATTATATTGTGATATATATATTTTTACATACACTTAATATACAGGTCAAGAGATATCATCGCAAGATATAAAAAAGGATCATTTAATGTAATAACCAAAAACTACTTTTTTGGTAATAATATTAAAACCTGCCGTGGCGCAGTGGGACAGCGTCTGAATGAAATCGCAAATACTTAATTTATTTTCTTTTCTCCGCTCTAGTACCCAATATAAAAAGCAGCGTTAAGTTCCACTACTGAACACGTAATCGGGCGGAAATTAGAGAATGGAGTGTCTCAACCCTAGATTTCCTCTCATTACCCTGCTTTGTGGAATAAAGCGTTAAGCTTATATAATTTTTCCCGTGGGGGGACGGGTTAAGAATACAATTCTCCCCCGCCGCTGGGTAGCGTCCCGTAAAAGGCGGGTAACCCAGTAGTTTGGTGGTAGGAGATTCGTTCTCCGACTGGCTCGCGACCACTATCGTGTCAAAAACGAACCGCCAAATATCATATGATGTGTTCCGGTTCGATGGCATGTAAGCCAGCTCTCCCTATTCCCACCATTCCCATCCTTCCTACCTCCTTCTGTCCTACATTCCCAAGGCTGGCAACGCATCCATAACTTGAATGTTGTGGATGTCTATGGGCGAAGGTAGCCACTTACCACCAGGTGGGCCTTCAGCTCGTTTGCCTCCTTTATGGAATAAAAAAAAAAAAAAAAAAAAAAAGCTGAAAAATGTCCCCATATTTTGGTTACATCTATCAAGTAAACTAAAGGTACTATGTTACACATGAAATTTGAATTCACAGCGAGCCTAGTCGGCACCTATTATTGAATGTAAAATGATTGATGTTGATACGATGATAAATGATGGAGATTCATCTGCTGATACATGAAGGCAAGCTTTACATAACAGAATTCCGTTCCTTTGTGCGTCGTCCAAATGACCTATTAGTTAAATTATTTAATGAAAGTACTACTAACACATCGGACCTATATAATTAAAGTAACTTCATTAAGATTTTTTTATACTTTAAACTATTTGTAAACATATATTTTAACTGGCTTTTTTAGGTCAGAAGAGGGCATATTTACTATTAATTCTTCAATAACAATTTGGCGTTTACCAAAAAATACAAAAAAAAAACGATTAGGTTTACATTATAAGACCACTTTACAAAAACTAACTTTATAGTAATAGAAAACTATTATAGAAACGGTTTTGGATTAAGTGGCAATAGTAAAATTTTGTTAATTTTTCAACCACATTCAGTCTTCTACTTAAATTTCCGACTGACTTACAAACGTTATAATCTCTCACAATAACACCTTACAAAGTGTTTGCAGAAAAGTCCTAGATTCCCCCAACAAAATCGAATAAGAAGAAAAAGTGAAACGCTTATTATTCATAATGCATTTTAAAATTAAAAAAAAATGCAAAACACGCGTTCAATTTAAACGAATATAAAGCAAGCAATTTTCTACTACTTACTAAAAATAAATTGCTTTCTCATAAAAGAGTCAAGAAGTCTGTTTTGGAGTCTAATAGAGCGTTGTAAATCGCTCTCCGGGGAGAGATGTATGGCCCGTCAACACAATTTACACTTGAATATTTTTAGTTTATTTAAATTCAGAACCAAATGTGAACAAATATCAGTATTTATTTAATACTGACTACAAGAACGCCATTCTGACTATATAAAGAAAATTTTTTGGTGCAGGTAAGTAAGAAAAAAATGAACTTTACCATAAATTAATAAAAAAAGTTGGTAAGCATTTACCTAAAAGTTGGTAAGTATTTACCTTTTTCAAAGGATTGGGATATTTGTTGTAAAAAATAAATTAAAAAACATAAATCGACTGCATATGAAAAATAATAATAATATCTTTTTATTCAAGTGACCAGTGACTCATTAGGGTTAGTAAACATTTTTTTTTCTTATAAACTAGTTACTTTTTTTTTACATATTACAAAACATACGAATTACCGCTGCACCGTCCTGTTTACGACGGAAAAAGAAACTTAAAAAATTAAATAAAATAAAACAAACCGAAAAGAAAAATAATCCAGTATTTCAGCTGTGCGGGAAAAGGATTAAAGTACGCTATCCGTCAATTTTGTAGCAAAAAAATAGACGTCTGTCTGGTTGTCACAGACGTAAGAATCACCAAAATTGAAACGAACACATACGTAGAAATAATATTTACAATTCAATAACATTTATAGAAAACCTATAAAAAATTAACCCGTGCGTTAACCCCCACTAAACCATTAGCGGTCAGAGCGTTTGAACGATTTCCAAGAGGCGCGGGTTCGAATCCCGCTGTATTCAAACATATAAAAATACGTTTTCTAAAAATGTTTATCATTAAAATTGCTACATAGGAACAAACACACATATATCAATAATTATATAGAGTTGTAAAGAACAAAAGAAGAAACAAAAAAGAAACCTTCTACCGTGTTTAGGAGTCAAATAAAAATATTACTTTTGGCAAGAAAAACGTAAGTCCATCAAAGCTTGATATACAGATGACCTAATACTTACAGAATGCATGTTATACAGCAGTAATGCGCCGTTAAAAGCCTTTATATTTCCGGCAAACTTATCAAATCGGAAAGATTCTTTCAACAATTAGCCAATTAAAGGTTGAGCGCAAAACGATTCTAATTAAAAAGGTGTCTGAAATGACTAGAATTATGGCAAGACTAAAAAATTAAACACGTAAATTATATTACAGTCTGCTTAACACGCAATATCTTTTAACAGGTAATAAGTTGAAAGTAAGTAAACTACCATTTTGTTTTTACTGTAAAGTGCAGTAATTCCCAGTATATGTGTAGTAGTAACGTCTACGGGGCACACATTGTGCAATGTGTGCCCCTTTATCTGGTAACGCGACCGGTTGTGGGTTCGATTCCCACTCGAGGAGTGGTGGGATTATTTAATATTTCCATTTTCTTCCCGCTGGTGTCGAGGCAAAGCGCGGCGTTGAGTTCCGCCACTCAACACGCAATGACTCCAGAATTTGGCGGAAAATAGGGAACGAAGTGTCTTAACAGTAGGTTGCCTACCCTGTAATGTGTGAGATACAGCGTGACGCTAAAAAAAAAAACAAATAATATTCGTATACTCTTTTATCTATGTTTTATCTATGTGACCTCTCTTTTGTCTACTCCACAAAAATGAAAGTTTTTACCTTAGCAAAATATAAATAGACTGTTTTAAGCTATAGCAGAACCACAGTTGCCAATGCCAAGGCGGAACTTAACAACGTCACTTTTCTTTTATTTGAGCGAAAAAAATTAAAAAAGTAATAATTCCTCTGAATGGAAATCGAACCTACAACCAGTTGCGTTTACAAACAGACTTCAAGATCACAATGACCTAAAACAATACCACTGAGCCAGAAAGCCAAGTCCGTCACGTTAAAATCAACTCGTACAACTTTGATTTAATGGTGAAACAAACAGAAAACAGTACAAGTTTCCAAACTATATTTCGGAGGTGAGTTGTGAGATTCGATTATGAAGTGCTGAAACGCTGAAGTATGGAAAGGAAATGTATCGCGAAATTGTCAAAACTTTCACAAAGTTCCGCCGAGTTTCGTTTTGTTGTTTTTGGTTAATTAATTGGATGGGTGATAAATTCGAGCTTTGCGGAGCTTTTTCTTTGACTGGCGTTCCGAATTTTTAAATTCACTCATTATAGTTTTGTTTGAAGATTGTTTTTTTTTTCAGAATTTTAGACGAGTACTTTGATGTTAAAGTATGTGATAGACAAAGAATCATTAAAAAAAATATAAATAAGGTAAATATTTTTACATTGCAGTTTTATTGTTCTGATACTGACTAAGTAATTGTTTGTTTTTTTATAAAAAAAAAATAAATACATTAAGATAATTTTTCATTTCAATTAATTCTGTTGTTTTAATAGTGACAAATGATTATCTCACTGCCGAAGTGAAAATTTCACCAGTAACCTTCAAACTTATATTCTCCTAATATTTCATGACCCAAAAATAATTTCAGACAACTGTTTCCAGAAGTTTCAGCCTGCCTTGACGAGTTTAATCTTTGGCTCCCTCACTTAGATCAACGCTGTCTCGTTTTGAATTTATTAACTTTATTACATCAGGGCAGCATTAAAATGGAATATCCATTATACGGAAGGACATCTTGATTAAGTTTTTCCTGCGAGCACCTGTGACAGCCACTTTATAAGTTATATTAAAACAATAGCTCCAAGTGTCAAGGTATCTTTTGTTGAGGTGAATTAAAAGAAAAGAATAGAAACGCTTTATTAAACGTCTACTTTATAGTTCAGTGTTCTGTACTTGTGCAGTAATTTGCTACTGCATTTAAAATTGAGGATATTGTGGCGCAGTTAAACAATGTCTGAAAAGGCTACTGTAAAGACGATTGGTTGTGGGTTCGATACCAACTTTAAGGAATTATTATATTTAAATTATTTTCTTCTACGAGTATATGCTCTATCTAAGACAAAGCGTGACGTAGAATTGTACCAGTAAATACCTATACAATATCTCGATTTTGGACAGAAAGTGGAGGAAGGAGCGTCTTAACTCTTGGTTGTCTCTAACGATACTACCAAAAGAAAAGTAAAGGAATTTAGAATTTACTTAGAAAGAGCAGTATACAATTATAGTACAAGTATAGACCAAAAAATTTTATACATTTTACTAGTAGTGTCAAAACCACTCATAACTAGATACTGTAAAGTGTTTTAAAATATAAATTACAAAGTAGTATACTAACACAATAAATAAACAGATTTTCGTTTGTAATTATCATATTTTTGGTATCGCTTTAAAGCTAAAAATACTTAAACTTCCATTATTTTATGTAACTTGTGTGAAACTGTAATTAAAACTCCAGCGTAGGCATTAAAACCTCATATAATAAGTTTGTAGATAGTATGACAGTCAATTGTTTTCGCACTTTAAAAGTTTGTCCTTATACTCAAGAATATTTAACAAAAATGTAGTAACCTACAGTTTAAGATAATTAACATTTGAAATTTATATCCAATTTTAATTCCCTGTATACATCTACATGAATAACTCCTTAAGAGTCATAATTATTTTAATGCTTTTTGATCCACTTGAAAAATATTTTTTTTAAACACTAGAAACACAATAAAAAAATGTCATCGCAATGGGATTCGAACCTGCGCCACTTCGAAACTGTTCAAGCGCTCTGACTGGTAAGCCATGGGTTCTAGCTGCGTCGATATTCTTATACATATTAAAACTTATTTTTGTTGTCTTTAATATATTAAAAATATAAAAACACTTGTTAAACCTTAACACTATCTTTATATAATAATAATTTAAGATAATTTAAAGCTTTAAAACTACTTTTATCATAATAATTATTTAGTTGTCTCCTATATAACTAAATTCCAATTTTCTATGTAGAAAATATGTTGAACATAAGAATAATCTGATCAATACAAGACCCAAACATAGCATCTGCTTTGGAATCGTGAAATAAATCCGGCCATTCGTTACACATAGCTTTTGAGGTGAAAGGTCTTGGTTAGTTTCCATTGTAGTTCCGTCACTTATATCGTATGCAGTCGAAAATATATTTTTCATATGTTAATATTATTCAACTTTAATATTTTCAATATATTTTATTGTTTGACAAAATTATGACATACAAAACATTATAATTGCTTTATCAAATTATATATACCTACGTCGAAAAAATATACATGTCTGTAGATAAAAAATATCACTTTATACAGATCATAAAAGCAAATCATGATACCCTACTGCTTTCTCTATGCGTTTTTTATAGCCGTCGTATAGTATGGTAGTAAAAAGAGAACCTAGTGTCAGGAAACTCCGTTCTCCACATTCCATGCTGAGTGGTGGATTCAACGTCGCACTTAATCATATCAGAGCGAGGACCAGAAAATAATTAAAATATTGTCAAATTTGTTGTGTTTACAGTATGACGTTGTTCACTGGGCCACTATAGCCTAAAATAATGATTATGATTAAATATATCATAATAATATATTTAATCATAATCATTATTTAATAAAATAATAATATTGTGGCCAGTCGTGGCCCAGTGGTACAAGAGTGTGACTGTAAACGACTGGTTGTGGGTTCGATTCCCACTCGAGGAGTGGAAATTATATTTCCATTTTCTTCGCTCTGGTGTCGAGGTAAAGCGCGGCGTTAAGTTCCGCCACTTAACACGCAAGCCTCCGAATTCGGCGGAAAGTGGGGAACGGAGTGTCCTAACACTAGGTTCCCTCTGCCTACCCTACTGTGTGCGGGATATAGCGTGAAGCTATTTAATTTTTTAATTTTTATTTTGTAACTAGCGACCCGCTCGCGGCTTCGCCACGTGAACTGCCACTTTCATCCTCTATTGCTCTTTGGGATTGTTTTTTTTAATAAAGGGAGTAGTCTATATTTGACCTTGCGTCACTAATTATGTTCTTGAGAAAATCATCGATACATCTAGTACAATGTCTATACTATTTGATAACATATAGCGATAACTGTTATAGCAAGAAAACGTACGAAATCTGCTATCATAGTATATCTATATGATAGCAGATTTCGTATATATATACCATCTGGTATATATGTACGAAATCTGTAGATTACCCGTGAAAACATAAAAGATATAGATATAGATTTTTGCATTTTTATAATAATAATATTAATGAGTACGAATATATCTAATACAAAGTCAACTATATAATAACAGATGGCGCTACCCGTTCCAGAAAACGTAGTTACACCTGCTGTCATATAGATTATATAAAGTTTTATAGACCGGTCAAATGTATCTTTAATAAATGTTATGCTTATTTTATTTTATAATTATTTTAATTAGTGATATTGAAACAAATTTAGCTTCACTCGTGAACTATCGACATAATTTGAATGTTTTTTTTTAATTTTATTTTTCTGCGGGAGTTGTATTGAATACCAGGATGAAAACTATCCCATATGTTGCTCTAACCTCTTAGCTAACTCCATACAAAAATTCAATAATTTCTACCCGGTAGATATCAGTATACAAATAATTTACTTATATCGGTTTTTTATTTTTTCCAAAAAAACTACATGGAAAACCGGGATAAAAACTATCCTATGGACCTTTGGACTATAAGCTATCACCATACCAAAATTCATCCATTTCTATCCAGTAGTTATTGCGTGATTGACGAACAAATTAACAGACAGACAGACAGACAGACAGACAAAAATTCTACTGAGTGGATTTTTGGCCTCTGTTATCGATATATTAACGCACCCAATTAAAATTTTTCTGAAATTTTTCATGTACAGAATTGACTTTTCTACTCTTTTATTATATATATATATATATAGATATATTTATATATATATATATATATATATATATATATATATATATATATATATATATATATATATATATATATATATATATATATATTATATATATATATATATATATATATATATATATATATATATATATATATATATATATATACGTAATATCTTGATTTCGGGCGGAAAGTGGAAAAACTTAGCCTCTTGGCACTAGATTTTGTCTGACTACTCTAATATGTTTAGCAAAGCGTTGAGTAATATTTATTCTAATACATTACAGACTATTCATTACATTTCTACGAATCATCCAAAATCCAACAACGGAAACGGATTTCAAATCTCAACTTGAATACAGAATTTCCTCGCTACATTTGAATGCGGTGTATTAGTGAATGGCAAGATTTATTACATCGTACGTCGCTCTGTCACGATTTATGTTGACTCCTTATGCGTAACGCATTTCCAGTTCCCTTGAAAATACATCGATTGTCGATACTTGTTAAGAAAACTTTGAATATACTGTTAAAGCTTTATTGAACGTTATGGGCAATGCGGATTCAATATACCAGGTAAATGTAAAAATAATTAAGATTCAATCTACTTATATAGGGTAGTAGACAAATAATCTCTAAATATTGGTATGTATGATGTGAATAAAACTTAACTTCTGCTATTTAAAAGAGAAGACGAATAAACAGAATGTAAGATCTTAAAGAAAGGAAAATATTGAAACAAGAACATGCATACAACAAAAATTAAGAAGAACGTTCTTAGGTAGTTTGAGCACGTTAAGAAGATGAGTGACGAAAAAAGATAAGACATATGTACATATGTATATGACACGAAGGTAAGAGGAATCGAGCTCTCCCTACCTTTTAATTCTACCCCTCCATATTATATTCCCGAATGTCAATCGAGATATCTATCTCGGTTGACCTTCGAAGATATCGTATCAATGATACTGGAGCAATCATTACTTTTTATTACCTAGATATCTAGTAGTGATCAAACTAATATGTTAGTATCCGTACAAACATATATACATAAAATATTGATCACAAAATACTGTTTAAAAATAAATAAATTCAAATATTTATTTTAATATATCATTATGACCTACATAGGAAAACATATATGTAATAAAAGTAATATTATCTAGGTAATAAAGATAATGACGAATTTTTAACATGCTACGTTCGAAATGAATATCAATAAGTAATTATCTCTACTTATACATCTCCATTATTTAATAAGTATCGAAAATCGAGCTACTTTCTAGGGAGTTAAAAGAGATACAATGTATTTTAAAAATAAAGTACCTCAAATATTACAGACACCTGTGGACTAGGGACTATAGTAAAGTGTTAGAAATATCGAGTTGTCTAAAAATGTATTTTATATACAAAACACATACGTAATTAATCCTTTTAATATAAGTTGTAATAAAGCGTATAAGAATTTCGACACAGCAGGTAGTAGAACGCATGGCTTAGCGATCAGACCGTCTAAACGGCTTTCAGGAGACGCGGGTTCAAATCCCGTTCCAATCTACGTTCAAATTTTTATATGTTTTCTAAATGTCTTAATCCTTTTAAAATAGTTTCAGTAGTTTGAAACCAAAAACATTTCTTTAATTACCAAAATAAATATTGTATTATGTCCAATATTCAGAAAGAACAATAATAATAAAGTAAGAAAAGCTTGAGAACTAAATTTAGATTTTTATCAAAGCTAAAAACAGCATGAAAACGAGACATGAAATATAATTTGACTGGCAAAATGCAAACTTTCTATTGCCTCATCTCACTGAAAAGTTGTAAAGTCGTAACTTAGCCGTCATATTTAAGAGCTAAGTTACGTGGTGGATATAAAAAACGGATCTTTCTTGTCACCTTTTTTTTAGGAAACTTTGTTCCAAACTCGGATAAATAACTGTAAGCCGGGCTTTGTACCAGCGATTACTTTCTTTTGTTTGTATGTGAGTTGGCGTCTTAATAGCTTATGATATTAACAAGGGTGACAATCGATTTTGAATGATTATAGGAAAAACATTATTAGACAACGCATAAAACAAATTGAAAGCAGTGGGATTCGAACCTGCAACTCTTAGAAACTCTTCCGAGTGCTTTAAACACTAAGCAATGCTGGCTACATTATTTTTTTATTGTTCACATCTACGTAGAGACATTTTACTTTTATTAATTTTTGTTCGTCAAAAAAATTTTTAGGAACAATCCTTTGGCAAGAGATAATATTTTTTATTAAATATTGTTAACATTTTAAAGTCACTCAAAAAATTGAAAATAATTTTTAGTATTATGTATAAAATTTAAAACACAGCAGGAACACTAAAAATATTGAATATAAAAAATCTATTAAAATAAAAATGACTAGTTTAATCTGGCTTACTTTAAGCTCCTCTATTCGGTAATCAGATTTACTATTACAGGCCGTAGATGATTATGTGCAGCATTCCTATCTATTGATGTTCCTATCATTTATTTCAATGTTATGATAAGAAAATAGATACATCTATGACGTATATATAGGTGGCAGAATGCAACATTGTATTTTTTTAATGCAGGACGTCTGACTGTAAGCGCGATAGGCTGTAGGTCCAATTCTAACTCAGAGATGTCATCATTATTTAATTATTTTCAATTCTCTGCTCTGGTGAAGAAGACAAAGCCCGTCATCGTGGCAAGCTACTCAATACGCATTTACATTGCGGAGAACAGAGTGTCTTGACACTTGATTCTCTCTGACTACCCTTCTACACTGTAAAAAGCGCGAAGCTAACTATTATACCCCCATTCACAAGCCAGAAGGTATACAACTTCTTGACATCAAGATATCATTCAAGCCTTGTTCATCTCAACACCACACCTTCAGGCATCACACCTTTCAGGCATCACAATAGGATATATCCATTCATTCCCTGCATTTACAGCGTACATTTATCACACACTTAACCAAATTTAGCCTAATAACGTACGCCGTTCAACATTGAAGGCATCCAAACAAAACGGTCGGTAGAACAAATGGTGTACAAACACATTTACATTAGTTCCCGTAATGGGCCACATTAGAGAGGTCGTTCCCTCAAATGAGATAATATGGATAGCGAGAGCTTATGTTCGTGCCTTTCTTTTGTTGTTTATATGTGTTTCAACTTTTTTACTATTCATGTGTAATGAAAATTGTTAAATTATTAAGTTACAAAGTTAAAAAAATATATATTATTTTTACGTAATTTTGCGCATAGTAGTAGTAGTTCCGCAGGTAGTAGGTAGGGTCATAATCTAGTGTCAAGACATTCCGTTTAGACTTTTCGACAGTAATCAAGACATTGCATGTAGAGTAGCGGAATTTAACGCCACACGTTGTCCTACCATAGGGAAGAAATTAAAATAATTTAAATATAACCATCACTTTAGGTAGGGATCGAAGATAAAATCAATCGCGTAGAGAGACAGAAGCTGTCCCAATCTGACTAACTTCTTGGCTACATTAGAATCTGGTATTGCCAAAATACTATTTACATTCCTACTACAACAGGTAACCTTTTTATCAACCTATCCAGCCTATCAGGTTTTTGAAATGTTTGGGACAGGTATAAATCATATTTATAATTGTGATTTTGGCCCATCAAAGCAGTACAGCAGTAGTAAATGAAAAGTCGCGGGAGAATATTTGTAATATAAAGAAATGTGTGGCGGGCCGCATGTGACTCAAAAGCCGCAGGTTGCACACCTAAACTAAACAAAAATATAATATATTCTTCAAAACAAAATTAAATTAATTTTAGTCCCTTAATTAAACTATATAATATACTAATAATATTATAATAAGTACATATTGTATTAGTTGTCATTAGTTATTATTAGTTCAAGTCTAACATCATTACATAGGCAATATAAACAAATTAGATCAATAATAGGTAATCAAAATGTAAAGCTCAATAAAGCAATGATGATATACAAGATACGTTTAATTTAATTAATGTAAGAACTAGCAGTCTCGTGCCAGATATTGAAGTAACTTTCCATATAAATTCTAGTTGGGAGCAATTTCATTAATTTTGAAGATTAAAAGAATTGAGATTATTTCTGACATCTTTTATGTTAATAACTGAAAATTTTGTAAATTAACAATATTCGGTCATTATTAGCAAATTAAAAAAATATAAGACTATATTATGATTATGGTTTTTTTTTAATAAAAGAACTCTGTCCATGGGCTCACAGGTGCTCATGTCATTAGTTAGTATTAATTTGTATATAGTGTGACAATTCAAAACGACTGAGCCTTATATTTAATCTTATGATCTAATGGTGATGGCAGTGACTCACCAAGTGTAAACATTTTTTTTTAAATGATTATGGGTTCGATTCCCTCTATATTATGGAGATCTTAACCTCTTCGATATAGATGGTAGGATGCGACATCGTATTTTGTCAAACAAGCCCTACATACATATTATCTATCATCATTATCATTTCTAATATAAATCTTCTTTTCAAGAGAAAATCGAAACCACAGCTATTGCAGTATAAGCGCGCTTCTCGTTATCTCATTAGAGTATCAAGTTCATAAACGCAATGAATTAATTACTACCATAGGGGTATTCGTAATACAGTGGAGCAACGTATGACTCATTTTTCCTTTTTTTTTAGCTTCACGCTGTGTCCCGCATACAGCAGGGTAGGCAAAGGCAACCTAGTGTTAAGACACTCCGTTTCCCACTTTTCGCCGCCGAATTCGGAGGCATTGCGTGTTATGTGGTGGAACTTAACGCCGCGTTTTACCTCGATACCAGAGCGACCGACTGACCCACAACCAGTCACACGCTTGTGCCACGGCGCCAGGACTGGTCCCATAAAAATTACTAATTTGTCCTCGAGTTTATTTCCAAATCAGGCAAAAAAGTAATTTAATAAAAGAAATATAAGTATTTTCCAAGGACTGTGGATTCGATTCCTACACGCAGAAAATGCTTTATTTAAACTATTTTCCACTAACATCTGAAGTACAATTTCAACCCCAAAACCATTGTTTTCAGTCATACAACTCCCAACACGCCCACTATACCCATATGTACACAACACTCACTACATACATACTAACTTGTAACGAATCAATATCGACATTTCAATACACAAGAGGTAACGTAGCTCCGAATTTCTATAGTAGCAGTAAGTACCTGAAACAAAGAAAACAAGTCGTTAAGATAATAAAATAATAAAATTTTACGTCGGTTTGTGAAGAAATAAAACTATTGATATAAAATTCTACTACTATTCGAACATGGCATAGATAACTCGCATTGTACATTCTTAGTACAATGCGAGTTGCAATGAATAAAAACGTTCAATGGCAACTCGTGTTTGTAAAGCTTCGATGTATCATTTTCAATTTTATTTTCCCAAGACTTTGTTATATGCTACGTTTTTTCATTGATTATTGTTTGAAAGTGGCCAGTCGTGGCCCAGTGGCACAAACGTGTGACTGTAAACGACTGGTTGTGGGTTCGATTCCCACTCGAGGACAGGAAATATTTAATATTTCCATTTTCTTCGCTTTTTATTGAGGCAAAGTATGGCGTTAAGTTCCGCCACCTAACATGCAATCCCTCCGAATTTGGCGGTAAGTGGGGAACGGAGTGTCTTAACACTAGGTTCCCTCTGCTTGCCTGTATGCGGGATACAGCGTTTAACGCATTTGACGCACTGGAGGTTAGTAAGAGAACCTAGTGTCAAGACACTTCGTTCTTCGTTGAGCAGTGAAAATTAACGCCAAACCTTTTCTTGTTACTCTGGTACGTAGAAACAAAAATAAGTTAAATTTAACCATTCCCTCGAGTGGAGATCGAACCTACGACTATCGTGTTTACAGTTAGAAGCCATCTTACTGTTAACGCACTGCCGCAGCAATGGTCTCAAATTAAGTTGAGCCATAAAAAATAATGGAAAATGATTCTTCATAGCAGTTTTTTATTCGTTTAATACAGTTATAATTTGTTTCATGCTTATGAGTAGTAATGTATGAATCTTTTATTTTTGTTAGTTGGTAGAATTAATATTCTAGACTGAATTCAGTCCTTTCCTGTAATTATTATTTCCTATTTGTAATTCAATAATTTCCTGTACTTATTGTATGACAAAAAAATTAAAAATTTCTGGAATTCTATTTTTTTTAAATAATAAAAAAATCCCCAACACTTTTAAACATTTTAAAGTATTATTCCAGACTTAGAAAAATTGAAAAAGACATTTAGAAAACGTATAAAAGGTTGAACGCAGCGGGATCGAACCTGCGCCTCCTGAGTACCGCCACTGAATACAACAAAATAAGTTGTAATAAAGCGTATAAGAATTTCGACGCAGCTGGTAGTAGAACGCATGGCTCAGCGGTGAGAGCGCCTGGACGGTATTCAGGGGGCGTGGGTTGGAATCCCTATGCGTTCAAATTTTTATACGTTTTCTAAAGGTCTTTTTCAATCCCCCAATAGTTAAGAAAACTACATTTACACATATAGTTTAAAACTTAAATAATGACACAGTATATTGTCAATTCTCATATCTGAACTACATTATTATAAGCTTTCCAAACAAGTTTCCATCTCGGACAATTTGATAAGTGGTCGCCAACTTACGAAACTGCTGTTCGAGATTACAGAGGGTTTTCAGTTTTGCTTCTCTTAATATATTGCATAACTAGATTTAAGGGTGGAGTTTGTGCTCAACTCGTTGTGTCTTACAATGTTAGGAAAATGCTTGTATGTCATATAAGCAACCGGTTTACAAACCAATGTATGAGGCTCGTTAGTTAAATACATATATTTATTTGTATATGCATACAAATTATTATTATCCTATTAATATTATAAGTGGAAATATTTAATATTTCCATTTTCTTCGATTTGGTGTTGAGGCAAAGCGCGGCCTTAACTTCCACCACTTAACACGCCTCCGAGATCGGCGAAAACTGGGGAACGGAGTGTCTTAACACTAAGTTACCCTCTGCCTACTCTGCTGTGTGCGGGATAGAGCGTGACGCCGAATAAAAATGCGCAATAATTTTGTAAGGATGTTTGTAACTCTTTCACGTAAAAACTACTAAATTGATTTTAATAAAATTTTACAACAATATAGCTTATACGTCAGAATAAAACATAGGCTACAATTTATAAAGATGTATTGTGAATTGTCCAAAATATAAAGTAAGTAGGCGCCTTTTATTTTACAATTGACGAAGTCACGGGCACAACTATTACTATTAATGTGAAAATCTGTCTGTTTGTCTAATCTACCAGTCTTATTTGGATGAAATTCGGAATCAAAATAGACCCAGGATCAAATGCAGGCATTATTTTATAGACTATGTGATATAAAAGTTGGTGTTTCAAAGTTTATAATATAGAGAGAAAAAGTAAAAGAAAGTTATATTCTTTCGTAATAATTAAAAATATATAGAAAACAGAAAATATATAAACATTACACACAATACTACGTATTTGACGTAAACTTTTATATAAAAAAACAGACAGTTGCCATGACAACGCATATTCTACGCATCAAAGGGCCTACATATTTAATCGTAAAAAGCAATAAAATATAAAATTAAAGCGACATAAGACAGTGGGAGTAGTAAAAGTTTGTAATGGCTTTGTAACGCCGACCAAAAGTTTATTGCAAGAGGTTAATTCTTAACTTGATTTACATTTGGGGAAGCTTTAACGGGGTTAATTGACAACGCGTGCGTAGGATATATCAAAGCACCTCTACCTTACTATGGGTAATTAAACAAATCTGTTATTGTATTATGAATACAATAAAGGTAAAAGACATTTAGAAAACGTATAAAAATTTGAACGCAGCGGGGTTCGAACGCGCGCCTCCTGAATACCTTTTCAGGCGTTCTCACCACTGAGCAATGCAGTTCAACGGTAAACGGTACTCAGGAGGCGCGGGTTCGAATCCCGCTGCGTTTAAATTTTTATTTGTTTTCTAAATGTCTTTTTCCTAAGTGTGGAACAACACTTTAAAAATGTTAAAAGTACAATAATTTTACTTTTAACATTTTTAAAGTGTTAGCGGTAGTTTAAGCTCCAAGTCGAACGCTTTTTTTCTCAAATAACAGGGTAGTCAGAGAGGACCAAGTGAAGATACTCAAGATATTCCGTTCTCCACTTTTTGTTTCTTATTAAGACATTGAATATCGTAGGCTGGACCCAACGTCACGCTCAGTCTTAAGTTCCAGAGAACGCAGAGAAAAAGAATATATAATCATTCCCCTGAGTGAGAATTGCATCAATAACTATTGCGTTACAGTCGAATACTGTCCTTCTACGCCACTGGTCCTGTTTAATTCCATCACACATATTGACGAACAGTGGAAAATAAACCTTGTAACGTAACACTTTCCTGTACTTTCCGCTTATACAAATCGTTGTCTTGACCACGTATTTTTATTCAAATACTTAGAATTAGAAAAACATTTTTATAAAACTCACAAAAACATTGATCGCAATAAAACTTCAATCCAGTGACTTATGTGGATGAGTTATTTTTGTTGCTAGAATCTCTGTAGGGAGATTTTTATAAGATTCTGCTATCTAAAGATTATTTCTAAGAACAATTGGTTGAACATTTTTCTTGTTTGACAGAGTTCTTGGACGGTTCCGAAAAAACGCTGGTTTGTGTTCCGCTTCGTTCAAATTTTCATACATTTCCCAAAAACATTCAACAAACACGCAAAATGTGACGGTAAAAAACTTTTTGTTTCTTATCGTCACATTTTATTACGCACAAAAGCGTATGCAAAAGACATTTCGTTGTCCATTTCCCGCCGAACTCCAGAGACATTGTATTTTAAGATGGTGGAACTCAACGCCGCGCTTTACTCCAACACCAGAGCGAAAAAAATAAAATATAAATTCATTTAATTTCTCGAGCAAAAACTGAACCTAAAACCAGTCCCAATCAACAGTCAGACAACCCTAAAACTAAGAATATATTAAAAAAAAATGCAACCAGTAACAGGTACAGTATACAGTATACCACTCACCTTATAATTAAACCGCTAAATTCTGAAGCGTAGCGCCGACGCGCTAATATAATAAAGCCAGTATAAACCGCTCTAAACCGCTTTAATATCAAGAGGGCGGCGGATGGCTCAACTTTTCGCGGTGGGGGGAACAAGTTACAACCGGATCGGATTAACGCGAGTGTGTAGTCAGCTTAATACCTACTACAATACTACTACTAGTAGAAATTTCTTTGTTTGCGCGTTATATTAGTTGGCTAAGATGACATTTGTGAGGAAAGTCCTACCTTTTTAAGGTAAGCGTGAGATGGTTGCCAATTCGATGCCCAATCTGGGGAATCACCGTTCTTTTTGATTAAATAAAGTATTACAGTGTTAAGCTCCTGCATGTAATCAGCAATTTTTAATAAAACTATTATTAACGAGATTAATCGCGTATATTTTTGGTATTCGAAAATACATTTTTAGATAACCCGGTTATCTGATCACTTTACAATAGTCCGTGATCACCGGTAGACTCAAGACGTAAAAAGGTCTTATTATGTAGTAACCATTTTTTTTTAAATAAAGAAACTATAGAGTGAATTTATTGTAACTGTCTTCATAACAAACTGAAGAAAATAAAATTATGATCAGAAGCAATTACTAGCCATTATTGGTCAGTCGTGGCCCAGTGACACAAGCGTGTAAGCGCCACTTAACACGCAACGCCTCCGAATTCGGCGGAAAGTGGGGTTTTATCGTATTACACTTAAAAAAAAAAATATAATAAACCATACTACAATCTTAATAAACTATAATTTGCAACAAAACCTCTACATGTATTCTAACATATAAAATCCTTATAAAGAAATCCCAGCAATTGAATCTGAGTCCTACACGTGACCCATAAAGAGGTCCACAACGTTTTTATCACCCGACCTCTTGCCTCGACCTTTCCTTCCTTTGCTTTTTAAATCTTACCTCATTTTAGTACTGGTATAAACAGATTGTTTAGTTTTCGGCATGGGTGGAGAGCAAAATGGGGTATGGGGCAGTCATGGCGCAGTGGCACAAGCGTGTGACTACACGACTGGTTGTGGGTTCGACTCCCACTCGAGGAGTGAAAATATTTAATATTTCCATTTTTTCACTCTGGTGTCGAGGCAAAGCGTGGCGTTAAGTTCCGCCACTAAAACGCAATGCCTCTCAAAATCGACGTAAAATGGGGAACGGAGTGTTAGTGTCACACTAGTGTTCCCTCTGCCTATCCTGGCTGTGTGGGATACAGCGTGAACTAAAAAAAAAGATAGCTAATAGAAAAACGAAATACTTTTTTGATTATGTTAATAAAAACAATTATTGTTTTCATATTATTATTAAAATGATTGAATACAAACATTCCAATATAAAGATATGAAATATGTCCATACACAATTGTAATTATTGTATTAAAACATACATTTGTAAATAAACATATTAATATATCAAAATATTCATTTTGTATTTCATTCATATATAAACTCAATTAATTACAGTAATATAAAATAAATACAAATTTAAATTCTACATTCAAATTAAAACGAAATTTGATAGTGCATAGGTATTATGTCAACACGCAGTTACTAACATACTACTCCTATCTCTGAACATAGGAAAAATGTAATAGTATTTTGGCCGACTCCTTATCTCTTCTCCTGGTTTGGTTGAAAATTTGCACACGTGTCCGGATTCAACAACTACATTTTTTTAGCTTGATTAAACATAAAAAGCCTTTTAGAACAACCATAATTAGGAAAAAACGCTTTTAAATCTTTCATTTGAGTTAATAAAATTAATTAATGATTAATTACTTCATATAGAACGCGTCATAATTTACATTTTTTTTAACTTGACGCATTTTACCACAAGGTAGGGTAATTAGAGAGATAGCCTAGTGTCAAGACACTCCGTATTACGTTATTTCAAATATATACACATAAAAAAACAAAATAAACAGTAACATTAACATTACAATAACTATTCAACAATTAACTTTTAACTAACAACAAATAACAAAAAAATGTTATAACACTTAAAACAAGTAAATTATCAACTTCTCTCATACAATATTATAATAATAAGAGAACAAAAAAAGTTAAATTAAGTTTCAGTAATAAGTCTCCGCTCCAATTTCCAATTTATTTGCATAATTCAAGGGAAAAAACTTCACGGCCCGATTACGGGAATTGCATGTTAATTACGTTCATTGTTGCTCAACCTTATTACGCATTGCGGAAGAAATGAAGCAAATATATATATTTTAATAAATAGATATATTAGTACTGTTAATTTATAGATTGATAGAGAATTGCCAGTCGTGGCGCAGTGGCACAAACGTGTGACTTTAAACAACTGGTTGTGGGTGCGATTCCCACTCGAGAAGTGGAAATATTTAATATTTCCATTTTCTTTGCTCTGGTACCGAGGCAAAGCGCGGCGTTAAGTTCCGCCATTTAACACGCAATGCCTCCAAATTTGGCGGTAAGTGGGGAACGGAGTGTCGTAACACTAGGCAGCGTGAAGCTAAAAAATCAATTTAATTACTTGCTACCCAAACATACATACATACAAACGACTATATTAAGAATCGGGACAAAAAAACATTGTTCATATTCAACATAAAAGCTCGTGAATTGGAGCTTTTCTTAACACTTTTTTCCTTTCCCTCACAACTGACTGTATAAACTTCATTTGCCTTGTATAAAAGTTGAGACAGTTATTTTCTTCCGCTGAAATTCACATAAGTTGCCGTAAGAGTGGGAAAAGTAAATATGCGGTAACATAATAAAGGGAAAACGTATACACACATATAGAGTAGGTTTATTATATGAAATAGTATAAACTTTGTGATATCCAAAGGAGCTTTGCAAGTTAGTTTTGCTAGGAGTGATGTTGCCGCGTTAGTCTGATTGGTCTTTGTTTTAGTAATTTGGTAATATATAAGTTATTGGTTACATTTTTGGTAGTTTCACGTTTTTCTAGTGTCAAGACACTCCGTCCTCCCAATTCCATTCAAAATCGAGTTATAATGTGTTGAGTGGTGGGACAACTTATTATATTATATTTTTACATAATATTGTTTTCTGTTTATAAGAAAAGAAGGAAAACTTTTAAGCAATAAAATAATTAATAATAAATATGTTTGCGATTACTTTTTTAAATCTCATTAGATAAAATGTCTATCTTTCTGTAAATTCATACATAGATAAAAAGATGACACAACGCAAGTACATAATATATATTATGTAAGTACTTAACTTACATACTTTTATTATCTTATAAAATTTGTTAATATAAATAAAATGTTTAAATAAAAGATATATTTAGTATTCGAAATTCGAAATATCTAGATTAAAACTAGAATTTTAAAAAACCCATTGCAAGACTGACAGTTACAACAAAGGCGAAAAAAATATAAAAATAAAAAGAACCAAGGACGAGGAACTTTAGCTTCACAATAGGTAAATTACAAAATAAATAATCAACATATGTTTATTTCGGTCTCGAGTGCCGCCATGAAAGCTTAATGGTACGTGGTTTTAGCATCTGACATTTGCAAGAATAATTACTTTTTAAAGTGTGAAGTATATATATTCTGAGATATTTTTTCCAGTAAGCTCGCTACATTGTAATGTTACATTATAAGTTATTTTTATAATGGCTCTTGCTATTTTAGAATTATGTACATACTAGCGACCCGCTCGCGTTTTCGCGGCGTGAACTACATACACTATTTCGTTACAGTGCAAAACCAGGGGTGAATTTTTAAGAAAATAAATTACCTATATTTAACCTTGGTATATCTACTATATCAACGCGAAAATTCATTACAATCGGTCAAGGGGTTTTGATCTTTTATATAAACTTTCACCCTCTATTTCAACCCTTTAAAATTGAATATTTGAAAAAGTAAGTAGCCTTTCTAATACCTTAATTTTAAATTTTATCCTAATCGGACCCGTGAAAGCGTCACTGACAAACAGACAGTATAAAATATAACTCTCGTCTATCTTATCAGTTTTTAATATAATATATTCATACCCATACATATATTAAAATAGTAATTGAAAAACAACTTTTCTTTTATCCCACACAGCAGAGCACATACACTTTTCTTCACTTTTCGTCCAAATTTCGTAGAGATGCGTGCATATAGTAGAAACTTAATGCCTGATTGTCCTACTAGAGCGAGAAAATATTGAAATATAAATAAGCGTTCGTTTGTTGAAAAGGGATCGAATCTACAGGAATCGAATACAGGGACTCTCAATGTATAATTTTAATCATATACAATGTACAATGTCCATACATTAATAGAAAAATTAGAATCCAGAAAGAAAACATATAAATGTGTATTATTTTTGCTCTCAAAAATATTTGCTTGTAAAAAATAGTTGAAATTGAACCCACAACCTTTAAACTAGCAGTCAGAGTCCATAGTCATTAACTACTAAACCATACCAAACAGAATAAAAACAGCAAAGAAAATTATAATCAAGTATATATTTTTCAGATCTAAATCTATTTTCCGATAAATTCCTCTTCATATTACATTATTTACATCGCTTGATCAACTTAATAGAATGTGCTCTACAATACTTTATAAGCTACCCTTTTTTTATTTTTTGTGGCCAGTCGTGGCCCAGTAACACAAGCGTGTGACTGTAAACGACTGGTTGTGGGTTCGATTCCCACTCGAGGAGTGGAAATATTTAATATTTTCATTTTCTTCGCTCTGGTGTCGAGGTAAAGCGCGGCGTTAAGTTCCGCCACTTAACACGCAATGCCTCCGAATTCGGCGGAAAGTGGGGAACGGAGTGTCTTAACACTAGGTTCCCTCTGCCTACCCTGCTGTGTGCGGGATATAGCGTGAAGCTATTTTTATTTTTTTTTTTTTATAATATTTTTACGCATTGCCCGCATATTGTGAATCTGACAAAGGAAAGTTACTTTACGCGTGTTGAGTGGCGAAACTTAACGCCGTGTGTTGTTGTACCAGACTGAGATATTTTTTTTTTATTTTTTTAGCTTCACACTATATTCTGCACAAAGCAGAGCAGGCGGAGAGAGCCTAATGTTAACACGAAACTGAACACCACGCTTTGCCTAGACACGAAAACGAAGAAAATTCAATATTTCAATTCGTTATATCCGTTAAGTCGTTATAATCATATTCAAATATTAAGCAACAAGTACAAATCGGCACAAATATGTACAACACGGCGTTGAGTTCCGCCCATCAACACGTGATATCTTAGATAGGGGCGGAAATTGGACAACTGAGTGTCATGACGCTAGAATCTCTCTGCCTATCCTGCTTCACGGAAAAAATGAATCTCTTGAAAAAAGAAAAAAAAATCTCACGATATCTTTCATTACGTCTTCAACTTGGATTCGAACTGGCTACAATAACAATAAATGCACATACATAATATACACATAATAAACATACATACATATAGAAAATGCAAAAAAATATCCCCCATTTTGCACATCACAAACACTCCTACCGAGGGCCACTTCGATACGTTTGTTCTGAGTAAATATATCTCGAATCGAATCGCAATTGAAAAATGTAGGGAAGTCGATATAAATAATTACACAGATGCATAGGGAGGAAATTGGATAACGCATTGCTGACATTTCTGTTCGAGGGTACGAATGAAAGTAGTTTAAGTGTAAATTCAATATACCTGCTGGGCTAATTTTCTTGGTTCATTATTTTTTTAACAACGTTTTTTGCGTATAATAAAGTAGATTGATAAAACTTTGTGTTACGACACTTCGTTCCACTTTCCGTTCGTATTTCAGACATTGCGTATACAGTGACAGAACTAAACGCTGCGTTTATTTATACTTCAATAAAGGGGAAGGAAAATGAATGAGTGGAAATTGAACCTACGATCGCGCATTTACTTTCAATATTATATGTATACATATGGTACTGGTAATTTTTCTGGCTTTTATTAGTTTCATTAATAAAATGCCATAAGTTTGTACTTAATTAACATTATATAGTTTAATCTGTATATAACATTATTAGTTGTTACGGTTTATTTATCTACTTTGTTTATAAATATACTAAACTTAAAATGTTTATAAATCTACTTAGCCCATAATTAAGCTCCGCCACTCCGCAATGTCTGTAATTAGTACAAAAAATAGAAAACTTAGTGTCTAAGGACTAGAATCTTTTTAATTAACTTTTATATGCAAAAAGCGTGAATCTAACAAAAACATACTAGATTTATCCCCTAAATATTCGTTTCATAAACCAAAATAATCTGATCTCGTTATATGAGAAGTTCGACGTAACGAAATCTCTTTCGCATGTTACACGTTCCTCTTAAGTGTTAAACTTAACTTTTGCTTAAGATATACCCATTTACTTGTACGACATAAGTTCGTATCAAGTATCAGGTAATTTCGTCCGCCACCACCTTAGGGGTTATTCTCACAACAGTGCCTATCAAAAATTATGATTTTTGTTATATTTTTTTAAAACACTTGTATATAAAAAATAAATTATAAATTGTTATTTATATGTTCTGAACAATGATTACAGAATGATATTGAAAAATCGTTTAATATTGTACTTTTTCCAGTAAACAGGAACCTAATATCATAACCTACCGTTCTCCACTTTTTGGCCGAATGTTGCGTATTAAGTGACGGAACTAAACGCCGCTCTTCATCTTATGAGAGCGGAAAATTAAAAGTAAACAAAATATAATCATTTTCCCAAACGCGTTTACATTAAATCGGTCCCATTATGCCACGATGGACTTTTGAAAAAAACTAACACAAAAAAAACGAATACAATACAGATAACATAAAAACAATAAATAATCAACTAATTACAACTAAATGCGAACAAACTAGCAAAAGTTTTCTTGGTATAGAAAAACTTAACTTTGACTGGTCGGAGAGACAACTTGTTATTACCGTCTCGCGGCAGCTCATTCGATTTAGCCCACAGTAACACAGTATCACTGTGTATTCGATGGCACGCCGCCCAATTATCCTGGCTTAGCCGGAAATCCCGATTTTATCAAACTACGTGACGTGAATCATTTAATTACTGCATTGTGGACGAAAAAAATGTACATACGTACATAAGTATTTATTATAAAAGCATTATTAAATGTCTGTAGAAAAAGGGCCCTTCGGTAGAATTAAATTAAGTTTGTTGAGTTTTATAGGCAAGCGTAAGTTCTTTCTGTCTATCTCATGTAAAAGGCGGTTTGTAGACCATAATTTTGTTTGCGGAGTATAAAAGGTAAAGTCTACTTTTTTCCATACCCCTAGGATTTTTGAATAATACTCTCGTAGTGCTCCTATACTCTTCAAGGAAACTACATGTGAAATTTCAACTTCTTAAGCCCAGTGGTTTCGGTTGCCCGTAAATATGCTGAATTAAAAACGAAAAATTGTAAAATTTAACAACGAATTTTACATTCGTATGTATATAAGTTAAACTTTTGACAATATGATGACATTATATACCAATTATACACTGTAATATACTTTAAGACATTAACTATTATATATCTATTCAACAATTATAAAACAAGACTGGATATTATTTTAGCATTTTTAAAGTGTTATTTACAAAATTGAAAATTGAACAGTTAGATTCGAATTTGCGCCTCTTGGAAATAATCTAAACGCTCTGACCACTAAGCTATACGTACTATCTATATTAAGTTGTAAGCATCACTTTGACACAGCAAAGTAATTGTCGCTAACGTAATTTTCCTTTACAGAAAACTAAATATTTCACATTAAGCAACAACAGTTTACTCTCTATTTAACCAACCTCTAAAATCTACTTAAAATAATATACCAAAAGTACAAATAAAATTAGAATCAACGTTTCAATGAATTATTTACAAAATAATTATGATAAATTAGCAATTATAATTTTAATTTAATACAAAAGGAGAATCGCTTCAACGGTTCAGATAAGGTACGCTTACCTTACAGACGGTTGAGATTTAATTTCTAAATCAACCAAGAAACTCTCAGATATTTCATATTTTGAAAATTAAATATAATTCTATTCGGTAAAGCCAAGAGCGTAAAATTTTAATAAGCCCGGTGTGAAAACATTGACGGCAGATGTAAGAACCGCTTCTTAGTTTACCCTTCGGGGTGGGGCCAGTAAAAAGTAATTAGGACACCATTAAAATATAAACAATTATTCGTATTTTTAATTTTTTAAAAGTGTTATTGTGAGTAGCACTTAGGAAATTAAAAAAATATATAGAAAAGGTATAAAAAGTAAAGCGTAGCGGGATTAGAACCTGCATCTATTGGAAATGTTCTCTTTGTGCTGTTTGGGTCGGAATTATGCTGTGTTTGTTTCGCCAGTGTTTTTAAGTATTTGTTGTTCAATTTTTGATATAAAATAATATTCTATTTAAAAGTCTAGTACTATTCTTTACTTAATGAACTGAACGTATATGTGTGAAATTTAAGTATTTTCATTAGCTAATATCTCATCTTTTACGTGTAGGAAGATATTTGGCCCATTTTTATCAATAATTTGCAAAAATTTGATATAGTTATAGTTGTTACGAAAAAGAAGCGCAAGGCAGTACATACTACATTCAAAATTCATTGAGTTTTAGGTAGATAACATAATAAATTTATATCTTATCATAGCAAATGCCAAAAATAGAACATTGGAGCAATAATAAATAAGTAATATTGAAGTTTTGTTTTTCATGCTATAATAGAATTCGCTCAATAAGTACATTACTACATTATTCAAACACGAAACTTGGTAGAAATTCTGTGAACTTTCAGACGTAGCTAATCAATATCACCTCGCGTGTCAAAACTTATTTCTTAATCCATGAACATAATAGCTATTATAATATTAGTAGGTCATAAAATTTAAAATATTTTCAACAGTCGAGCGACTTCTTGTTAAATTTCAGGGAAACGCAGCCATAGTTACGTCGGTCGTTTCTCACCTCAATTTCCTTCGTTTTACATAAATTTGATAAAGTCTGGCGAAGATCCAAATATCGGGTTGGAGCCCGATGTGGGCTTCAATGTTCTATTTGTTTCTGCATTATAGCTCCGTCGCTTATCACTCTATTAGATGTGAGAGAGAGGTACGACGAAATCGAAAGACCTATCTGCCACGGCTAGGAAATAATGTCGAAGTACACAATACGGTTTCGCTTTATAAGGCCCAAAATTTGCAGTGCACACTGCTCATAGTAACATCTGATTGAAGGCTGAATACATAGCTGTAATTTCGATCTCTACGTTTTAATTGCGGATTTTTCGGCAAAATTGTAATATGTATCGGCATTTTTAAAAAGTTTCAATGGGGATTTTTATACAGAGTTTTACTTTTTACTGTTTGTTATCCATCCATGTGTATAGTATACTAGAGTAATTAATCTACATATATCATATTAGAGAAATAAATAAATGCGAAAATTGAAAAACAATTTATTATACTCAATCACGTAATGAATGATACAATGGATAGAATATATACAATTAGGGCAATAGTGGAAAGCAGAGTGACATAACCACCTGCCGTTATACCACTATAACGTAAACATCAATGAAATGAAATATTAATCTAGGATCAAACCATAACTAAACCAATTACCAAACAACAATTACCAATCTAATAACCACAAATTAAGACTCAAACTTTTTTCAAAGAGACGAGAACACTCGCGTACATATATATACATATTCATGAGAAGAACCAGATATCCGATACCTTCCCACTTGATATTGCGTTTTATTCAATTAATTCCTGATATTCAATCGATTCTATCTTCACAAACCACTCAATGCTCCCTTTTAAAAGGTTTCCCGGTCTATGAATATTCTGAAAGTGCTCGAGCTAACAAGTTCCATGAGGATTGGCGGAACGAATATTACTTGTACAGTGATTGTAATGTTTTCGTAGTGGTTTATTCGAAATACGGCGCTCTTATATATTACTTACCTTATTGAGTGCTCCAGGAAAAAGTATGAGAAAAAGTTGTATTAATTTGCAATTTTATATTTTATTTTGCAATTTTATGATGATGTTCTCGTGATTATTTATTTGAAATGTATTTTATTATATCTGTATTAAGGATTTTAGTTTTAATAGCTTTAACAATTTATTGAATTTATCTTCTTGCATACTAACCAAGACACGGATTAATATCTAAGTGAAGCAAGTTTGAATCATATTACATTCAGAACTCTGAACATTTTTTTTTTATTTCATTCTCAGCTTCACGTTTTTTTCACTTAGCAGGCAAGCAAGGAAAGCCTAATATTAAGATTCCGTCTTCCTTTTTAATCCGGTATTATATATAGATTGGTGGAATTCAACAGCATGCTCTGTCAGAGCAAAATATAAACAGTTTAAATACTTTTATTACCAGGCGAATGAAAGTATAACGGAAATCGCAAGCACAATGACAACTTTACTTAAGAGATAATATAATTATAATTATGTAAAATATGTTAAATATATTATACCACTCAAGAATCTAACTTTGAACTATAGTTTTTCTATAGATACAAATCAAATCTAATTACTAAAACAATAAGCAAGATTACAAATAATATAAACCACGCTAAAGTTCTTAGGTTACCATTGTTCTATAATTAATTAATAGTGTACGATATATCAGCCGTATTAATTACATAACTATATTAATAATACTGCACAGTAACGATGTTACAGGTAAGGTATAATTGGGTGTATATTGTATCAAGTAATCTGACTATGAGACATAGTAAGTACTGAGTTCAAATTTCAGATTTTATACTTTTAAACACTTTTAAAGTGTTATTCCACACACTTAGAAAAATTGAAAAAGACGTTTAGAAAACGTATAAACATATAGTAAAACGCATGTTTCAGTGGTGAGAGTGCCTGGATGGTACTCAAGAGGCGCGGGTTCGAATCCCGCTGCGTTCAAATTTTTATACGTATACTAGCTGTCTTTTGCTGATTTTGTGTCATTTGTACTCTTTATCTTAGACAAGAAACGGAAATCGTTAAAAGAATTGAAATGTAATTTATCCAAGTTTTATACTAAGTTAAGCTTGTGACGATAATAATCAGCTAATTAATGAGAATGTAGTGACACAATAGGATATTACGTTTGACTATAGTGAGAGATGATTGAAGGTTTGATTTCCAGTCTAGTGAGAGAATAAGTACGTTCAAATTCTTTTTATGTCCCTGTTTAAGCAAAACAAAAGCTAACTTTGTCGTCGACGTCCTCGCGTCACACAAAAAGCAATATTTCGTATTAAAGAGGAAAACGGTGAACGGAGTGTTTTGACACTAGATTTTCTCTTAATTTACTTTGCAGGTAAAAACGATAAGAATGCATCGTTCATTACATCGACACAGATTTGAATCTTGTTACATTATTTCGTTTTATATGCATTTTCTAAGTCTATCTTTTTTTTTTTATTAAATTCTGAAACTCTACACCCAGAGTCATATCCTTTTTTTCCTTACTTTTTTTGGTTACAAATCTTAAATTATATACTACTCAAAACTAAAATGATGTTTTAAATTACCTAGGTAGGTAGGTAAGTCTATCTTTTAAAGTATAGTCAAATCAACTATCTATGACATTATAGTCTCGTAGCAACAGCTACTAACTATTGCGTAGCTTGGACCTCTACGACGTAGACACGCTACGTACTACGTAACATTGCAATACTCTATCACATTGGCTTTTAGTGGTATTAGCTGGTGCAAGCACGGCTTTTAGTGAATGTTTGACGTTTAAGGCGATGGCTTACCGTTCAGTAGATTGTGTGTCTGCTCGTTATTACATGATGTAAGTTTACTTTCTCTATCTTCTTTATACTTTTTAGGAGGAAATGATGAAAATCGGTGACTTTTATTTTAATAACATTTGAATTTATAAAATTGTATTGACAGGAAAGAAAAAATACATATTTGAGATACAAGATGTTTCTTCAAAAATTCAATTAACTCAAAGTATAATGACATATTTTCGAGTCGTATTAATCCAGAATACACTAAATAGTAACTAGAAAAATAAAATAAGGCGTGAGTACATTGCGAAATCGGGGTTTCATAGGGGATTCCCATTAAGGGGAATCATCATTACATTTAATTTATGTTCCTTACTCCGACAGGACAAAGCGTAACGATTTCGAACGAAAAGTGTAGAACGTAGTGCCTGACACTAAGTTCTCTCTGACTTTACAACTACATAGTTGCAAAAACGTGAAAAAATATATAAATGAATAGATATAAATATATATATATATATATATATATATATATAAATGAATAGATATAAATAAGCCATAAAGAAAAAAATCCCTCTAAGTGACCTGTCATGTCATATTGACATTAATGTTTAATATTCGTTATACTTTAGTACGCAAAAGCACACGTAAGTATAATATACTTAATGCTAGCGTGTCCTAAGTTATTCAATATAGCTGGAGCAATAAAAACTATTAGACTCCATTAGCTTTACCATGGCGTGCGATTCACAAAAATATAATAATAAAAAAAGTCTTTTATCTGTGGCTATTACGCGAACGCGTAGCTCAGCTATTGAACTGATCGCTTTTGTTTTTGATATCCGTTAATGGCCCTTAATAATTTAAAAGCACAGGCATTTCCAATATTTTTTTTATTTTTTTACGTTTTTCTCACACAGCAGGATAATTGAGAACATAGTGTCAATATTCTCTTCTCCACTTTCCGCTTAAATCCGAGTGGCAGAGCTCAACGCCACGTTTCACCGAGTCAAGTTCGAAAAATATCCTGATTTTATCCCGTGGGGGGACGGGTTAAGAATACAATTCCCCCCCGCCGCTGGGTAGCGTCCCGTAAAAGGCGGGTAACCCAGTAGTTTGGTGGTAGGAGATTCGTTCTCCGACTGGCTCGCAACCACTATCATGTCAAAGACGAACCGCCAAATATCTTATGATGTGTTCCGGTTCGATGGCATGTAAGCCAGCTCTCCCTATTCCCACCATTCCCATCCTTCCTCCCTCCTTCTGTCCTACATTCCCAAGGCTGGCAACGCATCCATAACTTGAATGTTGTGGATGTCTATGGGCGAAGGTAACCACTTAACACCAGGTGGGCCTTAAGCTCGTTTGCCTCCTTCATTCCATAAAAAAAAAAAATCTTTTTAGCTACATGCTGTATCCCGCATACAGCAGTTGGCAGAGAGAACATAGTATTGCGGTCCGCATTTTACGTCGAATTCAGGAGGCAATGTGTGTTAAGTGGGGAAACTAACACCACGTTTACCTCGTCACTAGAGCGAAAACAATGAGAAGAATAAATATGTCAATTCCTCGAGTGAGTATCGAATCTATAACCAGTCGCGTTTACAGTCACACTTTGTACCACGACTAGCTATTAAGGACTTTTTTATTATTATATTTTTTGTTGTGCCACCAGGATTTGGTGGAAAGTGGGAAACGGGTGTCGTTTTAACATTAGGTTCCCTGTGCTTATCCTGCTGTGTGTGGGATATAGCATGACGTTTAAAAAAGAAAAAGTATTTTATCTGTGGCAATTACGTGAACGAGTAGCTCAACTATTGACCTGATCGCTTTTGTTTTTGATATCCATTGCTGTCGATTAATGGGCCTTAATAGCTGTCTAAAAATTAATATGACTATTGAAGTTTTGGTATTTTTGTTGTTTGATTGTCGAACTGTCAAAACAAAATTGTAAATCACGCATATAAGCTACGCTTATGTGTTAATATCGCAAATTAAAAGACTTTCTATGTAATAGGTGAATTAAAAGTTGGTAGCAGTATTAATTTAAAGTAACAAATAGTAAGTAATAAAATTGTATTTCCCCAAGCTTCATATATCAACTTTAAGTTAAAATTTAAAACCATTATCATCGCGACTGGAATCTACTAAATAAAGCACGAAAATGGCCTTTAATAATATTATTCATGTACTAAGAATAAAAAAAATAGAAAATAAACTTATAAAAATTTGAACGTAGCAGGATTCAAACTCTCGTCTCTTGCCGCTCTAACTGCTAAATCGGAAGATCTTTGACTATTTCCAAAAGCAACAGGTTCAAATCCAAACAAAAAATCTACACAAACAAACATAAAAATAAACGTAACTAATATCTATATTTCGTTCCACAACAGCAATTAAAACAACTATAGAACTAATAGCGGAGTCATATATTAATAGAACTTTCTCCACCCTTCACACGATGACCCAATAACTCATCACAAAGTGAGTCGTTACCGGCTCTTCTAAGTGGGAGACGTCCAAAACAATCCTTACAATAAATTCATTTCTAACATAGTTTTGTATAAACAAATCATAAGCCCTTAGAGGGACTTACAGTGATTTAATATTATTTAGTATTGCAGTGAAAAATTTATGATAGCAAATCCAAAATTATTAATTATATATGAGTAGATGTAGTGTCAAAACAGTTTAATTTGCGTTTTTATCCGTATTAAGTGAGCTTGTTGAGTGGTGAAATTTGTGCCATCCAAACTTATATTATGAAAGCGTCGTCTGTTTGTCTGTCACGCTTTCACGGCTTATCTGTCGGCTTGATTTGTATGAAATTTAGAATGAAAGAATAAATCTGTTTAGATTTATAGATTGGCTACTTATTTGTTCAAAAATCTACCTCTAAAGGGTTGAAATAGGGATGAAAGTTTACATGATAAATCTATAAATCTGTTTAGATTTATAGATTTATCATGTAAACTTTCATTCCTATTGCAACCCTTTAGAGGTAGATTTTTGAACAAATAAGTAGACAATGTTAAACTGCTTAATAAAAATGTAGTTGATAATCTAATGTTAAAAATAGGCTACTTTATTTTCAAAAATTCACGCCCGAGGGTTGCAATATGATACGAAACAGTTATGTAGTTTACGAGAGCGGGCCGCTACTTTATAATAATTCTTCTTCGGAAAAATGAAAATAATAAAAAAATATAATACAAATGATAGCTAGACAGAGATTTTTATCCTACTTTTATCTATATATTTATCTATATCCTATTTTGGCACCTTTAGGTATCGGTTGTTTTAGTAAATATACCAAATATGTAAGTATTCAAATAAAAAAAATAAAAAATATGTACTAAACGAAACTAGTCAAACTTTTTCTTTTTTAATCAAAATAAAATAAATAAAATATAATTATGTCTGCAAATTGGAATTGAACCACTTATAATAAATAAAACGTTATTCAATTACGCCACGAAAGTTTAATAAGATTTTTTTAGCTTCACGCTATATCCCGTATACAGCAGGGAAAGCAGAGGAAACCTAATGTTAAGACACTCCGTGCCTCACAAAATTACAGATTTTCAATATAAATCCAAAAACAATAAACAGAAAATTACAATATATTTACACAAAACAAAAAAATAAAAAAAATAAAGCATAAACAGTCGACAGCGCAACGCAATACCGACAACACCACACCAGAACCAGCAAGCAGTTGCTTCAACCGCCGCGTAACTTTTAATTAGAACAAAATCCTGCCACCGAAGGCGTTTTAATTAGGAAATTTTCCTATGAACAAGCGTCCGCTCGCGATATAATTTCTATGCAAATTGCACGTTAAACTTCGCATAACAGCAACGGTTACTTTGCAAGACGGATCGGATGCTCAGTTCGTTCGTGTAATAAAGCACTAATAGATAGAGTTTCTTACCAAATCGCGGTTAGTTTGAGAGCTTATTGCTTTCGAGTGTTATTTATTGGTGATGAAGTGTTACAATATTGCTTGCACTTTGTGTTCATAGACAGTAAGTGGTGTAATTGATCTTATTGTTTCTATTAAAACAATTTAAATTTTTATTTCGTACTTAAATTATTTTCATTTCTCCGTTCTAGTGATAAGACAAAGCTCGGCGTTAAATTCCGTCACTGAAATACACTTGTAATGTGTCAGGTTTGAGTGGAAATTAATTTATTTATTTATTTAATTAGGAAGCCAACATAGTATACAGTGTTATTATCTTTTGTACATAAATACATTTATATAGTCTTATGGTACACCATACACCACTCTTACAGGCTAACTTAGCAAGCAAATTAAAAAAAAACAAGTTGTTCCAAAACTAAAGATATCAACAATGCAAAAAAAAATATTTAAAAATAATAAATAATAAGAAAATTCTAATCTAAGTAGAAAAAAAATACATCTGAAATCATACAGTAAGAACGATAACCTAAAAGTGTTCATTAAAAAATGTATATTGAAATTAGAAAATGGAAAGCGTTGACACTAGTTGCTCTCTGATTATCTCGGGAAATCGGGACGGAAAAAAGCGTGATGCTGTTTATTATTTCTACTAACATTCATTCCGTTTATCTGTTATGTTTTTGTCATCCAAATGTATAATATACACTTGAATGAATCAATCCTTGAAAAGTTGTGCGATTAAGAATTCGATTATTACTTAGGAAAAACTTACATTGAGTACAACTATCCGAGTTACGTGAGAGATATCTCTCAGGTCTTCTCAGCTTGGTTCTTCTCAGGAATTAATTTTAGTGAACAGAAGTATAAATTGTTTGACTTTCAAAAATAAATCATGTTACTTATTTTTTGGATAAATTTGTTTAACTTTGACTATAAATCAATAAAAACTAAGTAAAAAGTGAATATATTAGGAGTCTACCTACCCTAAAATACTTGAAACCCCCTTGAATATATATTACCATCTGAGCCCACCATTAGTCATGTCCTAATGTCAACTACATATATTGTGTGTACGCATGTATGTATGTACATATATGTAACTATTGAACGCCCGCTATCTAATCAGCCTCAACAGCTTTCATCTGCAAAGGACGTTTGTCAGAGCGAGTAAATGATTGATGCATAAAGCATGACACTAGCCATACGTTGAATCTTGTAAGTTCTGAGAATATTATATACATATATACATAATATGTAGTTTTATATATAGCAAAATGTGTCATAAATTTAATACTGTAATAGAAATTCCGTTCTAACTATTGTGAAAATGCTGTAAAGAACTACTTTTTGTTACTAGTAGATTTGTTGACTTGCAAATACGTGCTGTATTTCAAGTATATGAATATAATCATATTAATTTCAAGTATAATCATATTAATAAGAATCCCTTAAAAATAAAATAAAATACCAAAAAAAAAATACTTTTAGACCTAACATTATTTTCTGTGACATATGCGTAGAGAAAAAAAATATCACGCAGGAATCCTAGTTTCAAGACAGTCTGCTCTCCACTGTTGAGACATTCCACCACTGAGTGGAACATAACACCGCACATAAGACAATAAGACGCTAGTAAGACAAGAATCCAAAACCGCTTAAAATAAGGACTAAATTGCAAAGCAAATTATCCTAGCGAAGGGAATATATACAAGTCAAAATAAAATATTTAATATCCACATATGGGCCATCGTAGCGCAGTGAGACATCGTCAGTCACTTCACACGTAATAGTTGTGAATTCGATTTTCGCTCTAACGAATAATTCATATCAAATTATTTTTATTCGCCTTATCTAGGGACAAGACAAACCCCAGCGTTGAGTTCCATCACTAAACACCCAATATCTTATACTTAGGCAAAAACATGGAGATCGGAGTGTCTTAACACTAGGTTCTCTTTAACTATATTTCTATGCGGAAAATACGTGAACTACATATACACTTATCATAATCATTTACCTGGAACAAGTCCATTTCATTAATCAAAAGCTGAAAGCTGCGTATAGAGTACTAATGTAATTTGACACCGTATTCGACTACTGTTTAAATGAAGCAGTCGCATTTGAATTTACTGCGAACTTTGGCCTATAAAGTAAATGTACTGAAAAGCATAGGTTGTGCCATTAATAAATAACTTTGAAAGGTATTTGATTGTACCAAGACCATAATTAAATTATTTTATAAATAAAATTTTAAGAAAATAGAAATTGTATCAGAATTATATTCGGCCAGTCGTCAGTCAGGGGCCAAAAAAAAGCGAAGCACGTGTATAAATGTTTACAAACAAATGTAAACCTATAAACTATTTGAAACTATTTAGACTATTTGAAATCTCATAAATATTCGAGTCTTAACTTTTAAGCTTACGTACAATGTTTTTAATGTATTATAACTTTTTATTATTACAGTACTTTCTGGAGGAATATTACAAAGGTTGATTACTCAAAGAAAATTACTATCTGTGATACAATGTTGGGACAGGGACGTCATAATTTATATCATTTCTTCAGTCGTAAAAACAAAAAAAAAAGCTTTTAGCTTCACATTTTTTCCTGCATAGCCTACTCATTCTTAAAGAGCCTAGTGTCAAGACACTCCGTGCTAAGATCATTTTTTTTTTAATTCCTACAATATTTTTCATTTAATGTGAACAATGCTTTTTAAAAAGGTTAAAAAATGATCACTATGACTTTTCACCACAAAAACAAATTAATTAACTAAAAAATATTAAAATACCAGTATTGTAAATGCGAAAGTCTGTCTGCCTATGAGGATTTTGCAACTAATCTACCAGCTCGATTTGGATGGAATTCAAAATTAAAATGGTTGAAGACCCAGGGTCAAAATAGGCTACTTTCTTTTTCAAAAATCAACCTCTAACGGCTTGAATGAAAGTTCCGTTGAAAAGGCCGTCAAAATACGAAATAAAAACAGCCGTCGAAAGTAGCTAGTATTAAATAAAACAAGAATTTCTGTTTAATATTTGTTTGAACTATAACCAAACGATCAATTATCACAAAGACAAACAAAGTACACTATGTTTGGTAAAAATGTGGCTCCCGAGAACAGTCGTAACAACCGTACGTCGCCTCGTCTAAGCTTACTTAGGTATGCCCTGTAGAGCATTTGGATATGTCAGCAAAGAGAATGTGAGTAAAAATCTAACAATATATAAAGTTTTTGTATAATTTGATAGCTTATTTGTTATTTTTTCAGTTTTTTTCGCATAGCAAGATGGTCAGTGAGGTCCTATAATCACGAAGAATTGACAGCAATCAGTAAATAGTGATAATTTCACCAACTGGAAATCGAACCTAAGACCAATCGAATTTAATTTTCACACACGTATCGCACATACATAAAAGAAAATATTCAAAGAAAGCCTATACAGTGTTAAAACACATCCTTGTCTACTTCCCACCTATCTTAGAGATACATAGTACGGAAATTAAAATAAAAAAAAAAAAAAATATCTTCACGCTATATCCCGCACACAGCAGGGTAGGCAGAGGGAACCTGGTGTTAAGACACTCCGTTCCCCACTTTCCGCCGAATTCGGAGGCTTGCGTGTTAAGGGGCGGAACTTAACTTAAAAAGAAAATGGAAATATAATTTCCACTCCTCGAGTGGGAATCGAACCCACAACCAGTCGTTTACAGTCACACTCTTGTGCCACTGGGCCACGACTGGCCACAAAATAATTTAAATGTAAACATTCCCCTAAATGAGCATGGAATTTATAACCACCGTGAATACAATTAGACGTTTAACAACTGCGTCACGATGCGTCAAATCAATCTGACATAACAATATCTAAACCCAAGACAAAAGCGCGGCGTTTAGTTCCACCAATTAGCACCTGTAGCACTAAGGCCGCCTTTACACTGATATTATGTGCTAGTTTCATATGTTATTTTTTTATGTATGTTGGTGTTATAAAGAATTAAATAAAATCCATACTTATATTATAAATGCGAAAGTCTGTGTGTTTGTCTGTCACGCTTTCACGGCTAATCTACTGGTCCGATTTGGATGAAATTTAGAATGAAAGTAGTAAAAGTTACAGGGTCTAACATAGGCTACTTATTTTTTCAAAAATCATCCGCTAAAGGGTTGAAATAGGGGATGAAAGTTTATATGAAAAATCTAAACCGCTTGACCGATTATAATGAATTTTGGCATAAATATAGTTGATAATCTAAGCTTAAACATAAGCTACTTTATTTTTCAAAAATTTACCCCCGAGGGTTGCAATATAAGGAAACAATTAGGCAGTCCACGCGGTGAAGCCGCGAGCGGGCCGCTAGTAATAAATAAATAACATGCAATGTCTCGATTTCGAGCGGACAAATGAGAACAGAGAGAGTGTCTTGACACTAAGTTCTCTCTGACTGACAGTCAGCATGATAATGCTATTGGGGAAAAAACGTGAATCTGCAATAACTATATCTACAGAGAGAAAGAGAGAGAGAGATTTCTACACTACAGAGAGATTCTACACTATTCTAATTTTTTCTCCGTTTTTATTCAACACAATAAATCAAACTGTAATCAATTAAATGTTGAAATGAAAAAATATAAACATTTATATCAATATACTTCATTCCTTCCATTATCACAATTTTCCAATGCATATTCATTATACGCTTTCTGCTCCTCTCAATTTGCATCTATTACAATCAATTTCTCGTGCGGACTGTTTTGTACTGTCTTTAATCGAGTGCTAAATGTTAATTTTCTAGATGGCTATCAGTTTTAATTATAGCTTTATAAAAGACTTGTTACAATTTGTTTAATATAATGGGAGCTATTGCTGCGTAGTGCGACATTGTACCTGCTTGTGTATTATGATGATTATAGGTTCGATTCCTACTCAGGGAAGTGATTAAATTTTAAATTATTTTAATTTATCTGGTTATACAAAGTGCCTTTTTAACGATACCTATTTAGCTAAAAGTAATGGCACAGTGGCACGAACGTGTCACTGTAAACGGCTGGTTGTGGGTTCGATTCCCACTCGAGGAGTGCAAATATTTAATATTTCTATTTCCTTCGCTCTGGTATCAGAGGCAAAACGCAGGGTTGAGTCCCGCCACTTAACACGCAATGCTTCCGAATTCGGCGGAAAGGGAGGAACGGAGTGTCTTAACACTAGGTTCCCTCTGCCTACCCCGCTGTGCGCGAGATACAGCGTAAATTTAAAAAAAAAAGAAATAAAGAATAGTTCTGTACATAGAATAGTTTTTCTTTAAATTAGTACGTAGTTATGAATTGTAATTTATACCTACTAAGAAATATTCCGAAACTAAAGTTTTAGTAAAACGAAAGTCATATCGGCGCATTTCCACGATTTCTCGTATGACTTCAAAATATAAACAAATGTAGCAGGATTCGAACTCGTGCCTCTTGGAAACTGTCCAACTAAATCAAAACTAACACAATTAAAATTATTTTATAATAGTTGAAATCCATTGTTTCTCAGATAACGTACACTCTTGGACAGCATTAAGCAGAATAAATGCTGCCTCCCTAATCAACATAAAAAATCAAGCTTTTTAGGACGAAATACTATATCATAAAACAAAATTCACTCACAATCAGATTGAGATACAGAAATTTTAATTAACACAAATTACCAAAAATATTTATTTCGTTAATTAACAAGTAATTTATTTGCGACTCCTCTCCTATAACTTCCTTTAACAACCAATCGTCCTTCGTTACAAAGAACATTTAATGAAAGCACTAATTCTTGTAAAGCCTCATTTAATTGGAATCGGTGTTTGTCGTTATGATAGCGATAAGGGGGTTTGTTTAAAAGGTATATTAGCATTTAAAATGGTTCGAGGAATACGTTATGGATGGATAGAAATTTTGTTTCAATATTTTCTTAATTAATTTAATTGATCGATTTGATTGGCCGTCGTTGCGCAGTGGGAGAGTTTAACTGTAAATGCAATTTGTTGTGGTTAAGATTCCCACTCGAAGGAATGATTATATAAACGATTTTCAACTTTGCTTTTGGGAGTGTTTTAACACAAGGATCCCTTTGCCTACCCTACTGCGTGCGGAATACGGCGTGAAGCTAAAAAAAAAAGGAAAAAAGACTTTGCTTTCTTAAAAGCAATACAAAGCAAAGCTTATCTTAATACGCGTTGATAGCTGTCACTCAACATGCAATGTCGTCAACGGAGTGTGTTGACACAAGGTTCCTTTTGCCTACTCTGCTATATGGGAAAATGCATAAGAGTGACCATTTTTTTAAGAAATTAGCCAGTCAAACCTTCTCATTCTTTACTTTTCATGAATTTAAAGATATGGAGCAAAAGAAATATATTAAAAAAATATATTTCACATATTAAACGTAAAAATTTTAAACATTCTTAACGAAAATCGAACCCGTAACTACACCGTTAAACACATGTTTCACAATTATTCTTTGGATTTTTTGTACTAAAATACCAAATAAAAGTCCTACCACTGTCTAAGAATTATAAAAAAAACTAATCTTATCTGTTATAAGGACATCGTGCAGCAATTGGGTGTAAACGCGATTGCTTGCTAGTTCTGTTAGTAGATGGGGGAATGACTATATTTATCAGTCATTCCCCCATCCACCAATTTAAATTGTTTTCATTTTTCCTCTTTTAAAAGTAGAGAACGAACTTCTAAGCAACATAGCATTGCAGAAATGGTTTTATTTTAAAAAATAGCATTATACTTACTTTAGCAAAAAAGCAAAAAGCAGCTTCACGCTACTTCCCACATAGTCGGGTAGTCAAAGAGAACCTAGTGTTGAGACACTTCGTTCTCCACTTTCCTCCCAAAATCGAAACATAGCTTATTGAATGGCGGAACGTCACGTACGCTTTGTCTTAGTTACCAGTGCAAAAAAATAAAATTTTAAATATAACCATTCCCTCGAATGGAAATCGAATCCACGTCCAGCTAGTCTCAGTCAGACACTGTCCCACTGTACCACAACGGCCTCACTCACTTTTAACACACTCAACTTTACTATTAATAAGACGACATATTATAGACGCAACACAATAGAATACATAATGAATTCATTCAATATTAGACACCGAGTTGCTAAGATTTAATGTAAGACAAACTATTGTTAAGGCACTGAGTTAATTATTAGCGATCTGAATAACATATAAGCAGTTATTTGACTTGCTTTTCAGAAACTCGACTATTCCTCAGGTAAATAAAGTTACATTAAGCCACACTTAGAAACGTCAAATAGCGTTTAATTCGGATTAAATTGATTTAAACAACTTTAATTCGTTAATTTAACAAACATTTATTGATAAAACTTAACTTAATTATTTCTTAGTATTTTTGTTTTAATAGATTTTAAATCTAATCCTTAATTCTTTCGCTTACGCTGTTAATAAATTGAAGATGACAGACTATATGTAAATTATGTAAATTAAAAAGTTCTGTTCAGACTAAAAGCGGCTTTGAATGCCACCAAAATACTGAACACATAGTGTCTCAATTTCAAAAGAAAAGTGGAGAATGGAATGTTGTAAATCTTGAAGCTATGCTTTGAGTACTTTATGACTGACACTTCTAATCTTCTCTGTCTATTTATGTCTTCTATAGTATAACCCATAAGCCAATCTACAGTGACGCTTTTTTTAAGCTTCTCGCTGTATCCCGCACACAGCAGGGTAGGTAGAGGGAACCTAGTGTTAAGACATTTCGCTCTCCACTTTCTGCCGAATTCGGAAGCATTGCGTGTTAAGAGGTGGAACTTAACGCCGCACTTTGCCTCGACACCAGAGCAAAGAAAATGGAGATATTAAATATTTCCACTCCCCGAGTGGAAATCGAACCCACAACCAGTCGCTTTACAGTCACACTTTATGCCTCTGCACCACGACTGACCTATTATACGAAAATAAATTTAAATATAATAAAATTTGCCCAGTGTTATTACATTTCGATCAAATGGTCGAATTCAAATATTTAATATTGCTATCAGTGGCGGATTGTACATATCCAATTTAACGGGTAAATTGACAATCGATGAACTCGTTAACAATAATATTGGCAATAACAATTTCACTTTAAACTTATTGTTACTGTTGACTTTACTGTATCATTTTATACGTGAATAAAATTGTGTATAAAACTAAAAATATGTATATGGCATGGTATCTTCTATTGATTTTAGTTAAACGCTATTTCACGCGTATCAGATAGTCGAAGGGAACTTAGTGTTAAGACACTCCGTTCCCCACTTTTTACTCGAGACAGTGCATTATTGACTGATGGATTTAAACGCTGTGTTTTGTTTTATCTTCTAGGGTGAAGAAATTAAAAATTTATTTGATAATTTCACCGAGTGGGAATCGAAGACACAACCAATCACAATTACAGCGAGACACTGTGCTACTTCACCATGATGGCCTATTTATGACTATTATTTATTAGTCAAAGGAAAAACTTTTTAAAATTGAAACTATTTTTGCAAAAAAGACTATAGTAGTATGTATAAGTATAAGTTATTTATTATTATTTAAGTAAGATCAATTAAAGAGAGATTCATTACTAAGAATGCAATTATATGTTGAAAAACATACACAATTAGAGTCCCATAAAATATAAATAAAAAATTAAAGGTTTATCAAAAAAAAATATCTTATGATGTACAATTCAAAATGATTAGCAAATTTTTCTTCAGCACAATTTTCTTTACAAATTCCCAAAAAAGGCTAAAGAAATAACATTATGACTTTGCTTTTTACTAATTTTATTTATCCAGAGATACCGAGAAGAGCCCTTATTTCAGCCAAACTGAGTACTTTGTGGTATACTTCTATTTTGACTTTTGACGTAATAAAATTATTGTATAAGAAAATACATTGACGACTTTTTAAACAACAATATGAAATCAACACATATAAGCATATTGTATTACTTGGGTGATATGACAAAATGTACAAATAATATTATAATGTAAGATTATAAGAATTAACCATAATATATGGGGCCAGTCGTGGCCCAGTGGCACAAGCGTGTGACTGTAAACGACTGGTTGTGGGTTCGATTCCCACTCGAGGAGTGGAAATATTTAATATTTCCATTTCCTGCGCTCTGGTATCCGAGGCAAAGCGCGCCGTTAAGTTCCGCCACTTAACACGCAATGCCTCCGAATTTGGCGGAAAGTGCGGAACAGAATGTCTTAACACTAGGTTCCCTCTGCCTACCCTATTGTGTGCAGGATATAGCGTGAAGCTAGTAATTCGAAATAACGCAAATTAAAAAAAATACGTACATAGTCTATAACTTAAATATAGCCTATAACTTAATTATAATTAGGAAGAAATACAAAAATATGGGACAGGAACAAAGAATAAAAATAAATTCAGAAAACAAATTAAGCGAAATAATTGTAGTTAGTGAAATAACACGCTCACATACATACACATACACACACAAGAACACACATAAAATTTCCCAAAAAATAATTTAAACCCAAGTCCATTTCATTCATTCACTCTAACCATTTCTTCATATTTAAATATTAATTATTTAAATTAAACTATAATACAACACGATTACAGCTGTAATCTAAAACAGAACTACCAAACTGAACCGCACAGTAATATCCTTAGGCGGACTATATGCGGCAATCAACTCACTTATAGCTATAATAGATGAAAGGCCACCTCTAGAGTGTCTCATTCGCTTTTTCAAATACACTACTAACGAGGTACTTTACAGCTTCCAGACAGGAGAGATCTAGATTATGGGGATGTAAACAAGATAGATCTTTGTGGCATTCAGCAGTGATTTCTTTAGGTTTTCAGGGCAGCCCTTGTTAATGTCGACTGCAGTCTTATATGAAACAGTTTTGCGGGAAAATGTTTTTTTAAGGCGGATTTCTTAGAGATACGAGTTCTACATTATACATTAAATGGGCTAAGTGTTTTTACAGGTAATTTTTACTAATGTTGTTTAGAAAATTAGATATTTTTAATTGTCAAAATAAATTTTATACACATATATTTTTTTTAATAAGCACTTTTTAAAATAAAGGTTAAAGTTAAATCCAGTTGTGGGTTCGATTTCCACTATAGTTATAGTTATATTTAAATTATTTTCTTTGTTCTACTCTGATAAAAGGACAAAACCCGGCGTTAAACTCCGCCACCCAATCACATAGTATCATGATTTCTACCAAAAATTCGAAAACGAAGGTTCCTAAAAAAAAAGTAACAAAGACTCAAAAAATTCCAAAGACTAACAACAAAAGGAACATTCACTTTAATCTCAATCTCGAGTGACTTTCAAAGTCCACTTGCCCAAGAAGTCCTATCCAGAATTTAGCTGAATACACAAAGACGTGTAATATGTACCGAGTAGGTAGCTAGTATTAGCGCGAGTGCTCCACCGTGGTTCTCTCGTTCCTTGCAACGTGATTCAGTTTTATGGCTACAGACGGCAACACAAGTGTTTATTTCATATTATTGAATTTGGAAGAGTAATATGGCTGTAAATGTGAATTCGATTGCCATATAAATAAAATATAAAATATATTTATTTGCTTATACAATCTAGGCGTATAGAAATGTTACTTAAATAAATGTTATTAATATTATATATTTAAAATATAGTAGTATTTGATGTAAATAGTGCAGTGTTCTCGCAAAAACGATATGTTTAAAAAAAGTAGAAATTATAAAAACGTTCAATATTCGAAACATTAAGAAGTAGATCAGTATAAAAAAGAGAAGAAACTCCTTTGGATTCTATAGGTTCACCATGCAGTTGCCCGCACCATCAGTGCAGAGAGAAAAGTCATAGTGCAGTACTTGGAAATTTTGCCCCTATAAAATCAGTATTAACTCACGCCTTCACGATCTAACGTTCTCTCTCTCTTTTTCTCTCTCTCTCTAATTCTCTTTCCGTAAACAAATTTGAGTATACAGCAGGATAGGCAGAGGGAACCTAGTGTTAAGACATTCCGGTCCCCACTTTCCATTGAATTCTGGAAGCATTACGAAAGCATTATGTCGAGTGGTGGAACTCAACGCTGAGCTTTACCTCACCACCAAAGCGTAAAAAATGGAAATATTCAATATTTCCACTCCTCGAGCTGAAATCGAACCCATAACATAGGCCTGACTATATTAATAAAATAATTTATTTCATATAGTAATAACAAAAAACTTTTGTATCCAAGTATACAATTCCCCTTTTATTGCACCTTTCTCGGCGTCATGCCAGTAGAATGCCTAGTCGTAATCGTCATAATGTCGCTCATCTGGCCTCCACGAACTCTTCCACTTGCATTATTACTTTATTGAACTTTGATTTTCTTGTAACGTCCTACAGATGAAAGCTTTAGTGGAGCCGTTCATAATCTCTAACGACGGTATTTGACTTATTTATGTGAATTTACAATATTTATGAGTAATAAATATGAGTAAATTTAGAATTTATTATAATATTAAGAAGTTTAGATTCTTTAAAACTAGTGTATATTAAAAATATTAATTAATTGATTAGTACAACGTCTTCATGTTACCTGCCTTACTGTATATAGACGGTTGTGGATTTGAATCCTTTTCGGGGTAGTAACAATATTTTAATGATATACCTTCTCCATACAACACGCTCATGTTTCTTTAACCAAAAATATAGGGTTTCCACTTAAAAAAAAATTATGAACTAATAAACTAATAAAACAATGGAGTGGCGTTTAAACGATGGATCGTCCAAGCAATGTGTACTACTTTAAACAATAGCATGAATCTGCCAAATATATAGTAAAACGAGTATTATGTACCTAAGTATATGGTAATTAAACGTACTTTTAACAACAAAACTGTAATAGTACAAAATTCCATATTCTTTCATCCGGTATAACTTGCATAAACATTAGTAAATCGATTTACCCTTACATATGTATTTATCATAATAATAAGTAACACAATCACTTAACTAATATCTAGAGGTATGATATCGATGATAAAACAATATAATAACACAGGAAAGAAATACAAGGTCCAAAAACAATTAAAAATAACCGTTAATAAAATCATAATTTTTAGATGCAGGTGTGAAAATAGCAAAAAAAAAACATTTAGCAAAACCAACACTCGTATTTATCTATTCTCACACTATGAATGCTGATGTTAAAGCCAAGCAGAGCGTGGCCTATTTCTTTTAAGTGCGTCTCTGTGGGTGGACACTTAGCGCATTAGAGTCGCCGTACACATTAACTTAAACCATTATTGTCGGTTACAAAGCGAAGCTTATTTAAGAATAGTTTTTATATTTATAATGTTATTAGTTATTTAACAAGAAAAGTTTTTGTAAAAGCTGTGTTTTTATTATTTTTTCTGCGTTTAAGGTACAGGAATTCAAATATTAAGACTTGGCGTTTTCTATCTACAACTCACCACTCTACTAATACAAATAAATACTAAAGGTAACAGCCAGACTAAGGTAAGAAAAGCCTAATTTTTTTCAGGAAAATTTTCTGATTTGTTCGCGTTAATCAAAGTATTGGTAAGTAGATTACTTAAGCTCAGAACAAAACAGAGTGGTTCACCTTTTACTGTCCGAAATCGAGACATTGCATGTTTACTGGCGGCACTCAACGCCGCGCTTTAGTAGCTTTTAAGCAAGTTGACATTAACGAGCGATTAAGAAGTAAGCTACGTAGGAAATATCTTTAACGTTAGTACTAAAATTGTTCAAAATATTTACGAAATGGAAATCTCGGAAAGTTACGTTTTACAGGCAAAATTGCAAAAGGTAGAAATTAAAATATTATGACAAGGATCATAAAGTCCAAGCAAACGAAATAGAAGGTCACAAGTAGTTGATATAACTTCTTAAAATAAAACTATTGTAACTCGGGATCAATCGCGTATATTTTTGGTATTCAAAAATACAATTCAGAAACTCAAAAAATCGCAAAAATATTAAGATCTTGTTAATAGTAGGTATATAAACTTAAAAAAAACTCATTAATGCATTCAAATAGTATCCCAAGTAGACAATAATATTATTGCTTTCAAAGAAAATAATTTACAAGCAGTTAAATTTAAATTAAATAAAAGAGGAAGTCAAAAATGTTTACAAGAACTTCGACCGTAATGAGCTCATTATACAAGCAATTGACAGTCTGAGTGAAAATAGGTCGGGGCTTTGATAAATACATTATTTACTGGTTTGATGGTTCCATTTTTTTTTTCTTTTTTTTTTTATTTTATCTAAGTTCTATAATTTGTTAGGCATAGGACTGGCCTAGTATTACTATGATATCCATGTCATGTTCAATTTGATTCAAATAATAATTTGGGAGTATTTTTACACTTTATGTAGTAAATAGAGAATAAATAAATTATTAAGAAAATAAAAATAATAATTTAATGTAAAATGTGCATTTGGAGAAATACCCGAAAGCGCGCATTAAGTTCCGCCACTTAACACGCAAAGCCTCCGAATTCGGCGGAAAGTGGGGAACGGAGTGTCTTAACACTAGGTTCCCTCTGCCTACCCTGCTGTGTGCGGGATACAGCGTGAAGCTAAAAAAAAATACCCGCTTATTACCAGCATTGTAGGAGTGCATTACAAACAGCTAACAGGCGCGCCATCTTGGGTGACTCGCTATAGTGGGCTTAAAACGGTATACACAGCTAGCCATGTATTATCATCCCAATTAATCGCATAAACAAAATTTCAGCTCAATCACTTAAGAATATAAATTAATCTTCAAAATTCTACCAAAAATATTCCACTTCAACAAACATACACACATACAATGCAAGTTAAAAATTCATATAAAAAATACTACTTCATACAAAATTATACACAAAAAAAAGCTTTCCACACTATGGCCGACTCCAAATAAAAGCTAAAGCTGGCATTTAAATCCGCGTGTAATTTTCTAAGAGTGAGTACAAGCGACATCCCAAACAGAAATAGGTCAGGCGTTGTCACACTACTAACGTATGTATGGAACGTTCGTGGCAGTCGTATTTAAAAGCATAACTGACCGCATACGTTTAATAGTCAAATGTTATGATTAAATATAATATACATATATATCATATGCATATGTATACGGTTTTCTAAAGATTTGTAGCAATTTTATTACTGTAATAGCTTCCCTTTTGCAGTGTTGTCTCGTGAACTACACTACTATAGTTATTTCGTTATATTGTAAGGGTCTAAGGTGGGCTTTTAAAAAATAAAGTAGCCTATGTTTAACCCTGGGTCGTCAATTACATTTATGCCAAAATTCATTACATTCGACCAAGTTGATTTTAAAAAAGTTAGTCAATATTTCACACTGAATCTTCAATCATTTTTTTTCAGAATTTATCCAAATAACTAGACTACCCTTATCCAAATAACTGACATATTAGACGTAAATGCGTAACTGACAGACTTAATTTCGCATTTTTAATATTTGTATACATTTGTATTTTGAAGAGTAAGAGTAAAAAATATTAAGTTATTTTAGTTGAGAGCAGGACTTTACAGTTTTTTTTTTTGACAACATAGTGTAAATTAGCAGTGAGCAACCTTTTCTGGGTGACTTATAAAATTTTTGAAGTCTTTTTTGCAGACCTAAATCACGTATTGTAGTAGTATACAAAAAGTAGTAGGAATATATGTAATATTTATATACATTGGCTAAAGTGGATATTATAGGGGTTGTATTAATATGTAAAGAAAGCAACGAAGTATAAGTAACTTTAGATAAAAATCCTCTTTTGCGAAAAATAAACAATTAGATAATACAGATTAGTGCATAAAAATGCAGAAATCCAATATTTTAATAATAATTCATTAAAATAAAATTTTAAAAATAATAATATACATATTACCATGCGTTTGACATTTAATTAAGAATCATGATAGTAATTTTCAGCACCTAACACAAAAATAAACATCAAAACATTATTTTTTTTTTATTCAATAAAGGGGGCAAACGAGCTGAAGGCCCACCTGGTGTTAAGTGGTTACCTTCGCCCATAGACATCCACAACATTGAAGTTATGGATGCGTTGCCAGCCTCGGGGATGTAGGACAGAAGGAGAGAGGAAGGATGGGAATGGTGGGAATAGGGAGAGCTGGCTTACATGATATCGAACCGGAACACATCATAAGATATTTGGCGGTTCGTCTTTGACATGATAGTGGTCGTGAGCCAGTCGGAGAACGAATCTCCTACCACCAAACTACTGGGTTACCCGCCTTTTACGGGACGCGTCCCAGCGGCGGGGGGGGAATTGTATAAGAATACAATATAACGGGTTAAGAAACCCGTCCCCCCACGGGGAAAAAATTCTACATAAATAGTCGATTTAAACATAAAATTAAATTTAAAATTAATACATAATTTCATTATACACATAATTTACGACATTACGTTACAATTACATTTTGTGACTGAATAGCTCGGAGCCAACATGACTTCATTAAAATATATTTATTATCTGTTATAAATTTAAAATTTAAGTGCTTACCTGTTCTTAATTAAGTTTAAAAATTATTACATTACTTTTGTGAATATTGTTTTTACTAACAAGCTTTTTTAAAAAATATAATGTTACACAGTTGAACATATGAAATCACTGAATTTGAGATTTAGAAGCCTAACGCTATATTACAATTGATGATTCATGTTATAAGCTAATCTATTTTCTGCTTTTTCCATTTTTTTACAGAATTTTTAAATTAACTGAGTGGAAATCGAACCCGCTATAACCACATTCACAATTATCCACATTTCCTTGATCCACAACGAAGAAACGACATTCTAAAAATATATAAAAATACCAGACAACCATCAAATAAAGGGTATCCTCGTATTTTTCTTATTATCCTTCCATTTACAACAAAAGCACAAAAGCTCGCATCCACGAGTCTCTCTTGAAGGACTTCTAAATATATGTATATATTTCTACTTACAATATAAAATATACAAATACAAATACAAATACAAATATACATTATTCGTAAGGCTTAACAGTTAAAGTGAGTCAAGAATGTCCCTCTTGAGGAGCGTAAATAATTTAGCAAACTGTCTTTTGTGTCATACCGGCGCCATTAAATTTGGTCTGTTTGTTAGGCTAATTTCCCAAATTGCTCTTGGGAAATCTCCCGGCGAAAAATGTTGCAAAATTAAAATGTCGGACCAAGGTGAAAATTAATATGAACAGTGTAAACGAGCTACGAGTATTTTTTTATTTATTCCGTTGCGCCTTCGTGTTTTCTTTGTGGTGGAGCGTCTTTGAGAACAATGGGAGCGTTTATTCAACGTTTTTTTTGGAAAATAAAACTCCAGTATTTCCTTAATGACGACTGTTTATATATTCAAAATATTTCTACCGTCATTAAAAGTTGTGTAAACACTATTTGAGACCGCTGTATATAGGATGTTATGAATTATACTTGGGTTTCTTTTTATTTATTTATTCTTTAGCTATAGGGTGTTTCTGATTAGTCAGAAATAGCCTAGTGTCACTAAATAACTCTCCGTTCTCGTGCAACATTGCGTGCTGACATAAGATGCGAAACTCAGTGCAATGCTTTGTTTTGGTTAAGGGTAAGGCCTTGAAAAGGGTAGCGCTGCAGTGGCACGAAGGTAAGGAAGTAAATCTTGTTAATTTTGTTAAAAAAAGAAAACAAATTCTAGTGTCAAGGCACTAGGTTTTCTCTGCCTACCCCGCTATATGGCAATCAAAAGGACGTAAAAAACCTATAAAATGTTTAATACTTGAGCCTGTCCCTCTTGTAATCTGTCGAAGCGCTCTAGCCAATTATAGCTGTACATACTTATCTCGCTATACTGAAACTCTCATACGCTTATTGCAAATTATTTGTATTGTATGTACCTATATCTAAACAGGTAATTTTTATAAATATCCGCTACCCACAAATGACTCGTTTCTAAGAATAAAGATTGTGCAAAAAATGATATTATTAATTAAATATTTAAATTTTTTTAATTGTTATTATTACCTAAAATGTTTTAGTATAATATTAATAAAAATACAAAAAATACATCATATCAGTATAACAAACCCTATGTGCATAATATACTATCCAAAGCTCATCTTATATGTAAATATGTAAGTACATGAAAACATACTCTATGAAACGTAAAGAAAGGATTTTATAAAAATAGACGCACAGTATAACAGAATACTGAATGTAATACATACATACTAAACATGTCCCATTACTATGAATCAAAAGAAAATAAAACATGTCGAATGCAACTTGCTCTAGGTCCTCAGAAGTCTGGTTTAGAACGTAGGACAAATTAAAAAGCCACTCCTTTGTACGATACAATAAAGATAAATATTAAAAAAAAGGATTTTTCCTGCATAGTGGAGTAGTCAGAGACCACGTGGTGTCTAGACACTCCGTCCTCCACTTTCTGCCTCTAATCGAGACATTGCGTGTTAAGTGGCGGAACTCAACGCTCGCTGTATCCTAGGTACCAGAGTGTTGTTGTTGTAGCTTCACGCTGTATCCCGCGCAGAACAGAGTAGGCAGAGGGAACCTAGCGTTAAGACACTCCGTTCCCCACTTTCCGCCAAATTCGGAGGCATTTCATGTTAAGTGGCGGAACTTAACGCCGCGCTTCGCCTCGACACCAGAGCGAAGAAAATGGAAATATTAATTTCCACTCCTCGAGTGGGAATCGAACCCACAGTCGAACCACCAGTCGTTTACACTGACACTCTTGTGCCACTGCGCCACGACTGGCCCCTTAAATTTCAATATAATCAATTTCAGAGTGGGAACCGAACCCACAACCATTGCTTTACAGTTAGACACTGCGCCACAACAGTCTTGATAAACGTAAACACACAAAGCCGATATACATTTTAATATTAAGAAAATTTCAATTATTCACTTTTTATTTATAATAAATAATAAGAGGGAAAATAATTTTGAATAGATGATTATTTTTGTCTTTGAATAGAACCGCAAATTTTCCATGGCTCCTTGACTTAGTGTTGTCGTGGTTGTAGAGTGACCACAAATTAATGTTTATCTAATTTTGTATTTTTAATGTATTTTAACAACAACTTAAACTTATGCATGTGAAGTCTTTTCGTTAATTTTATATAAAAAATTTACTAAGAAAGTTTCTTTACATATTGATTGTTATTTCCATAGTTATCTGATATTCGTAAGCTTTTTCATTTTTTATTTTCTTTATTATTGCACAACATAGACAGAGAAAAATTAATATTGAACATCCCACCTCAGGTGGTCACTTAGATTTTATATCGAAAATTTAATTAATAGCAACAGCCCATCTGTTCCTTTCAGGACTTAACACCGTGTTTTACTTAGGCCTTGTAAATAAAAATGTATTGTTAAATACAAATTTATCTCCGCATAAAAATCGAACCAACTGCAACCAACATATATTCAACACTTTTATTTAAAAACTTTTTACAAAAAAAATGCTTCCACGACACCAAATTATTTACTTTGCAACGTAATTCACAGTGTCAGGTGCGTAAGTTTAATTAACTTTATCTATGGGTGACAATCAGAGGATGATAGTAAAAGTGGGAGAGGAAGATCGTAAAAGAGATTAACGACGGGAATAAATACGGTACACGCAGTGATAAGGAGGGAAACTCATTATCATCGCAAATATTGAATCTGTTGTGGTGTTCGTGAATATCTGAGACTGTGTTGTTTATTAAGGCGTGTTGTGTTGTCAGTCTGTGCGATAGTCCGAGGTGGATCTAGAGGGCTTAAAGATGTTACGCAAAGATATGTTGTTTTATTTTTAAACATTTTTAAAGTGTTACTCCACACTTAGGAAAATTGAAAAAGACATTTAGAAAACGTATAAAAATTTGAACGCAAGGGATTCGAACCAGCGCCTCCTGAATACCTTTCAGGCGCTCTCACCACTGAGCCATGCGTTCTACTACACGCTGCGTCGAAATTCTTATACGCTTTATTACAACTTATTTTGTTAAAACTTATTTTGTAACAAAAATATGTTGTATTATTTTTAAGGTTAAACAAATTGAGCATTGTACATGTTGGGTGTTTTAACCAATTTACTTATCTAAGTACGTAATACTTACGTTATGTGAATCACGTTACGAATTTTTATATGTCATTAAATTATTTAATATATAAAAGTATCTATTTCATTTAGACCTATACTTATCACTAAATATGTTAAAACTCTTCTGTCACTTAGTGACTAACAGACATTGCACAGTTGAAAGTATAGCTTTTTGTTTATAGTATAAATTTTTCAACATTTAGGATCCTTGGGGAGTGTAGGAAAGCTCAAAGAAAAGATTTGTTTAAAATAAAGGTATTTTACTTTTTATAGTCCACGGATACACTACTTAAGTATTATATAAGTGGCTACTGTCTATTGCAAAGAAAGTTGTGAGTTCGATTTAATATAATCAAAAGAAAAATGTTTAATTATATGGCAAAGATAAACAACTATTTGAGGGCACATTTCTTTAATTATTATATTATTTCATTATTGTGACTGACTGATAAAATAAAAAAACATGGCGTTGAGTTCCGTCAACACACAGTGTCAAATTAAGTCATACACTAGCTTCTCTCTACCTACCCTACAAACAGAAAAAAACAACAAAACCTAAAAAGAAAACACAAAACCTCCACATTTAATCATACCGTTGCCACTCTAATTTCATCCGTATTTCCATTCTGGCATACCACAATAGGCACATTATAGTCGCTGTCCCGCTAATCCCGCTCGGTAATAACGCATGGCCATCCTACTCTGGTAAGGGCGGCATTGAGATGAGAGTCCTTGCATCCCGGTCCATTCATTGTGATGATTGCTCCTCCCTCATTATCCCTACGAGACGTACAACAGTCGGAAAATAAACAAAAAATAAGCAAGGCTCGGTGAATGTGTACTGTGGGAGGGAGAGGTTATGAACGGTTGGATTTCAACAATAAAAGACGTTTTAGGCTTTGAATGAAACTATTAAAGATTTTGTCTTGTAGACTTTAAAGACAATAATTATTAATTATGTATGTACGTTGTTATTTTATACGAGTAAAATTTTCTAATATTATGAAAGTAAATTTAAGAATTCGTTTGGAAAGTGATGAATGAACTATTTTGATACCAGGTCTAATTTGTAATGGGATATAGAGTGATTCTGTAAAAAAAATTTAAAATATTTTTTATTATATTCGACAGAACAATGATATGTATTAAATTGTTTAAAACGGCTCGACCAATTTTGATGGGACTTTCACTAGCAAATAGCTAATGTAATAAGGAGAAACATTTACTTAAAATTAAAACTTTTTGTTAAATTCCACACGAACAAAGTCACGGGCATAGCTAGTTACAAATAATAATCAAGTAAAAGAGAACAAAGTAACATTGCACTGCAATTCACTGATCCCGTCATAAGCAATCAATGTAAAATAGGTTATTGGTGAAACAAGTCGGAATAAACATTAATACTATTGGTATGGAAGCGTCATTAATTAGAATTGCTGTTACAGCAGTAAACGAGATCGTACAGCTTTGATATAGTAGAAACTAGATTCTGATTCAAATCGGATTTTAGATTTAGATTTGATATTACGCCTAGAAATTTTAGTAGTAATGTGCATTTTCCTTTGAAAGTTTAGCAGTCATGTGTATTCATTGCAAAGAGTCGCAGCGTTGTTTAGTAGTAAGTATAATATGAATTTATACGGAATGATTTTGAGTTCAATTTTCAGCTGAGGTTTTTTTTGTAGCTTCACACTCTTTTCTGACAACAGTATGCAGAGAGAACTTCGTGTCTGGACACTCCACTTTCCGCCCAAAATCAGAAGCATTGTGTGTTGAGTTGCAGCGCTTAACGTCACGCCTTGTCTTATCACCAGGACGGAAAAATGAAAACTCATTTAAATATAATCAGTTCTCTAATGGAATCGAACTCAGAACCATTGCGTATACAGTCAGACGCTGTTACTCCGCCACGACGGTCTCTATAAAAGAAAATCATATATACAAAATATATATTTAAAATATATATTTGTCGTGGCCAGTCGTGGCCCAGTGGCACAAGCGCGTAACTGTAAACGACTGATTGTGGGTTCGATTCCCACTCGAGGAGTGGAAATTATATTTCCATTTTCTTCGCTCTGGTGTCCAGGTAAAGCGCGGCGTTAATTTCCGCCACTTAACACGCAAGCCTTCGAATTCGGCGGAAAGTGGGGACCGGAGTGTCTTAACACTAGGTTCCCTCTGCCTAACCTGCTGTGTGCGGGATAAAGCGTGAAGCTAAAAAATATATATTTAATCAACAAATTCTCTCAATCTAGTTAATCGCTTACAAAGAAAAGAGCACAGCCCAATAGATTTTCAGTGAGAATAAAATGTACAACGTCCTACCATTCCATCATACGCATTGCTCGAGTCACATCAAAGGGACTAAAGTACTGGCAAACGAGCGGGCGAACTATGTGCAAATACGTACTCGTAGGATCTCAAAAGGAGACGTACGCTTCCTATACTCGAGTCCCTCTCGCAAAAAAATAAGAAAGAAACCTCGTTTATGAAGTCAAATGCCAGCTTGGTAAAGTTATTCTCGAATGCATCTGATTGTGGCCGCGGTGGTAACGGGTTTGGTTCTCGGAACAGATGAGGTAATACTATCGTTTTCTATATTAACTTAGGTTAAAGCTGATATTTTTTTGATATGAGAAATTTAAAATGTGGAGAAAGTAATATACCAACAATAGGTATACTCCGTTAACAAGCTAAAAAGTAGCAAATAATGAGTTGTTATTTTTTATTAATGTTAGGATATTTGTTGAGTTTCAATCCTGTTTTTTTTTAAATGTTTACATCTATCATTTAAATGTTTATATATAAAAAAAAAATAATGGTCACAATGCCTCGACTTAGAATGGGAAGAGAGTCATGAAACTAGGTTCTCTCTCTCTACTTTAGTCACTTATGCAGAAAAATGCAAAGCTATGCAGAAAACAGCGTAAACTCTATCCTAATATATATAACTCTTAAATGTAATAAAAATAGTACATGAATTGAGAATTACAATTCACGTATTACTTATTAATTTACTTTCCACAATAGTAAAACCAAACATATATTTAAGAAAAGCTCAGAACCCACTAACACTATCTAAAGTCAAATACTAACCTAACTACAAAACTTTGCCTTGTAAACAACTATTTCACAAAAAAATATACATACAAAAAGTATATATATATATATATATATATATATATATATATATATATATATATATATATATATATATATATATATATATATCACAAGTAATTCACCTTACTCCCCAGCTAAAGGGGCGAAGTCGACGCAAAGAACGTCTTAAAACTAGACGTGCACTTCCTCAGTTCTCATTGAGTCTTACAAAAAGTAGTGAACCGTCTTTTATGACGTCGTTACCAAGAACATTTTTGTTTGTGGTCCCGCCTTCTGTGAGTGACGATTAAAATGTGAAAATCTTAGAGTATTTTCTTCGGCTTTAAATGATGTCTGCTTTAAAACTGGTGGATTGCAATTTTGTTTATGTTTTAATATAAAAAGTTACATATATATTTAGGGGGTATTGTTATAATTATAAAATGCAATTAAAAGGGATTAAATATTTTGAAATTAAATTATTGTTATAGAATTAATCGTGTATATTTTTGATATTCGAAAACACATTTTAGAAAATCCGCAGCGTTCAGCGTTTAATAGTAGTCTGTGGTCACAGTAAGACTTACAAGTTTTGTAAAATGCCTTTTTCCGAATACCAAAAATGTATGAGATTAATCTGGTGTAAATATTGAATTCACAGTATGATAGTATTTTGCCATCGATTCGGAATATGTCATCAAATAGTGTTGCACTTTTTTACTTTGTCTAATATAATAGATAAGTATACATAAATAAATTAAGATATACTATCTCAAAAAAACATATGTAACAGACCGGGTTATTTTCGTGCATCGTGAAAAACATCGTCATGATCACAGTATCGATGATACTGGAGGAAGGTCACGTACGAAGCATGAGGACTCCCGGAGGGCGTGAATGAAGAGGTTAATGACAGTGGACGAGGCGGAACAAGTATGCAGGGACCTTAGCTTTCAACACTCCTTTCCCACTGATAACCCGCACTAGGGATTCAGCATGAAACTAAAAAAAATAAAAAAAAATATATAAAAAGAATATATTTTCAATGCACACAATTTTATAAAATGGTTTTCTAAATCCTTTAATTAATATAATTATTTAGCATTTATATAAAAAAATGTGCACTTAAATTTGCCAGCTATGTGCAAATAGAATCTTGAAAGGAGACGTACACTACTCGAGTACTCCTTGAGATCTTTTCAAGAAAAGTAAGAAACCGCCTTTGTGATGTCAGAGTTATTTACTATGAAAATATTTAAGAAAATATGGCGCTTTTCAAATTAGGCGATGCTTTATAAAGAGATGCCTACAAAAGACTAATAATATGGAAATAAAAAGATTAATTTTAAAATTTAATTAATTTTAATAGTCAATTTGATGTTTTTTACAACTTTATCCCGCATAGCAGGACAATCAAAGAGGACCTAGTATCAAGAGACTATATCTACTTTCCGCCTGAAATTGAGACATTCCGTGTTGAGTGGTGAAACTCAACGCCGCGCTTTATCTTAAATACCAGAGCGAAGAAATGAAATTTTAAAAATAACCATTTCCACGAGTAACCACGATGACCTCATAACATAAAAAATAAAATAAATAGCTTCACGCTATATCCCACACACAGCAGGGTAGGCAGAGGGAACCTAGTGTTAAGACACTCCGTTCCCCACTTTCCGCCGAATTCGGAGGCTTGCGTGTTAAGTGGCGGAACTTAACGCCGCGCTTTACCTCGACACCAGAGCGAAGAAAATAGAAATATAATTGCCACTCCTCGAGTGGGAATCGAACCCACAACCAGTCGTTTACAGTCACCATCTTGTGCCACTGGGCCACGACTGGCACCTCATAACATGACGTTTATTTTAATATTATGTAACAAAGTATTATTCAAACACTTTTATAAAGACAAAAAAAAACAATAACTTGTAACAAACGTGACGGTTGTTGGTTTGATTCCCGATCGGTTCCCACCGATATTTATTTTTATTTATCTACTTTAATGAGCAAGACAAAGCGGGGCGTTGAACTCCGCCGCTTAACCGGCTGTCTCGAATTCGAGCGGAAAGTGTAAAACATAGTGTCTTTTTCCTATTTTTCAGATCCTGTATATACTACATAGAAGCTCTTTATATCTAACAATGAGAAAACAAATTATTCACACGGTTATCATTCAGGTAACAATGGAATAAAACCAAAATTACGCCAATATCGTAACCAGCATTAGATCTCACCACAACGCGTGAGTACACACTCATTAACCTTCCAATTTTAAGGTTTGAATTCGAAATGCAATGGATCCATAGGTATATGGATTTGACTCCATTTTGTAATACACAAACGAAGTAACTTAGAAATAGTTATATTAAGATATTTCTTGTTGAAACAAATCTTACGTAAGAATAGTTAAAAAAATATATATTATGAATAGGTTCCACGTAAACTGGGTAATTTCAAAAACACTATAATATATCATGCCACATATGCGTTTAAAAAAATTAATAATATTTTTTCAGTTTTATATTACGATAAAATTTGATATGTTTATTGCTTGAAATGACTTTCTTAATGTTGTTTAACTGTTTTGTGTTTTTAGAGGAGAACGGAGTCTTGTCACTATCTTTTTTATGCTTTATGCAAAATATGAAGAAAAAGAAAGTATGGAGCTAAAAAAATATATATGTTCCATAGCGTCATTGGTTAGCATTACTGTATATAGGATAATTGTAGGTTCGCTCATTAAAAAAGTTTGTTTTTTATTTTATCTATCAAGACAAAGCGTGGCATTGGTTTTCACTATCTAACACAAAAAAAATCTTGAAAATATTGATACAGTGGAACTTAAAAAAGTATAAGCGAAATCAACACTTGTCAGTTATAAATTCAGCTTGCTATATAGTTTTTAAATGGAAACTTCAATATTGTAACCTATTTTTTTTTATTAATAAGTGAAAGAAAAACTTTGAACTCCTTTTTACAAAATATATGCGAACGGAGGAGAATGAAATTTGGCATACTTAGGCATACTTATATTCAAAACAGATGCATAAAACTATTATTTTTCATTACAATCTATAAGAAATACATTAACTATTAAAATAAATACCTATTACAAGCATTACAATATATTTTGTATGAGGTATAACCTATATTATGCATCAACGGTAACACTAGTCACAATAATTGTGCCTACACGCAAATAAAACACCATAGTCGACCCATTTTACCCTTCAGCGCGATCTAATTTGAAGACTACAATCCTCACGGGGCGAGAGATTTGCAAGCCATCCATTTGTTGGTCGTTACACCCTCCACGGCCAATGCGTTATGAATAATTAATGCGCTTATGCCAGATGGTCGATCTGTTCTTGCGGTGTCATGTATTGGAACTATTTTGATTACATCTGAAAACGTTTGGACGGATTGTTCCGAGGTTTTGCTAAGGAATTCATTCTTGAGTATGGTTTTTTTTAGATTTATATGTGAATGTTAATTACTTACTTTACGTGTTTTCCTTTATAGAAGGGTAATCAAACAGAATTTAGAGTTAAGACACTTCGGTTTTCACTTTACACCCGAAATCGAGGTTTTTCTTGTTCACCAAAGCGGAGAAATGGAAATAATTAAATAGGGAAATACATGTCCTACTAACCAGCCTCAATTAATTATTAATTTTATTAAAAATATTATTTAAAAATCATATCATAGACAGGTAGAAATTTTGAATTGTGGACAAACCGACCGACGGGTACTCTCGTTTTTCTGCGCTATAATATATTATAGTTTTTTTTAACTTAGTATTTGTAATAGGTATTTATTTTAATAATTAATGTGTTTCTACTATATATCAATGGAAGATATTGGTTTATTGCAACTGTTTTCAACATAAACTTAAGAACAAGAAATAATAAAAATAGACAAACCTCTGATCGAATATACAAATAACCCTTTTATAGTAAAGCTAACTAATTGTGTTATAAAACCTTTTTTTAGCTTCCTACTTTAATTACTATCTTGCATAAAGAACATAGTGACAAAACACTTCGTTCTCCACTAGAAAAACACAAAACAAGCAACAATAACAAAGTCAACACTTTCAAATAGATTTCGTGCAATATATGAATAAATAAAAAAAGGGTCAAAAATGTAATCTACCATACATTTCGGTCATCAACAGGCTGTGTACAACGTAATATATATATATACAAATACATATATATTTAAGTTATTTTAATAGCATCTCGCCGGCGGGTCCCGGCTATGTAAATTGCGGCCCGATTGTACGGATAATTGTTTTCGCAACGAATTGACACGCGCGCGATTTAGTTTTGACACGCGTCGCGTCGCGTCGACCTATCAATTTATGATATTTTTCCCCCTACAGACCTGTGAATGAGTGACCGGTAAGTGATTATGCTAAGGACGTTGTGAAATTGAAATTTATTCATTATTTTTAGCGGTATTTTTTATTTTTTTATTATAATTTTCATGGTATTTTAAAGCATTTATCGAGAATTCACGCTATGATGACGCTTTTCTATAGCGGAATTAGACAGGGAGAATTTAGAGTCAAAACACTTCACACTATCTGCTTTCTGAGTCTTATTTAAATATAATAAAATAATTCCAATATGTTATTTTAATATTAGCTCTAGACAAAAAAGAAAATAATCTCAAGCATCAAGTAAAAAAATACTCAACTTTTCACATTACAGCTGATGCTGATGAATCCCTTTAAAAAAATAGTTTCATTTAATATATACGCAAATTGTATACTGAAGGTGCCCTGTGGGTGGTTTCGTGCCATTCGGAAATGATGCTAATCATCCACCCTTGTTTTTTGCTTACGCGAAATTTCGATCTCATTTTTTTGGGGACTTTCGAGTAATTCGTGATTTTGCTGTTTTTTTCTCTTTGACAGTACATTTTTTGCTGTACAAAGAATTAGATTTATTAATTTTTCGCTTTCGTAGCATATTTCAATATATAAGTGCATACTAACAAACAATGACTTCAAGCGATGGTTTAAGGTTTAAATTTACATTTAACATTTTTTTTTAATTTTATTCCACACTTAGGAAAATTGAAAAAGACATTTAGAAAACGTATAAAAATTTGAATTTGAATTTAATTTTAATAGAAACAAAGCAGGTTCACGCTTTTTTCCGCATAGAAATATACACTAGTCAGAGAGAACCTAGTAGCGAAACACTCCATTCTCCACTTTCTGCCCCATGCCAAATTAAATGGCGGAATTCAACGCCGCGCTTGAAATAAAATATATATATATAAAACTTTACATTCCATTATTTTATATAAACTGCTTCTAGATAGGTAAGAAAAAGGAAAACTAACCGTTAAACAAGTAATAAATTTTAGTATAACTCGTAATTCACTTTTACTATTTGCTATTCAGTCTTTAATTATGTGATACGACGTTATTGCTTTCTTAATTGCTTAGATGGAGATAAAATAAAATTGTTATCTTTACTTAAATCCTATGAGAGTTAATTTATATAGGCATAATAAAAAATATCATTTAATTCGTTGAATTAATTTTTACTAATAACAGCATTTTGAAGCAAAAAGGAATTATAAAGTCGTTTAATACTGACTGACTGACTGAATACACGATGATTGTGGGTTCGATTCCCGCTCGGGGATAATGAATATATTTAAATTATTTTCATTTCTCCACACTTCAGTGACAAGCCGAAGGGCAGCGTTTAGTTACGCCACGCGTTTTGCCTGTAGCAAGGTAGTCATAAAACATATTATTTATTATATATGAGTATTTAGCTTCACGCTGTATCCGTTGCGGGGTAGTCAGAAAGAACGGAGCACCAAACGCTAATGTTCCTATATATTCTTTGGCCTCGTCCGCTGTTATCAATATTTCGATTTGAATTGCCGAACCGCGACACTGTGCTTTATCCCATCAGAGCAAAGAAACGAAACTAATTCAAATATTAACAATCCCTTGAAAAGAAATCAAACCCACAATCAATCGCATTTACAATCAAACGCTGACCTATTCAAAGCACGGCGTTGAGCTCCACCACTCAACACGTAATGCCTTCCGAATTTGGAGGAAAGTGGGGAGCCAGGGCCAGTCGTGGCGCAGTGGCACAATGCGTGTGACTGTAAACGACTGGTTGTGGGTTCAATTTCCACTCGAGGAGTTGAAATATCTAATATTTCCATTTTTTCCCTTTGGTAGCGAGGCAAGTAGGTACGTTCCGCCGCTTAACACGTAATGTCTCCAGAATTCGGCGGAAAGTGGGGAACGGAGTGTCTTAACACCAAGCTCCCTCTGCCTACCCTGCTGTGAGTGGGATACAGCGTGAAGCTGACCTATTTATTGCCTATATTATAAATAATGCCTTTATAATAATTTGCAATTTCATATATCATAAAACATAATATATTAACACAAAAACTCAAAACTCATTTGACCCAAGCAGGTTATAACACACACAAAAAAAAAACAATACCACAAACTTCACACGACATCAAAAGTGTCGCTAAATCAAAAGCGTAGCGGGCGTAATGGAGCCGTCAGCGGGCGACACCTCGTCATCGGGACAAGGGCGGCCATTTAAACTTTCCGGACGACTACGTATGGCGAATATTAAATGTATTTTGTGTATATGTTTATATGTATAAAAGTAAAAATAAATAGTTTTATATAAGTTTTTTCTCCTGTATAGCAAAATAGGTAGAGATAATATAGTGTTAAGACACTCCATTCTACACTTGCAGTCTGAATCATAAACTAAATATATGTAATATAAAAAAGCGGTGGCCAGTTGTGGCCCAGTGGCACAAGCGTGTGACTGTAAACGACTGGTTGTGGGTTCGATTCCCACTCGAGGAGTGGAAATATGTTTTATTTTCATTTTCCTCGCTCTGGTGCCGAGGTAAAGCACGGCGTTAAGTTCCGCCACTTAACACGAGAAAATAATTACCTAAATTATATTAAATTATCACATTAGCAGAAAAATAAAATAGAAAAATATATAAAATATGAGGAACTAGCGTACTAGAATTTCATCGAAAGAAGATAAGTTAGAAATCGGACCGGTAGATTAGCTGGACAAATAGACAGATGTTCGCATTTATAATATACATAAGTATTTGGATTTCTAAATGAATACATTAATAATCACTTAAATAATTATATTTTCTCTCTGTCTCTAACTTTAAAAGTTAGAATTTTAAACAATATATATATCCATACTTATATTATAAATGCGAAAGTCTGTGTGTTTGTCTGTCACGCTTTCACGGCTAATCTACCGGTCCGATTTGGGTGAAATTTAGAATGAAAGTAGTAAAAGATGCAGGGTCTAACATAGGCTACTTATTTTTTAAAAAATCAACCGCTAAAAGGTTGAAATAGGGGATGAAAGTTTATATGAAAAATCTAAACCGCTTGATCGATTATAATGAATTTTGGCACAAATATAGTTGACAATCTAAGCTTAAGCATAGGCTACTTTATTTTTCAAAAACCTACCCCCGAGGGTTGAAATATAACGAAACAGTTATGTAGTTCGCGCGGCGAAGCCGCGAGCGGGTCGCTAGTCCTATATACAATAAGTATACCTAATATTAACTATGACGAAACTATAAAATGTTTTACATATTATTAAATTAAGTATCCGAGCCACTATCTACCACAAAATTATAATCTCCCAAAACATTTCGCGAACGTAATAAAACAGTCAGCGGGTGACATCTCGTCAGTGGAACAAGGACCTCCAAACATTGCGGTAACATTAAAGAGAAAATAAATATTATATTAAATTATCATCATAATAATAAGGAAATTCTAAACTAATATTGATTTTTTAACCATCAACTAAATAATATTCTGTTTTTACACAGTCTCTCCCTCTCCCCCGCTATTTTTTTTTGAAGTCAAAATTAAATTCATATATACCTACCTGCATCTATCTAATATAAAAAACATATTCACATCAAAATGAAATCAAAAATCAAGAATCCAACCTACTACCTGCAGCTAAACCTAAACAAAACCACAAAACTATAAGCTACCAAACATTTTCGAACATGACATCACATCAGTGGAACAAGGATCATCAAACGCCGGGTAAGATTAAAGAGAAAACATTTAACATAATTATATTAAAGCACTACTAGAATACTACTAAGCGTACTACTAGAATTTCATCGAAAGAAGATAAGATAGAAATCGGACCGGTAGATTAGCCGGAAAAGCATGACAGACAAAATTATTATTCAAAATTAATTTTGCTTTTTTATGAAATACTTAATTATTTTCTTTTTTGACACTTTCACTCTCTTCTTCTATCTCTCACTCACTAAATAAATGCTAAATTCAAAAATTAAAATTAAAAAAAAATATCTGTGTCTAATTTTGAATAAGTCATACATCAAAATCAAATCAAGAATCCAACCTACTACCTCCAACTAAACCCAAACAAAACCACAAAACTAAAAGCTACCAAACATCGCGGACGTAATAGAACAGTCAGCGTGTGACATCTCGTCAGTGGAACAAGGACCGCCATTTAAAACTTTACGGGCGACTGCATGCGGCAAATGTTGAGGGCGGTTTAAATTATTTGGCCCAAATATTTTCATTATATTCAACGTGTTATTTAATAGAGTGGTGTAGTTTTGTGTTTTGTTTTTTAAAGGTCAAATTACTTGTTTAAATATATTATGTAAGTATTATACACTTTTTGAACATCTTCACTATATTTCTCGCGTAGCAGTCAGAGAAAACCTAGTGTCAAGACACTCCGCTCTTCACTTTCTGTGTTTCCGTTCTTCTGTCGAAAAGTGATATCTTACTAATAGAGGACTATTGAAGAATAGTCCTGTGGAAGAGAAGTCTTCCACGCGAAAAACAAAGGTATGTAATCACTTTCTATCTTTAGTTTTCGCACCGACACGTAAGACGTATTTTTGGGAGGAAAGAAGGATAAAAAAAATATTTTGTCACTTAATAACTTTTTTCAAAGCGTGGAAGATATGTCAAATTAAAATTCTTATTAAAATGACAATATAACATCAAGGGCGTTGTGACGTAATGTGACACAGTCTGACTGTTAAGATGATAATTCTTCTTTTTTCTTCTTCTCCTACCGCAAAGTATAATTAAATTATATTTAAATTATTTCCGAACGGCGTTGAACTCCGTAATACAAAACCAAAAGGAGTGAATGAAAAAATCCTGATAGAAAACTATATATAGGTACATAAAATAAAATCAACGTATTCACCAAGAAAACCTTAGATGGTCACGAGAAATATACTATATAACTACCTCTACATAAAATCGAACTTGCAACCAACACAAAATTCCTAATATTTTCACCATTTTACTAAAAAATAACCAGAAATAAACCTCCCATTTAAAACAAAAGTAAGTAAAAATATAAAATTATAAGTTTCACTCATGCATTGTTACATGATTAATCTGAGATTGTCTCTAGCAGAGACGGCAGAGGAACGATCAATTAAATCCGTATAGAAAGCTTACCTGTGAGACAAATTACGGCCTGATAATATTACCTCTTAATATAAAAGCTGCTTTATTAATGACAGCCAGTATGAGATTTATTATACCGCTTTATTCAATAACTGGGGAAGGTAGTCGAGTCAAAAGCTGCTAGGCTTATTATGTGATTTTTGTTTATACCAGTATCGCGTAAAATGTATGTTACCTTAGCAACTACTAGAAATAAATATAAATATTTATTTTATTAATTTAATGTATTTCTTTTGGGTAATTATGATAAATATCGACTTTCAACACTAATTTTCGATATTATTTCGTAAAAAGGAGCCAAAAAATCAATAACAAATTTATATCATGTTATATTTTGTTGATATTTATGTCATTTGTTAAACTCTTGTATCTAATGTACAAAAGCTTTGTGAAATGTATATATTTTTTTAATTTTCACTTACTGTCCTATCCATTTTGAGAAATTACCACACGGCGTTTAACTCCGCCACTTAATACAATGCAATATCGTGATTTTCAAAGCAACCACCAACCAACCATCCAAACTTAACACGACTAAATGTTCACAACATACGATGTCTGGGCGTCAAAACGTGAAAGCAATTTAAGTTTAAACAATAATCGCGCTGCACCCTGTTACTGCGGTTGTCACCTGCAGTTGTGCAACAATCGCTTCTAATATTATATATAATAGAGCTATAATACCTTGTATTCAGAGGCAAGGAACAAATGACACGACGTCGGACGACTCTCTCAATGTCACTGTAAATGGGAGCTACGTATGATTTTTCCTGAAACTGTGTATTCCTCTTGTATATTATTTATAATATTTTATTCTAAATTGTTTCAGTTATTCAATTTAATTTGGTATTTTAGTGGTTAAAAAACATATAATTATGCAAATTTTAAATATAGTTGTTCGCTCTAGTGCGATTTGAATTAAATTAGAAAGAAAAACAAAATTTATAAAGAAAATACGGGAAAAGGGATAATCGTAACACAACGCAAACTACTGAAAATGACTTAAATAAAACTGTTAATATTAGTGCAGATTCAAGCTTTTCCCGTACCTACAGCAGAGTAGTTCAGAGAGAAACAAGTGTCAACACAATTTGTACTTTTTCACCTGAAATCAAGATATTGTGTGAGAGCGAAAAATCAAAATAATATAATATTTTTCACTTTGGAAAACGGAGCGGCTTAACGCTAGGTTCCCTCTGCCTACCCTGCTGGATGCAGGATACACCGTGAAGCTAAATAAGTATAACATTTTTCCTCAAGTGGGAATCAAACCCACAACCATTGCATTAACAGTCAGATGTTGTCCAACTGCGCCAGGGCAGTCTAGTAATAACTAATATGAAAAAAAAAAACATTTCTTTCAGCACCAAAACAAAAACTAAAAAAAAAGCCTGAACAAAAAAAAGGCAAAAACTTTTCATATTACCAAATGAACGGTAGACGTAATCAATGAACTGGGCGGGAATCAATGAGCGAGCCGAGGTAATATAACTGTCAAAAATACCAGCCGAGGGCGTGCGGATGCATAACGAACTCCCAATCGTAAATACTGTGTAGCCAAATTAAAAATACATATGCAAAACGTTTTATTTCATCCCATAATGTCCATTCGATATTGAAATATCGTGATTTAAATTGTATGAAATTCTGCCTTTTTTCAACCATTTTCATTGATACGTATGATAACAATGGCTTTGTGGTGTTAGAATAGAATCTGTTAAATGATCGTGAAATGTAGGGAGATTTATAATTTTGAAATATTGTTTTGTTTTGTGTGAAATTTGTTGATAAATATTATACGCACCAATGTATACCTATTTTGTGTGTTTTTAATACTCAAGCATCTTTCGCATTTAAAAATATATTCCGTATCTGAAACAAATATAATGTAGTGCTAAAACTACTTTTCTGCCGAATTCTGGAGGCATTGTATGTTAAGTGGCGGAACTCAATACCACACTGCCTAGATACCAGAGCTAAGCAAATGAAATATTAAATATATCAATTCCTCGAGTGAAAAACGAAGCCAATACCAGTCGCGTTTAGAGTTACACATTGTGCCCCTGCACTAACTAAGATGTTTTTAGGAATATTGTTAATATGAATATGTTGACTATATATAAAATATACAAAGTATATACTAACTAATAACTACGTCAATTTATTACTTTTACTAATACATAAACATGATTTTTTCTATGGTTAAGAACAGCCACACACATTCTAAAAGTCAGAAATAGCCTAGTGTCCAGACACTCCATACTATCCCCATATTATATACCCCTTACTAAACTAATTAATTTACTTTGAAAATAATAACTTCATCACAATATCAACAGACATGCAAAGACGACTATAAATAGGTTACTCATAACAAAAGATATAGGCTAGGATTCAAAGACATATTATATGGGTCACTTCACTCAGACGTTTATTGAATACTAATATTGATTCTTTAATATATTCTTAGAGACTCGTATCATAATAGAAATGATTTCATCGAAATCAGAACTCGGCTATTTTAAGAACTTCGTCGATGTCTTTAATGTAAACATTACTTGAATGATATCAAAATCTTGTAAAGTGTTTCTATAAATATATAATGACATATTGAAGTGCCATTACGTATTAATTATATTTATAAAAATTAAAAATATCAGTATGACCGAGCTTTCCACAGTATTTTCGTTTTGGTAAATCGTGTTTTTTTGGTAAATATAACAATAATAAAAATATATAATCTCGACTGGGGTTTTCTAGTTTTCGGTTTCCTACTTAAGCTATTTTAATGTTGTAGATGACGGTAAAACTTATTTTTTTATTGCTTTCCTGAATACACGGATACAAGAACGTTTACTAAAATTTTACTAAAAACGAACCTAGCTAGATCAACTTCATCATTATTTTATTATACTACTTTTCTAATTTAACTACTTCTTTCATAGATTTAAATCAAATCTGTTGAGGTTGCTTTCAAATCTATGAAAGGGAATAAAATAATATAAGAAGCATAAAAATAATCAATTATTAACAACAAAATGAGAAGCCAAAATCAAAGTTAAATAACAACGCGGAACTCAACACTGCACTTTACTTGAGCGGAAAAATAAAAGTAATTATTTCACCTAGTATAAATCCACAACCAGTAGCTTTACAGTTAGACCCTGTTCCACTACACTGAGACGACCTCTACAACTGTTCTTTGCCTTAATACAACATTAATAAACAAATATTCTTGGCAAAACTAAAATTGGTACAAAAAATAATTTGCAAGAACTCAGCTGTACCACTAGGCTAGTAATTTTCTAAATTGAACATCATTGTAGGGTGCCGGAGCTAGAATTACATGATAATATTCACACTACGAGTATTACAGACCACCACTAATAATACTGTCAAATTAGAGTGAAAAATAGTAAGGGAGTCTTGCGACAATCAGAATATATTCATAAAATTATAGCTGACGCTTCTATGTAATTTTATTTTAACATTAATTTCATTATAATTTATATATGTATTTTCACATAAACACTGGTTGTGAGTTCGATTTCCACTCCATAAGCGAATACATAATTATATTTTAAAATAATATGATTTTTCCGTCCTCGAGCTCAAGACAAAACGTTGTCGCTGAGTTTCGCCACTCAAGATGCAATCTCTCTTTGCTAAAATGCTGGTAGAAAGCGAAGAACGGAGTGACTTGGCACTAGATTCTCTCTGACTATTCTGCTACGCGGAAAAAAGGGTGAAGCTCTGAATACAACTGTATAATGTACATATACAGAAACCGAGATAGAATTAATCTTGTAACACACACAATATCACCAAGACGTACATAGATAGCTTACCTCACCTACTCGGGGCGTAAGTAACGCTCCCCAAAAGGGACAAGCAGACAAAAGCTACTATAAATCTTATGTAAATCGAGTGCAGGTGTCGTGATTCAGTGCTCGAGACGTAGCTGCTAATGTGTTTACCCTATTATACCTGGAGGTCTTACAACCACTTTGAAATGAGCTGTGCGGTTTATTGTATTTTTTGCTAATATTCTGTTTATTAGCTAGATTAGCTTGTCTATGGAATATGAATTCTTAGGTCATTATGATGCAGTGGCTGTCTGATTATAATTGTGATTGTTCGTAGGTTCGATTCTCACTCGAGGGAGTATTTATATGTACATTATTTTTATTTTACTGCTTTGGTGACAAGATATATCACCGCATTGAGATCCAGCGCTCAAATCTGTGTCAGATACCGGCGGAAAATGGAGAACGGTGTGTTTTTGACATAATATTCTCTTTACCTACCCTTGCTCTGCACTTCCTTTTTAGAGCTTTTTTGCATATTGGGGAAAAACGTGAAATAGAATAGAACAAATTCTCTTTAATCTTCTTGAATTAGACCATATAACACTAGAATTTAATTTTTTCAATAGACAAGACGACGCATGAAATACATATATACTTAAAAAAAATAAACTCAAATAAAACACACAAAACCTAATTAAATAAACCAGCCGCCCCGTTGACACGTACGATACGCGTTGCCATAGCTACATGTACGTCATGTCTGTCTGTTTAGTTACTGTATAAATTCAATGAATTTCCTTTTTTTGTCAACGATTGTTCGTTCGATCGATTTAGAAAAAATCGTTGGTCAACAAAAAAATGTAAAAATCTTTGTACAAATCAGCAAAAGTAAATTATGATAAGCGTTTAAATTATAATAAGAATTTCGAGAAGTATTCTTTTTAAAACACATGTCACAACGCTTGGTCGATTCCTAAGAGACTGAGGTTGGAATCCCGCTGCGTTCATTTTTTTGTGTGAATAACACTTAAAAATATTAAAAAATAATAAATTTATATGACATTATTATTAAAAATATTTCATCTACTTTCTGCGCTTCTTCTTCAAATAAACTTTAACAATGCTAATTTTCATACTCTATCCGCAAATTTTCCTAAAAGGTGTCAAAAAGTTTTAAATTAACATATTAATAAATAAATTCAACCATATTGTAATATAATTTTATTAGAATTTCACTACCAAAATACAATTGTACTAACATTTCAAAAGCAACGTTTACATTAAATTTCATTCCATCCCTTGTAAATCGTACTTGTCTTTGTGTACCTATAGATAGACATATGAGACAGTGCAGTAGTAAGACAGTGGAGTCGCTATGCGTTTTCTTCGTGATAAAAGTGTAGCCGGTCGTTTCCTGGGTGTTTTATGTGATGTTATTTATTGTTATGGCGGCAGTTATAGTGACAGTGGTTTTTCAAACTTATTATTTCACTTATTTGAAACCATTGTGGCGCAGTGGAACTGTGTCTGACTGATGAGAAGATGATTGTGCATTCGATTCCTACTCAGGATAATAAATATATTTAAACTCTGGTCAGATAAAGCTCTGGTCAGATAAAGCGCATAATTGCGTTCCGCTATATATCGCGCAATGTTTTAATGTCAATGTTCAAATGTTTCACTTTTATTCTCTCTGCCTATCTTAATGTGCAGTTCAGTATGTATTCTAATAAAAATAAAAAAGCTAGTACCTCATTTTGGACAATACATACTCAAGTTGATGCGTAAAATATATACTCAATAGTCATACCGACCATATATTTAAGCTTTATAAAATAGTGAAATCTAAGCTAAATATTTTATTTTAAAATTAAAAAAAATATATTTAATATATAAAGAAATTACATTATACACTTCTTTTCCATAAAAACTTTCAGTATGTTAAATTACATACTCCTTTGCCTGCATAATTTCGATTTTAAAAACATGCTCCACAGATTAATATACAAATACCCACATATAAATTACAAGTCACAGAAACAATATTGAATCTTAACTTGAGATTAAAATACAATCTAATCTAATATTCGTTGGTAATTCACACCCCATGCGACTGCTTGTCTATTGATACACATGCACACGAGAACGCGAACAGTTCATTAGAGGTATTGAATGTAACGCGCGCGGAATGCAAAGCGCTGAGTGTCTCGTTATGTTTATATTAACTTTGTAGATGTTGCCCGCGACATCGCCTCTATAGTTTGAGGATGTCTCTCTATCAATTTTAAGATACAAGGTCTAGGACTTTTCCATTTTGTCTGATAATTACGAATACGTGGTCCGGACCAATATAATGTTTATAAGTAATAAAATTAAGCTTATCTTTTTTTATAGATATACTCCCATAATATTTTATATAGTGTTGCCCAAATTCAGTCTTGGTCTTGCAGTCTTGGTCTTGTTCTTGCGTTTTTGCAAGACCAAGACCAAGAACAAGACCGCGTATTTTTAGCAAGACCGAGACCAAGACTGACCGTGCAAGATTAGAGCAAGAACAAGACATAGCCTGCAAGACTCTTGCGTCTTGCAGCTAGGACTTAGCGCTATTTCACTGAGTATTTGCCGCTTTTCGGAAGTACATGGTTATGATACACGCGCCGGCGGCTTCTTTTGAAATCTAAAACAATCGTTGCCGCCACGCCGAAATCATAACATTTGACACTATTTGATTGCCGCCATAGGGCGTAGGCGTAGGTATACTCATGCAAAATAATTTCGAATTTTAAGAGTACCTACAGGTGTTCCTGTTGGTGTTTTTTTACATGTTTTAGCAAATGTAAGCTTATAAATCATAAATGTTTATTAAGAAACAGTTACTTCCATGGAAAACGACATATAGGTCAGTTGATTTTTCGAATTTCTTATCAAATCTTCAGTTATTTATTAATCTGATTGATCTTTACTATAGCTATGTTAATTCAAGCTCACAATGTTCCAATTCTAATACGTTTTTCAAGATTTAAAGTAAACTTTAATAAATAGTAATAGACTAATAGGTAATTGCAAGACTTGCAAGACTCTTGCTGCAAGACCAAGACCAAGACCAAGACTGGGAGCGCAAGACCAAGACCAAGACCAAGACCAGGTGTATTGGCGCAAGACCAAGACCAAGACTGGCTAAGTCTCGTCTTGTTCTTGCATTTGGGCAACACTAATTTATTTGCGTTACTAAAAGTAACGTAAAGTCCCATTTCCATTTCCAGCTTGTGAATCATTTTTTTTGAAGATAAATACAGCAAACCTTGTGAAATATTATAGACAACACATAGAACAGCAAAACTCAACTCTGCGCCTTACTTATCTAATCCAGGTAGAAGAAAATATTGTTAATCTTTACCCAAATCAGCTTCGAACCTGCAACCAGCTCACAGCATTAAACATCCAATCGTATCCCATCCAAAAAAACTAAAAAGAATTAAAACAAGCAATAACCATATCAAGTAACATTTACTGCAAAATCACATCGCTCAAACCAAGAAGCAACTACATACCAAACGACATGAAAAGCAACACCAAGTTGAAGTATGCAAGGAAAATTCACAACAGGCGTGCTCTGGAACGAATTGACCGGCGACTGGCACCGGACAGAGGCGGTGGGAATAAAAGCGAAAATGTTGAACAGGAATATTGGTGACGCGACACGTTCAGAATGTTAGCCGGCGAATGTAGTTTTACGATTTTCGCCGCCAGAACAGAGTGGGTATAAAACTTTTTATGCTTTCAGACAAAAATAAAATATACCGAAGAGGAATGGAGGAATCTTGTTACAACTCTTATTTAATTCGATTTTATGTCAAAAAGGAGACCGTCGCCACATAAACTTGCAAACTACTTTAAGTATTTCGGGTCGCGTGAGCAAATCGCTCAAATTGAATATAACACTCATATTTTTTCCTCGGTTATACGTTATTGACGTGATATCTTCGCATTTTGATATGTTCAAGGGCAAACAGAAAACTTAAAGTGAAATAATAAACAAATTAGTTATTTTCGTATTGTTTTTAAAACTTTGGGAATGTATTTAGATATTAATAAGTATGATTTATGTTCCGCTTTTACACAGTGAAAACTTATTATTTATATAATTAAATTCAAAATCAAAGTCTAAATCTAGTATAACGGATTTATCCTAGATTTAGACTTTTGCAAGAACTTTTGAATCGTCGAATGAGCATAAAACTACCATCGAGTTTCAAGTTTAACTAACCTTACGTCAATTATAATTAATGTAAGCGGTACAGATTATACGCATATCGCTTGGCTGGCACAATGACCCATTCATTGACAAAATATGCTTAACACGAAGGCACAATTAATTCCCAATATCATTCAAGATTCAATATTTATGTGGACTAATATTTTATACGTAAAATAAAATTGTGTTTTTTTACTAAATTGTTTGCCCAATTAATATCATACATACTGTTTATTGATTCGAAGGAACAGACTTTACGATTAATATTCAAGAAATACGAGAAAGCAGACAAAATAAGGAGCGTGGTTTTAATTTCCTCTGCAATCGAAATATATATTTGATAATATTAAGTAGAGAACGGAGCGTCTTCTCACTCTGATTCTATTTAAAATATATGGTAAAAAAGGGAGAAATAGCTGTTACAAAAAATTTGGGTACTCACGTAATAACCACTTCGGCAAAAATGTAACATTTAGCAAGTGTAGACAATCTAAATCTAAATTATTGATGATAAAACAAAAAATGGAACATTTTTTTTAAATTCCAACTAACCTTCTTTTTTTAAAGGACTTAAGTTAGGTTATACCATTTAATTTTTGCGCGGTTGCAATAATACGTAAGTATCAAATTTTATTTTAGTAACTAGAATTTAGAGAACATAATTTTATAATTAAAACGAATATTATCTTAATAAAATACACAAAACTGCTACTAAATTATTCACCCATGCAAACGCATTTTAATTTTATCTGGGATCAAAATATAATATATTAAACATATAAATATAATCAAAGAATGTCTTCACACAATTCCGCCTCTCTCTTCTACTTAGCTTAATCGTGAATTTGCTATTATAAAAAAAGATTTTAATATCCACAATTTTATAAATCTCATTAAAATACCAAATTATTCACCCATGCAAACCTACCCACTATCCTCAATGGCCCAGCCGTACCCCACAATGGGTACACTTGGTCTCCGACCACTGACAAAGCGTACGTAACGAGGGCGCACCGGATACGGGCCGGTGGCGACTACGACGGCACACCGGCGATATTTCCGCCTACATGTTGTCGCGTCAAGCTTTGAGTCCACTATCCATTAGGGGTTGTATAGCAAGATGGTCTCTTATGAATAGTTAGGATTGAAATGAAATATGATATAGCAAAATTATAAAGTAATTTTCTTTAAGTTTATTTTAATTTACTTACTAACACAAAACTACTACTAAATCATTTCAAAAAAATGGAAAAATATCTTTTCAAGATTTCCTTGTTTTTACAAGTCTAGTTTTTCCCGCATAGAAGGGTAGACATAAGGAACCTAGTAACAACACACTCTGTTCTCTATTTTCCACTTGAATATATTACGTGTTGAGTGGCGGAACTCAACGCCGCACTTTGCCATCACAGGGAACGGGAAAGAAAAATAAGATAAGCACGATATAAGCTTTTTGCTTATAAAAGCATATAAAGGCAACAAAAATACACGAAACGAGGCTACTATTATGAAGATGAATCGACAGAGCTGAGCGATCGTTGCTATTCACCAACTTAATAATTAACTATAAGAATCATCTATACGTAAAAATAAGCAAGAAGTTGCATAATAGTTATTTGTTTATTCTAATATTTTTTTAGAGGCTATCTTGGTACAGTACAGAGGCAAACCGTCTGACTGTAATCGTGATTCTTTTTGGGTTGAATTCCAATTCAGAACAATGATTATTTATGTATGAAAAATCTAAACGGCTTGACCAGTTGCATAAATTTTTCTCAAGAAAATAGTTAACGACGCAAGGCAAGCATAGGTTTTCTATTTTTTTCAAAAAATAACTCCTAATAAGGTGAAATAGTAGATGAAAATTGTAGTTCAAGCTGACGAAACCACGAGCGGGTCGTTAGTAATGCAATAAATACCTTAGAATAAACTAAATATTTTATAAATACATTGTAATCTACATACTTTTTGGACCAAAATTACTGTTTCAATCTCCCAGTAAAGACCAGTCGAGTAATTAAGCGAATGAAACTGTGGTCCATTAGGATTACTATAACAAGATTGATTATAACGACCCAAACACAAATCGCAAGTTGTGATTTGATTGATTGCTATAATTTTAAAATAATGTACAGATAGTAGAACTGTTTTGAATTTACAATTTTTCCTTCAAGTTTGTATTATAATATAAATTAAATTTTAAATAATTTTACTAACTAACTAAATAAATGTTTGTTAAAGTGGTGTGATATGTGTAAAGTTAAAAACATTTATTTTTATAGCTTCACGCTCCCACATACAGCAGGGTAGGTAGAGGGAACCTAGTTAGAGTTAAGACACTCTGTTCCCCACTTTCCGCCGAATTCGGAACTTAACGCCGCGCTTTACCTTAACACCAGAGCGAAGAAAACAGAAATATTAAATATTTCCACCCTTCGAGTGAGAAACGAACCCACAATCCATCGCTTTACAGTCACACTTGATGCCTCTGCGCCACGACTGACCCCAAAGTATTCTAGTTCTTTTTATTAAAATAAAAGCAATTAAATTTAAAATATTAAGACTGAGCGAATACAAAATATACATAAATACTTTAGATTAATGAAACACGAGCGTGTTGCAATTGCATTAACTGACACTGACACTTGCACAAAATGTTAACATTAATACTCGAGATCTATGCCAACACATATTTATCATTATTTAGCAAGATTTAATGATGTAATCTTAATTTGTCATTTCTACTGCTTATTATGAAATATCATTTGCTTACATACGTAAAATAATGTGTAATATTTTTTTATGCGTTTACTGCTTTCAGTGACGACATAAGAGATAATTGATATTTTTGTAGGTTATAGATAGATTTTCGAGTGGTGACTAAACATTGAAAAACGCTCAACGAGTCCCCTACAACGATCTAGTCAAGGTTACGGGAAGACGCATAATATCGCAGGACTGAACCAATGATCTTTGTGATTCTGAGAAAAGACCTTTCTTTTTTTTTTCAAGCTAAAACGAAATCGACTGATTTATTTTGTTTTATTTAAATCCAACAGTATTTAAATTTATATCCGTTCCCCACACGTTATAGTGTGGAACGGAGTGTCTTAACACTAGGTTCCCTCTGCCTACCCTGCTGTGTGCGGGATACAGCGTGAAGCTAAAAAAAATATATAATTTATATAAAATTAATATTAAAAAAAAAAACATAAAATAGAAATAAACTACAAAAACTAAACAAATCACTAATAAACGATCTAAAATCAATACAATATTGCAAAATAAAAAACTACACCATACATACATACATACATATATTCCCTATAAAGTTGTTTTGAATGCAAATGCAATAAACTATTTTTACACGAGTGTTTTTGTCCAACTGCATCAGTTTATTTCCGTTAGAAGACATTGACACGGATACATTCTGAGCGCTGACGTCAGTACTGTTTACATACAAATAGCTACCTGTAATATGCTAATTTATTTTAATTTGTGAATGCATCAATTTATTTAACGGAAAGGAGTGTCTCAACACTAGGTTTTTTCAGTCTACCCTGCTGCGTGAGGAATATAACGTGAAGCTAAAAAAAATAAAGATGGAGTATTTTGGAAAAAGTCTATTTCTTGATTTATATACTAGCACGTAAAGCAAAAAATATTAACTCCTTTTACGTGTAAATTACGCTGGTAAAGCAGTTGTAATTTGACTCAGTTATAAATTTATAAAACGAAAGTATGGGAGAAAGCTAATATTTTTTGATATAACAACAGTATACAGGACATATTTAATTAATGTAATAGTTTTAATCCCGAATAGTGGCATACTTGTTTTGCCAGAATAAGATATTTACAATAATTTAAACATAATATCATCATTTCCCTCAATCGAGTATCGAACCCGAACCCAAAACCTTCGCATTTACAATCAAACATTCTTCCACTGCACTTATACTCAATTAGTAAATCCCTTACAAATTACAACAAACAAGAAAAAATATATAATATAAATACAGAAACCAAATACAACTACACACAAAACACTGCCAACAACTATAAATTCTCGAAATTCTACCACATCCTAGAAAATAAATATACATACATACATACATAAATACATACGTACATCCATCCATACATGCATACATACAATGTACGTTGAAAATTCCGCACCGGATGTAAAATACCTAAAAGAGATATGCATTTTGACGTCAGCCGGGCCAATGTTCTGTTTATTTCATCTCGGTAAGGATTAGGCACCGCGTCGAGCAACAGGTGAACCCCCTACCACCCCCTTGTGGAGATGAACCGACAAAACAAGTAGAAGAAAGTACTGTATATACCTACTCGTGTGTATGTAGTTTACGTTAGTGATACCAGAACGATGTTAGATAATAGTTTTAGTTAGTCTGAAATAATGTGACAAGTTTGAGTACAAATTTAACATGTTAGTTATAACTTAGAAATTATATTGTAAAAAATCTAATTAAAATAAAAATCAATTTTAAACATGAAATGAAATATAAAGTGAAATTAATTATATTTTTTTTAAGTAGACAGTACGAAGAGATAACCTAGTGTAAAAACACTCCGATCTTCACTTTTTGTCCAAATCCGAGACATTGTTTATTGAGCGGCAAAACTCAGCACTGCATTTATGAAAATAATACAGCAGACAATGAGCTCTGAGAAATGAAGATAATATAAACAATCATTTCCCCGAAATAGAATAATGCCAATAACCACTCGTGTTTCGGACAGACGCTGTTCTTGAAGCCATGGTGGCTTCAATATAAAAAATAATCTGCAAATAAATATTTTATTATCAAATTCTTAATTTTTAATTATAAACTGCAAGAGCTTTTAGTGACTTGACAGTGATTTAGTGAGTGAGAGAGAAACATGAATGAAAAATATAGTCATTTTCCATTAGCATTAACTTTTTAATTACACAACACTCACCCAGTAAGTGATTTTTTAAGTGAGGTTTTTTTTTAGCTTCACGCTGTATTCCGCACACAGCAGGGTAGGCAGGGAGAACCTAGTGTTAAGACACTTCGTTCTCCACTTTCCGCCGAATTCGGAGGTGATGCGTGTTTAGTGGCGGAACTTAACGCCGCGATTTGCCTCGAAGTGAGCCAGACCGAAGAAAATGGAAATATTAAATATTTCCATTCCTCGAGTGGAAATCGAAAACACAACAAGTAGTTTTCAGTCACACGCTTGTGCCACTGTGCTACGACTGGCCTGATGAAGAAGAGTAAGTGATAAATCACAATATTTCTACATTCACATAATAAAATAAAAAGCTTCCATACAGAAAAACACATACAAACTAATTCAAAACATATTATTAATACTAGCAAGCTATCCAGTGTAATCAATGCATCTGTGCGTAAACCAACACGCGTATTACCCACCCCTCTAGCCGGTTGCGCTTTCGCTAATTAGCGCTCGATATCAATGGGAACCTATGGGCCTCTATGAAAGAACCCTTCGGGCAAAGTAAATCTGATACTAATAACTATATATTATGTTAGCTGAAGCACGAAATTTGATGACAATATTGTATTTTATAAAAATGTATGGTATAAAGATATTTCTATATCACTGTTGTACTGGAGAATTTTGTTTAATCAAATACAAGGCTTTTAGTTTTAATTCGTAAATTATTTCGTGGTATAGAATTTCTATATAGTAGAAAGCACGACGTTGAGTTCCGCTACTCAACACGCAATGTCCCGATTTTGGGCGGAAAATGGAGAACAGAGTGTCTTGACACTAGATTCTGACTAACCCTACTTACGGCATCTATGAGAGAACCCTCCGGCAAAGTAAATCTGATTGATACTAATAAGTATTTATTATGTTAACTGAAACACAAAATTTGATGACATATGGAATTTTATAAAAAAATATGGTAGAATGATAAAATGAGTCGTACAACGAGGCTTAGTTTAGTAGGATGAAGTTATTCTATTGAAGTATTTTTTTTCCTTGTAAGCTATTTACTTATATTGGCAAAAATGTATGTTGCATTTTTCCTAAAAACAAATTTAAAAACTTTAAAAAATGCCAAATATCACATTTTCGCTGTGTCGGAAAATTATAATTGGATAAAATAAGAGCATGAAAGAGGTTGTATACCTATTATTTCAATATAATTTAAAAAAAATAATTTTAAAATATACACAAGCTCTTTCTGTTAGTGAGACGGTTAAGAGTTAAGACAATCGGTTAACTATTGCCTATAATACGATATCTGTATAGAGTACAAAAAATGAAATTCCGTTACTCAACATGCAACGTCTCGGTTTTGAATAGAAAATAAAGAACGGAGTGTCTAGTCGTCAGATTATGTGACTACTCTGCTATGTGAGAAAATACGTAAAGTAAATATTATATATATACATATCTAAGTTTACAATATAAGTTATATATAATAAGTTCCGCCACTTAACACGCAAAGCCTCCGAGTTTGGCGGAAAGTGGGGAACGGAGTGTCTTAACACTAGGTGCCCTCTGCCTACCCTGCCGCGAGCGGGCCGCTAGTATACTATAAAATAAGAAGAATTAAATTTCCTTTTATTTACAAATTCTCTTCATCTTCTCCCATAATAACAAAATCTACATTAAAAAACCAAACCCACATTCAAAAAACCCAAAAATACCACCACCACTACACTACACCACAACTCTAACATTTTAATTAAAACGGGGTGGAAATCCGATGAATTCTCAACGAAGTATATTATTATACTGATCGTAGACATTCAATGGCCATCCCGTTTGAGTGAACGAAACACATTGTGCGCTATCAAAGGCCAAAACTTCAGTGTCCGTCTGACCCTCACTAACTTTGTAATGAAAATAATTTTGCAATATTTCGATGTGGTCCATTTAAACAGGTCGCCGTCAGTTAATTAATTTAGTTGTATCGAATACGCAAAGTATGTTTTCAATATCCAGTGAAATCGAAGTATCTACTTTAGAGGTTATAGCCAGGAAGTTTTTAGATGAAAACGTTGGTTGTTGGTTCATCCTTATTTTTTTATAGCTTCACGCTGTATCCCGCACACAGCAGGGTAGGCAGAGGGAACCTAGGGTTAAGACACTCCGTTCCTCACTTTCCGCCGAATTTTGGAAGCATTGCGTGTTAAGTGGCGGAACTTAAGGCCGCGCTTTAAATCGATACCAGGCGAAGGAAATGGAAATATTAAATATTTCCACTCCTCGAGTGGGAATCGAACCCATAATCATCGCATACAAAATAAGAACATTTTACACAAAAAGAACATTTAAACTCTTAATTCTGACAATACGCTATACATAACTTCTTTAAACAATTAAAATAGAAACACGTATAGATAGATAGATCTATTTCCAGAACCCTCGTCAAGTTAGCCATTTCATGTATTTAATTGTTTTTCCTTTCACACGCACCGCTGGTTAAGCTTGACTCGCATAAAATTAGGGGTTGGTACGAAAGGGTGATTATTCAAATTGATGATACATTTTATAATCGGAAAGAGCGCGCCCTTCAAAATTCCTATAGGAAATTCGTAGACGCATTTTTAGTTATATTTTTTTCTAATTGAAACTTTTTTTTTATTATGGCTGTTATTAGTAATACCTAGCATATTTCATATATTAAGAATTTTGCAAATATATATAATATAGCAGAAGATTGAAAGTTACAAATCACTTGGCATAAATGAATAAGATGTAAGCCAATTGATCTTATCGAAAACTACATATAAAGATAGCAAGCTAATAATAACTCCAACGGGACATTAGATGTCCGATTGTAGGCACAAATGGCAATCCCCTGTAAATGGTGGAATATTTTCTTATAAATTTACACTTCCTGACCATGTCATACATTTTAATATGGGAAATAAGACAGAACAGAGAGAACAGAGAGTTTTTATAGAGAACCCACTCATTGTTTAAAGAATTCTAGTGTCAAGACACTCCACATTCTGCGCGAAAGAGAGGCATTGCGTGTTGAGTAGCTGTACGTAACGCCGTGCTTTGTCTTAAGCACCAAAGAGGAGAAATGAAAATAACTGAAATATAATCAGAGTAAATTATATTTTTTTAGTTTTACCCTGTATCCCAAATACAGCAGGGTAGGCAGAGGGAATCTAGTGTTAAAGAGGGAACGGGATGTCGTTCTCAACTTTCCGCCGAATTCGGAGGCATCGAGTGTTAAGTGGCGGAACTTAACGCTGCGCTTTGCCTCAACAACAGAGCGAAGAAAATGGAAAATTAATTAAATATATCCACTCCTCGAGTAGGAATCGAACCCACAACTAGTCGCTTTACAGTCACACTCTGTGCCTCTGCGTCACGACTGGCCTCAGAGTGATTATAATACAACAGTTTAAACTGAAAATCTTATAATAATATTATATAATAAAACAACAATGTATTTAATATAATTTCCCAGTTTACAATATTGCAGAATTGCAAGCTGAATAGTCTCGTCTATAAAATATTTGTGTTTTCATCGTAAAATAAACAAACTTATGTAACCGGAAACGTTATTCTGCTCGCGGTGAATCGTAAAATTCACCACTTTCATATATTATACGAAAATAACTAATTCTAGGTGTGGAATGATTTACATTTTCACATAATTATTTTTCAAGATTTATTTTAGTTGTAAGTCAATCTATCATGACAGGAAGGTGGGTTCTCTCAACCCACCGCCCAGGTCCGCGGACGATTGGGGCAGTGCCCGAGACCTGGGCTAGTGGCGGGAGAGGAGCACCGTCAGGTTTTAGTGGGTAAAAGGAGGCGTACCATCTTGCCAAGCCGGAGCCCCACATAACCGCGTCCCGGGGCCCCACCCCGGGCGGGTATCCGTAACGGATTTCCTGACGTTAAAAAAAAGCTAGAGAGAATCCAGTGTTAAGACACTCCGTTCTTCACTTTCTACCCGATTTCGAGATTGCACATTGAATGATGGAACTCAATTTCATGCTTTGTCTTACCAGAGGCTTTTGTATGGCTTATCATATTTTTATCGTTATTCAAAAGAAACGAATGTAGTCTTCTTACACTAGATATTATTTAGTTTAATTTAGTTTACCTTTACACTTTTTCCTGCATAGCAGAGTAATGGGAGAGGACCTAGTGTTGAAACACTCTGTCCTTAACTTTCTGCCACTAGATGATATTAAGTTAATATCAATTTACTGCAAATAGTAATGAAATAATAATTAAGCAATATTTGCTTTTTATTTTTTTATCTTATTTTTTTTTTACATACAAAAGTGTTATTTTTTAGTGCATAATAAATTAAATAGGTATTATAAATTTAATATTTGGAACGAATTTCAAATATTTTTACTTTATAGATGACATAAATTTTATAAAAACGATTTTAATACACAATACTGATTCAGGGTAACCCGCAGAAATAGAATATCCATATCCATGGAAAATTGACCAAAAAAATATAAATTTACTACGAGTATAAAGTTCAGCCGGTTCGTGACTACAACAGATGCAAGCCTATTGAAATTGTACAACGGAAATAAAAATTTGGAGATTGAAATGCTTAAAAATATGTATGTATATCAAAATCAGGATCTGAGTTATAATTTCTTTTTAATATATTATGTGCATCTGTTGAAGCTTAAAACAACTATGCCTTAGAAATAAGTATGAATGCCACTGGACTTTACTAAAATATTTGCCAAATAACACATAAGTATGCGTTATTTAAAAAAAAGCAGGCACATTCGAAGAGCCGTAAAGTAAACTAAATTGAGCACTTAGCACTAAATCGTAATACTGAATTTAGCGTATTCCTAGTAAATTATTATAAAAAATTTAGTAGAAATTTAAACCTCCTAAATTATAAAAAATGCCAATATGCTAAATTTAAACCTCCTCTACCACAGTAACTATAAAATGCACAGTAACTACAACAAACATAAATATAATGATACTGTACTGTAACATGTATTCATCGTTTTCATTATGTTACAAAAAGAGGAGCTAGGGGCAGTGCCTGGAACTTGCGACTCAAGTGTAGGCCTTTAAAAAACGCATTTCCACTGCCCGAGTTCCTCTCTCAACCTAACAAAATTTCAATACTAATACCAAATACCGTTAATGCCTACAATCTAGATATAAGTATTGATAAGTGAGCATATAAAGGATAATGGGTTCAAATTATCTGAATCGTCTTTGAATTATCGGTCGAGTGCACGCAATTATACTGCGATGCATTATCACTGCACGAGCGTTTAGCGTCGATTAGAATATGAATAAATCATTGACTATTGCTAGCGATCGGACGTAAATAGCTATGGGTGTGTAATGTATGATAAGTAAGTAGGTGAATTGGTTGGCTTAGTTATGATAGTGGTAAGGTATTCGAATCCTATTCAGAAAAAAAAAATGTTTACGTTCAAAATATATTTATAGATTTCCGGATAATTTTTAAGTTGCAAGGAAATCGTAGACGTGGAAAACCGTAGATATGTAATAACATGGTACAAATTACATTTAAACATTTGATTTATTGACACGAACAAGAAAAATAAATAGAAGAATGATATAAGACAATGGATTTGATTTTCAAGATTTTAGACAAATCTTTTCATTTTTTCTGTTACGTAAACGTATCACTGTAAGTGTTTTTATATCATGTCTTATAACTTGTAAAATATACAGAAAGAATCTCAAAAAATCAGGAAAATATTTTAAAAATATAAATTAATTGAATATTAACTTTCCCTTTACCGTAGCTAGCGGATTAAAAGGGAAAAGTGATAAAATATTAAGATGTTAACTAAAAAATATTCTATTTCGACGTAGTACAGATAATATAGTGTCAAAACATTACGTTCTCCGCTTTCCACCCGACTTAACGACCTGGCGTGGCGGAACTAAACGCTGCATCCTGTTTTCAAGAGCAGTTTTTTTTTAATAATTTAAATTAGACGCTGTGCCACCGCGTCATGTCCGCATCTACAGATTTTATTACATATATTATATTAATATCAAAAATAATCAATCGACTTAAGATAAAAAAAGATTAAATATATTTTTTATTTCTAATTTATAACAGCAATAGGCGAGATCGCGCGTGCTGGGTGCGTTTTATGACCGCCGGGGGGCTCTAATGACGTCAAATAATTGGTGCTTTAAATGTAAATGATGACACACGCCGTCCCCTCCGCCTTTATTAAATTTTGCTACTTGTTAAACTTGACTTCTACTAATATACTACTATAGTTCTATATAGCTTGTTGTATTGTAGATATTATAACAAGTAATTCGTTATAGATAGATACATTTTTTGTGTTAAGCCACTCCGTTTTCCACTTTCTGCCAAATTCTAGAGGCATCACGTGTGGCGGAACTTAACGCCGCGCTTTTTATCGAAACCATAGCAAGGAAATTGAAATATTAAATATTTCCACTCCTCGAGTGAAAATCGAACCTACAACCAGTCGCGTTTACAATCACACCACCCAACACTATCCGATATATACATCATGAATAGATTGTAACAAGCGTATAAGCATCTCAACGTAGCTCAGAAGTTAGAGTGCTAGGAGCGTTTCCAAAAGGCAAAAGTTCGACTTCTGTGTCCTGAGTCAAAATGAACATCTACCAAATATTGTGAATTTACTTTCAACAGTGTTTAAATTTAGAATAATTTGAATTCAGCTTGACATGAAAAATGGCAGTTTTCAGTTCCATTCACTTAACATACCTTAAATGGGCAGGAATGCAGCTAGGAATGCTTGGACACATGATTCTCTCTACCTACTCTGTTAAATATATGATATACTTTATATTTTGTAACATCTCTCTCTCTCTTTTCTGTATTATTTTTTTTTTAGCTTCACGCTATATCCCGCACACAGCAGGGTAGGCAAAGGGAACCTGGTGTTAAGACACTCCGTTCCCCACTTTCCGCCAAATTCGGAGGCTTGCGTGTTTAGTGGCGGAACTTAACGCCGCGCTTTACCTCGACACCAGAGCGAAGAAAATGCAAATATAATTTCTACTCCTCGTGTGGGAATCGAACCCACAACCAGTCGTTTACAGTCACACGTTTGTGCCACTGGGCCACTATATTAAACATTTTAGAATACAATGAGATATAAATAGCCAATCTATATAATCTAAAACATTCTAATCGCTATAACCAAGAGATTTCAATTAATTAAAGCGATATCTATCCAGTGGATGATTGGTATTACGGTGGCGTGCAATTCTGTTAAGCGAGGCGACGACAAGATTAGCGGTCGTTACAAATTTAGAACTTTTCGCACTTAGTTTTTGAACGCGCAATAGCTTAAGTTTGTTTTATTTTGCGTAATTATTGAAGTTTAATCATATTTTTGATCATTTTATATAGGTTCCATATTGTATAGAAAAAGATCTAAATATTTATATGAGTGTCAAAAAATCATGCTGCTAATACTAAAAAAATAGTAGGTATAGTAGATAATTACGTTTTTTCCAAATAGATAAAAAATTATGACTTAATAAAACACCGGGATACGAGTTTATAATTCACTTTGTTTATACGGTGGTTGCAACTTCAATCTCTCTCTAAAGAAAGATTAACTATACTATAATAGTTTTAGCCCACTGTTCTCTACTTACCTCCGAGTCCTTGAGGCATAACTTATTAAATGGCGAAACTCAACCCCGTGCTTTGACTCGACACCATAGCAACGAAAATCAAATATTAAATATTCCAATTCCTCGGGTGGGAATCGAACCCACAACCATTCGCATTTATAGTCGTACCTTGTGCCCCTGTGAGCTGCGCCACGACTGGCCTAAAGTATAATAGTTTTGTAATTTATTTTATTTTCTCTATCTATATAGACTATCTCTGTATAAATGAGGAAAAAAGAGTGAAGCTACTTTTTACCTCATTCACCCGAATTTAAAATACAGTGATGATCATTAGAAATGTCAAAAAACATAAAATTTACCTAACCGCAGGGCGGTCAGGTCGCGGCACACCACAGACACTGAAGCGCGTGTTAGTAATAGTTAGTTGTCAGTGGAAAACACATTAATTAATCATTCTCAATGCGAATTGTATTTACAATAAATGCTCCGCTGAAGCCAATTACGCTGCTGTAATTAATTATAAACGTCAAACGGCAAATATGCATTATAATATATTAATTTCTTAATAAGTGCGGACGTATTGTTCTAAAGGTAATGAAAAGAACAATCGATCGTTCAACTACCTTTCGAACAATACAACTCTAATAGGTATTATATGATTAGTGGCGTAACCTAACGCCGCACTGATCTAACCAGGAAAAATTTTAAATATTTTTGTCTAGCAAAACCTGCTTTTTAATTAATATCAGACACAAAAATTAAGATCACACAGTTTTGCTAACTTAGGAAGACGTCAAATACTGAATATAATAATATGATGTTCATAATCATAATTATTTGAAAATTATAATTATATCTAATTATTTTCAATCAATTCTGCACTTGACAATAAATTAACACATTAAACACTATTAAAATCTGAAAATCACTTAATTGCCGAAGAATCAAAACCATTAGCAAAATCATTGCAAACTCAACATTACTTACAACAAACAAACAAACAAACAAACTAATATATAGAGACGAGTTTAATTAAAATGATATGCAAATTTCTTAGAGTTGAGAGAGCATCCATTCAGTTCCATTACCCGTAAAACAATACGAATTTAAATCACATTCAAAATTTTGCATTTCGATTAAAGGCTCCAAGGTAGGTGCCTAAGTGCAGAGCAAACAACGGTACCAGCTAACTTGGTCTGTCCTGACCAGTTTAATTGGACCTCTCTGGCTGCTTGTAAACTGGCAGGTTGTTGGTGCCAATAGTTGGGTAGATAGCGAGATGAGTGTCAAACAAGATTGGCCAGTTCGATTTGATCCCAATTACTCTGTGTATAGAGCCAAGCCGCTTATGCAAATGACGATTCCCGCGGACGCATCTAATGGGTCGTGAGGGGGACTATGCACTTTTAATGCATCCCTAACTCTAGGGATATTTATACGTTCGATCTTTGCTAATGCTATAAATCTAAGAGCGAATTTGTTAATTTGTAACCTTTTAGCCTTTTTAGTTCTTTATATTGTTATTTTAGTATAGGTGAAAACGTAATTAACATAATGATACTTGAAAAAGACATTTAAAGAAAACGTATAAAAATTTCCTAAGTGTGGAATAACACTTTAAAAATGTTTAAAAGTATAATGATACAATTATTTGAGTGGAAAATGGGGAACAGAATATCTTGACAATAAGTTCCTCTAACTATCCTACTAAGCGCGAAAAAATGTGAAGTTGAATATATTTTACTCGGTAAGTAAGAATTTGAATTAATTTTGAAAAATATTTAATATTGACAAGAAACCACAAGAAATGTCTCAGTTTGATACTTCATTATTATTTTAACAATTATAATTTAAATAGAAGTTTAGTATATTTTTACAACATAAACATTTTAAATAATAATCTGTATAACGTAATATTTAAGTTACACTATATTAAAAAGAATATAATATATTTAGAACTTTTGTTATCGTGATTTTTACGAACTTTGAAATAATCTATTTAACAGGATACTCTGATCTTCTGATTCAGATGTCTTTTTTTTATTTTTCACCAATTTAAAGAAAAACATTCTAAATTCAACACAATTTCTTAATTTATTTCCTACTCCAGAATTTTAAAACCTGTAACCATATACCTTATATCCTAACAAGATCACACTTCAAAAATGCTTAGATTTACAAAAACTTCGACGTGAACGACGTTTTAGTAGCTTCCGTCTCTGTGTATGAGAGATTTATCGTTCGCTGATAACAACTTCATTACTAGTTTGAATGTACCGGAAAACTTTTCACGAACTAAATTGCGTTCGATAGGTTCTGATGGATGGCGGGAAGTACTACAAGATTTTATAATGTAGTACGTATATAGTACAAAAACGTTAGGTCGACCTTTGTTACAGTAATTTCACATTTTTCCTGCATAAAGTCTATAATCAGAGAAAGCCAAATGTCAAGAAACTCCGTTTCCGCTATATTCCGCTAATTAAGACATAAAGTAGGGAACGGAGTGTCTTAACACTAGGTTCCCTCTGCCTGCCGTGCTGTGTGCGGGATACAGCGTGAAACTAAAAAAAAAAGAAAGATGTGTCTAGTGACGTAAGTCAACACCGTGGTTATATCGGAGCAGATAATAGAAAATAATTTTAAGTCTTCTACTTGCACGATCCAAGCTCAATAATTAAAAACTTAATTGAACTGAAAATAATTTAAGTACAATCACTTCACCGAGTGGGCAGCGAGGCCAAAATCATGTAGACTGAAAATGAATAGATAGATAGATAGATAGATTTTCTTAATAGTTGTTATAAACATTACGATCAAATAATAAACAATACTTGAATTTATATAACAGATACTTAATTTTACAAAAGTATATCTATACTAAGTATATCAGTAAAAACAGAATGTCAAATTCTTCGGAAGTAAAGTTGACAGATGCGTGAGCAGGACTTAGGCTACAATTAAATTTTGAAGACTGAAAGCACCTGATAACAAATCATTAATTAAAGTTCAACTAAACTATAAAAAATAGTGACTTGTTCCCTTTACAATTCAGCATTAAGCATTTTCTGTCGACGTATAGAAATAAAATGTTTTTCAATAGACATTATTAATAAGAAATATCAGTGTGAGCAACGTAATTAAGTCAAGCCACCAAACTACTAGTAATAAATTAACTAATCCATTATATAATAAAAAAATAAAATTACATACATACTAAATGTATACATATATAACATAGAACTAAAACTCCATTAATTATTCACATACAATAAGCTCACTAAAACATTAGAGTCTTTACAACTGTAAAAGAACGTGAGCCTGGAAATTCTTTGTTCACGTGCTGGTTTCAGACACTTAAATCGTCCAATACGTTATTCCAACGACTTTTATTGATACTTACATAGTTTAATCGTTTTTAAATGTATTTATTGGTGTTACTATTCATTATCTTTAAAGGCAGGGTGATGTTTCTGTTTTTATATACAGGTAAAAAAACACAATTAATCTACAGTCAGAAGTATAATATGTAAATCATCATAATAAAGGTAAAAATATAATATAAAGGAACCGCTTATTTATTAATTCATTTATAAATAACCTTCCCATATTGCATCCTCCAAAAGTATCAAGACACTTCATTCCTCATTTTATGGCAGAACTAAACGCCACTTTTACCTACCAGAGTGGCGAAAGGAAAATAATTGAAATTTTCCAATTAATCATTTCCGGAAAGTGGGGAACGGAGTGTCTTAACACTAGGTTCCCTCTGCCTACACTGCTATATGCGGGATATAACGTGAAGCTAAAAAAAAATCGCGTATATTTTTGGTTAAAAATAGTTTCATTTCCAAAGCTAAAAATATTATATCAAATAGTTATAAATTAAAAGAATACCTTATTCTACTCCAAGTACAGCTACATTCAAAACGCATTAATACAATTACCGTATATCGATTACATCGGGCAAGCATACAAAACAAATTGTTTGCGAGGAAAATATACCCGTATGTGGAGCTTAAACTTTTTTAATTTCCCCACCCCTCTACTCGTGTTGTAGGGTTAACAGGGGTATTATATTATTTTTTTTATTATATTACATTATTATAAAAAATAAAAAAAAGAAATATTTGATAATGTGTACTTTATATAGTGGGTTCAATTCCCGCTCGGTGGAAAGATTTCTCCGCTTTGGTATCTAAGACTAAGCGTGGCATTTAGTTCTGTTTTTACCACTTAATGTGTCGGATTTAGGTGTAAATTGGAGAGCGGAGTGCCTGGACACTACAGCCTCTCTGGCTACTCTGCTCCGTGGGGGAAGGCCTGATGTAGTAAAAACAGTATTAATATTACAAAGCATTTAGTTTTAGGTAACTTGATTGTTCATTAATTTTAAAATAATTAATATAAATTAAAAAAAAATCTTTAATCAGTTAAAACACCATCAAAATATATAAATATTTTTAAAATTGATTGTAATATGTAACTAATGTTTTTTTAACCCTCTGCCTATGTACATATTTAAGCTTCAGACATTTCCTACATTCTTTACTTTCCACCGAAAATTAGGTGTCAGTATAGACATAATACAATTTGGCAACCCTATCCTATACGAACCAGGGGTGAAAAAACTAATGGGACACAAGGTAACAATGGGAAATTTTGAATATCGGAGGAAAATTTTCGAGAAATTTTCAATATTGAAATAGTTTTATCGTGCCTTTTTATGGCCCGCTGCGTTTTAATCGTGTTTCTGTGAAAATATTCACCTGCGGAATGTCGATTATAATTTTTGTTTATGTATTATTTTCTTTTTCTCGCCTAGCAAGGTAGTTTGAAAGAATCTAGCGTCAAAGCTTCACTTTCCGCCCAATTGATTTACGACATTACGTGTTGAAAGGCGGAACTCAACGCCGCGCCGCCCATTTTCTTTAGTATTAGAGCAGAGAAATGAAATTAATATATAATCTTACCCCTGAATGGGAATCAATCTCACAACCATCGCGTTTTTAGTCAAGACGCTGTTCCACTGCGCCACGACAGCCTTAAAAATAACTAATCTACTGTATGAAAATCGAATATGGATCCACAACACTAATATTTCTACATCTCTCCACTAGCTAAGCGACATTAATAATAAAATATAAATAAAATTAGTAATCATTAGTATCGATCACAGTATCGCTGTTGTGTGTTGGTCTCTCAATCACACGGTCATGCATAATTCACGAAGTTAAAATACTCATCTACTCGATTTGTGCTAATAGGGCCCTAGTACCATCAACGGATTTACATTTAGTTTAGTAATTTGTATTGTAGCAACAGTGGCTATTGCCGTATACATGTATATATCTTTTAATGGTTTCAATTCATTTGAATAATAAAAAACCTTATTTGGTGTATGCGTTTTTTATATATTAGTTCTATCTGTACTTTATATAATTTATGTTTCTCAAGTAAAAATAAAATAAATATATTATCTTATAAATATCTCCGCTGTATACATGCGACGTTCAGTTCAAACATTCAACGCGCAATGTTTTGAATTCAGGCTGATATAAGAGAACGGAGTATCTTGACACTAGATTCTCTCTGCATACTGTACAATCTCACAAGACATCGATTTCCAGACTCTGTACGTTATTGGTGAAACTTAATACCATGCTTTGTCTTACAAGAGCAGAAAATTGAAAATGTAGGTAGATACAAAAGAAAGTCATCAATCCCTCAAATGGGAATAGAACCTATAACCAATCGCATTTACAGTCCCGTCATTCCAGTGCCACATAAATCAAAAATATAAGAAAATCAAACGCATTCTAAACGTCTGCACATTAAAATAAAATAATAAAAGCTAATATATATTAAAGTTTAAAACACAAAATTACAATGTACAATTACACCGGGTGTTCAGTTTCACGTGAGGCCGATGAATTCTTTACACAGTAAATTATGGCCGAGGGTCACTTCCATGGGAAACTATAAATAATTGTCACCTGTTTTGAAAATAACAACAAACTGACAAAGTGAAATATATTATGCCAGTAGTAAACTAAATTGCTACGCCGTTATAATGTATGTAGAATATACGAGTATATCTACGAAAGTTATTAAAGTGTAAATACGATGGTTGTGAGTTCGATTCCCACTCGAGGAGTGGAAATATTTAATATTTCCGTTTTTTTCACTCTGGTGTCGAGGCAAAGCGCGGCGTTAAGTGCCGCCAACACGCAGCGCCTCCAGAATTCGTCAGAAAATGGGGAACGGAGTGTCTTAACACTAGGTTCCCTTTGCCTATCATGTTGTATGCGGGATAAAGCGTGAAGGTAAGAAAAATAAAAAAATAATGTAATATGCTATCGTTAAATAAAGTTAAAAAAGCAACTTTGCGCTTTTTGCTGTATAGCAGTGTAGTCAGAAAAAGCCTAGTGTTAAGACACGCCATTCACCAGTTTCCGTGCCACACAGATACATTGTGTATTCATGGTGGAACTTAACCCGGTGTTTTGTTTGCAGTGCCAGAGTAGAGAAACGAAAAAAAATAAAATATAACCATTCCACTGTATGGAAATCGAACCAACAACCAATCGCGCTTACAGTCAGACCCAGCCCCACTGCGCCACGACGACCTGGCCTCAAATTGGTCTCAAATGTCATTAATTTCTATGTGAACATTGGAATAAACGTAACATAATGTATTAATTGTTTTTGTTATTATAATAAGTACATAATTATATTGTTTTCATTCAAAAACTAATCTATCAAATCAATCAACAAAAAGCTATGGAAATTCGTTATTACATTCTATTATTGCTTACACAAATCATATCGTACCTAATTATTCCATATAATAAAACAAAACAATTACATATATGATTGTTATTGTTATAATATTAAATTAAAAAAGCTTTACGCTTTTTCCTGCATAGCAGGGAACGCAGAGTCAAGACACTCCGTTTTCCATTTTTCAACCAAATTAAAAGTGAACTTTTATTATTTATTTTTTTAGCTTCACGCTGTATCCCGCACACAGCAGGGTAGGCAGAGGGAATCTAGTGTTTTGACATTTCGTTTCCAACTTTCTGCCGAATACAGACACATTGCGTGTTAAGTGCCGGACACCCGAGCTAAGAAAATGGAAATATTAAATATTACCACTCCTCGAGTAGGAATCGAACCCACAAAAAGTCATTTACAGTCACACGCTTGTGCCACTGCGCCACTACTGGCTCCCAACTCTTATTACTTAAACTGTGTTATGCTATGATTTTAAGTAAGTACTTTGTAACAAAAAAAATAGAATACAACCTATTTCTTATAAATAATTGGAATTAAATGATTTTGAAGAAAATTTCTTAATAGCCGAAAACAAAAAACGCGAAATATTGAAAACAAAAGCTAGCAATGATAAAGACCGATTTCGAAACGAGAGAAAGACCCGTCTTTAAGTCTAAAGATTCTTGCAATTTGTATGAAAACTTTAAATTTTTACTACACAATTGTAATTTGGTAGATAAACACATTTTTAGATATTTTTAAAGTGTTATTCCACATTTACCTTCTAAACGTATAAAAATTTGACCGCAGCGGAATTCGAACCCGCGCCTCCTGAATTCCGTTCAGGTGCTCTCACCACTGAGCCGTGCGTTCTACTACACGCTGCGTCGAAATTCTTATACGTTTGATTACAACTTATTTTTGTTGCTAGCATCTCTGTAGAGAGAGTTTATAAATAGCATTCTCTCTTGCCAAACGATTGTTCGTAGAATCATCTTTGGGTAACAGAAATTGGTAAAAATATCAATACTAATAAACAATCAAAGTCGCAGGAAGCTGCTTGTTTATAGTACAAAATCAATCTTACATATCCCAATCGATGCACTAAAGCTATAACTTTATTAAAAAGCTATACATTATTTAAGCGAACCAAATCCTATAATTACCGAGTTCCATTATAATTATTTTCAAACGTTAAAATTCACGAGGCTTACCGGCTAACGACACTCGCATGATTGGTTACGATCCGACCAATAATTTAGTGCGTTACATTATTACAGTGCAGTGCTTCTATAATACCTGTTTGGAGACCACGTTTTTCATATTAAATAAATAAATAATTATAAGCGTGTGAATGTAAACGACTGGTTGTGGGTTCGATTCCCACTCGAAGAGTGGAAATTATATTTCCATTTTCTTCGCTCTGGTGTCGAGGTAAAGCGCGGCGTTAACTTCCGCCACTTAACACGCAAGCCTCCGAATTCGGCGGAAAGTGCAGAACGGAGTGTCTTAACACTACGTTCCCTCTGCATACCATGTCTGCGGGATACAGCGTGAAGATAAAAAAAAAATCTCTTTCATTTTTAAATATTGGCAGAGATAAAATGTTAAGACACTCGGGTTTTAAGTTTCTGTCGGCTAGAAAAATAGCCACACGACTGACTCGAAGAAGGGGGCCGTTATAAGTTGACGTTGATGTCTTTGCCTGAAATGTATGTCTGTTAATAGCATCTTAGCTCACAAATGGATGGATTCATTTCGATGTAATTGTTTAAATAGAAAGTCAGTTCCTTGTTGCCTTGTGGTGGTATTCTGCTGTTTGATTAAAGTCAATTCAGGAGTTTGAAAAACATGAGATTTTATTCCAAAAGAAGCATTTTTAGCACAAAACTGTATTTTTTTATTTACGTGTCATTATTGCCTAGAGGATGTTTTAAAACTTCCACTTTCCTTTTGCTTAAGCATAAATATTGTCTCAAATAAAATTGAACTTACAACTAGTAGTCGTTTTACACATTACACATTCTACAACTAAACTACTAAGGAAAATTAAATAATAAATGTACATATATACAATAAAAACCTTTATTTTTAGCTAAATAAAGTTTAAAATATATCAAAAGCTTATTACAGTAACCGCATATTAAGCGCCTTAAAGTATAGCGTTATTTTGCAATGGACTGTTATTCACCGCGAATGTGGGCATTTCAGATATCCCCTTTAAACCCCTGGGTTTATGGACTATTAAAAGATGGATTTTTCAAAATTTACACTAATCATTAATAATATGAGGCATATTATTAATGTTATATGAGGGCTCATATTATGTTTTTTCTTATGTTTTTTTTAATCAAGGCGTATTTCTTAATTAGAGCTTATATAAAAATATAATATTTTGAAAAAATAATACTAATTTACATGTCATTGAACATGATGATGTATTCTAATTTAATTGAAATAAAAATGTATATCATATAAATATTTCCACTATAATGTTGACTATTATAGTAGAAAAAAAATCGGTGTTGAGATCCGCCACCTAATACAAAATATCATGTTTGAATAAAAGTATAAAAATTGCATGATTAAAACTATGTTCTATTTGACGATATTGTAAAAAACTTAAGTATGACGATATTGAAAAAAAATTATTTAAAGATAAAAAAATACTTTTATACTAATAATACTTTAATTAAAAGCAGCAGAATGTCAAGACATTCCGTCCTCCACTTTCTGCCCGAAATCGAGACATAGCTGGTTGGTCTCTAAACGCCGCACTTTATCTGTGGTACCAGAAGAAGAAAATGAAAAGAAAATATAACCATTTTCCACAAGTAAGAATCGAACCCACGACCATCTCGCTAACAGTCAAACGTTCTCAAATTGTCAATATTACTGTAACCAAATTAAATTAAGCGGACAAACGATTGCTCATAGAACTAAAATTAAATTCAAAACACGAAGCGATACATTTGTAGCATTATTTGAGATCAATAGTAAATTGGGTCGTTTGGCACTACACCTGAGGTATTTTATCCAGAGCCCGGTTTGTTCACGCCTCGCCATTGTCTAAGATTTCGCGGAACCACCTACGAGCGTTTGGCAGAATCAATGATATTATATACATGTTAGGAAAACAGGAAATTAAATACTGAAACTGCAATGTAAGAGAAATGGATAAAAACATTTTTTTTTGCTTTTTTGTTTTTTATTATTTTAAAAGTTTCGTCTCGTCTAAGATAGGTCCCATATCATCATCTAGGTTAGGTTCTCTTTGATTATACTGCTTTGCGTAAACATTGCTCCTTCCACCTTATTGATTGATTGATTATAATATCAATGCATTGTAAGTTAAGGTACCAGAGAGGAAAAACAACAATAATATTTAAATATATACTGTAATGAATAATTATAATCATTTACACGAATGGGAATCAAACCCACAACCCTCACGTTTACAGTCATACGCTGTCGAACTGCGCAATAATGTAACATGCCTAAGACATAAATATTGCTCTAATAATACCACCAAATAACTTAAATTCATACCACAATCAAAACGTTTCAGCACAGATTTATCTAAGCATTACAGATTTAATAAGATGGCCGTTAAATAATTTCACATAATATCGCGGTCACATACAAAATCCAGTTTACGATGGGGATTAACGGGAAACCTTCGGCAGATCAATGGAGGGATTCACTGTGGCCGTCAACCCTTTATGAGCTTAATCCTAATAAATGTCTGCTTAATCTACATACTTCACGTTTTTACTTTGAAATGTATTTGTCATATTTTATTGTCATATATGACTGTCATATTTTTGATCATTTTTTTTTTTAATAATTTTATAATTTAAAATATCATTGAATTCTAACATTGGTATAATGTCTCGACTTTGGGAAGAGAGTAGTTAACGAAGAGTCTTGAGTGTGTAAGAGTTACATCAATCACACTACTAAACGCAAAAGATGTTTGAACCCATATAAATATTCGTAACAGCAGTTTTAGTAGTTATACAGATCTGAATGAAAATTTTAACACAGATAATACAAATTAACGTTTATTTGAAATAAATCACTTGTTCATCCAATTATATTTAATTTCGGGCGAAAAGAAAACTTGCGCCATAAATTAAACATAACGTTATTTACTTGCGGTACTCACCGCCACGATTTACCTTCCAAAACGAGGAAAAGAACAAGAAATCGAACCAACATCCTTCTTTATACCAACTGCAAACCCCAGTTACGCATTACAACAAAAAATATAAAACGGAAGCTATAACAAATATCCTTTGCTACACCGATAATAAAAATCTATATCCAGAACAACCGAAGGAAACTTTTATTACCACGAGAGGGGCAAAAAACCAAGATTACTCGAACGTCTACATTAAAATGATATACTGCACGAGTACTATCTAATTTACATAAGGGATAATCTTGTTTAATGGCGACAGGGACGCGGAGTGAGGACCCGATAGGTTGTCGTAAATCAAGCAAAAAGTCACTATTACTGTCATATTCTATTCAGTTATCAAAATTTTGTGAAGTTATTATGTTTGAGTGTATGTATGTGTATACTGTATACCAATTTTTTTTCTTTCAGCTTCACGCTATATCCCGCAGAAAGTAAGGTAAGCAGAGGGAACCTAGTATTAAGATACTCCGTTCCCCACTTTCCGCCGAATTCGGAGGCATTGCGTGTTAAGTGGCGGAAGTTAACGCCGCGCTTTACCTCGACACCAGAAGAAAATGGAAATATTAAATGTTTCCACTCCTCGAGTGGGAATCGAACCCACAACCAGTCGTTTACAGTCACACGCTTGTGACACTGGGCCACGACGGGCCACTATATACATATACAGTAAAATTAAAATTATTATATGACTTTGTATAACATATAACTTTATATAATTATATAACATTTTTTGAGGACATTGAGCCGCGATGCGATTGGCTGTGGGTGCGAGCCCAATCGAAGGAATGATTATAATATTTTAAGTTATTTTATTTATTCGCTGCGGTGATAAAACAAATCACGATGTTAATTTCCGCCACACAAAAAGTAGAGTTCTCTCTGACTACCATACGATAAGGATATATACTATATGTAGGTGTGTGAAAAAAGCGTAAAGTTGATGAAACCTCAAATTGCTCATAACACAATATAATCGTAAGCAGACAAATTCTTTGTAAACCAAACAATATCTCAATATTTTTTAAAGACAATATTTTTTAAAGACAATAATTAATTTAAATTTCTTAAATATTAATTTCTATTTTTGCCTTTATCGACACTATAAAAAAAGACAAAAATATTTCGAATCCTCTATAAAAGTAAAAATCAATCTACTCTACATAACATTCAACTATGCACTACGATTCTAATAAAGTAAATTAAAAAAAATCTATCATCGAAACCCAAAATGCCACCCAAAAAACCTCAACAATCAATTACTTAGTAAAAAAACGAAAATTTCCGAAAATTAATGAAAACCGTTCACAAACCTACATTATAATAACACTTAATTAAATCCTCGGAGGATCAGCGGCAAATACAAGACGTTCCGTTTCAATTAAGCCGGCGACCGGTTTACTTTTCCCTTGTTCTGCTTTGATTGATCTCTTGTTTGCTAGAGATTAGCGTCCTATTGGTTCGTATACAATGCGGAATTAAAGATTACTTCTGTGTGAAATTTCTTAATCTAAAATACTGGGAATTCAAGTCTTGTTGGTTAATAACAATTTGGTATTACTAAAAAATTAATGAAAACTGAATACATGTATGTTGACAATATCTAAATGTTGTTACGATAGTGGAGAATTTCCTACGTCTTTGTCGTCACTTGTACTAGAAGAACGGAGCTACGGAGAACGGAGTATCTTGACACTAGGTTCTCTTTGACTAGCCTGCTATGTGGGGAATAGCGTGAACCTATTTTATATAATAACATCTATAATCGTTTGTTAAGTTACTTGTCGTTATTATTTATATAATTGACTAGATTAATGTAACAAATATAATACCGAAGGATAAATATGATGCAATTGATATCAAGTTTACTTAAATAAAGCTTATTAGACTTTAAGATTTGGATATCCATCCATCTTTATAATGTTTCTAAACTCTATGAACGAAAATCAAAGACCCTTTTCTTTGTACTATTATTTCACATTATACTTAAAAATACAGGGAAAGTAAAGCTTGCCAAGACACACTCTTCTATCTTATCTAAGCCAAAACAAGCGAAAGCAATATAAATTCAAAAACAAAAAACAAAAATCGACTTAACCTACCTACAATTCAGCTTTCAGCTATATTAAATCAGCATATAATACATACATATATACAATAACATAGATTGTACAACGTTACACCACAGCTACCATCGCATCGGTATAGTCATTAAAGAACAATTAATGAGGGGTAGAAACAAAAAACCGCACGCTGCGGCGTCCGCCAGCTTCTAATGAATGTAGTCATGCGTTTTATTAAAAAACTGGTCGAACGCGAGCCGATGTTCATTGTGAGCGGGTTCCGAATTAGTTTTGTTAAAGCAAAATCAGCCTCACGCAGTTTCCTCAATTGGGTAGAAAGGACCTAGTGACAAAACACTCTGTTATCGACTTTCCGCCTGAAATCGTCATATTGCGTGTTATGTGGCAGAGCCCAACGCCACGTTTTGTGTTACTTAAACGCCTTTACGTTACTTAAGTGAGTGTTACTTAGAGAATGAATATATTTTTTTAATATAAACATGCCTTGAGCAGGAATAGAACCCATAATCATTTACAGTCAGACGCTGTCAGCAGTGCAGAATTTAGTATGTATTAGAATATTTGTCTTATACGAATGTTTTGTACAGCCTTTGACTGTTACATAGTTTATAGCATGTTTGATAGTTGTGTGTTCGATTCCCACACAGTAGAATGATTATATAATATTATTAAATTAATTTCTTTCCCCCGCTCTGGTGTCAAAACAAAGTGTGACAATGAGTTCCGCCGCTTAATATGCAATGTATAGGATTGTCCGAATCCTATACAATGAGAAAATGAAGAATGGAGTGTCTTGATATTTAATCAAGTATTATTGGTAATTTTATCAAGAAATAATCCATAACATGGAAAGATGATATTTTTCAACTTTAAACTTTCAAAACATTCCTGACCAACATCTAAAACATATTTACATCATGGTTTTATGAGATGATTGATTTAAATACCTACCTATTAGAAAACATATGTAGTTTAAATGTATAACCCACGGAACCCTACAAAATAGCAAAGCACCCAAAGTTTGTATATAAACTTAGCAATTTCAATAACAACATCGTTATTCCAACAGTTATAAGATTCAAAATAGACAGGTCACCTTGCATAGTCTGCTACATTCGGTACGACGAGAGCATCGCAGTATGAAGTGCCTTTACAGGTGTATTTTTTTTTGACAAAAGTCGAAAAATCCGTAGAACAACTTTTATGACGTACCTTGGTACTGAAATTTATCTGTCTGTTAGACTTTTTACCGTAAGCTCCCTCCGTATTTGATAAAGTTTCGCTCTTCAAAAGTTTTCACATAAGTTGCAATATTATTTGATGGGAGGAGTCGTGACTTAGCGGCTAATGTTTGATTCGCATGAAACGGTTTTCGCTGTAGCGTGGGGGTTCAAATCTGTATTGATTATGTAAATGCACGGTTTCAATCATTTTGAGTTTTTAATAAGTAATTGTATATGTAATTAGAATATTTATGTTTATATTATTGGACACAAGTTTCTCTATATCTCTGCTATGCGGAAAACGCCTAACACTTTTTTTATTTGATAATTAGCTAGAAATATTTGTACAACAAACGTATAGATCTGAAAGGACCTACTTAAAAAATATTCCGTTCTCCATTTGTCCTTTATTTCGAGACTAACAACCGTACCTAGTTAGTTAATCAGAGAAATAATATTAAAAATACCACAAAATGGGTGTAAAATCCACAATTCGACATTACTCTTTGCCTTCACTCTTTCCAGCATAAAAACAATGTCAAGACACTCCATCCTTTTCCTTGCACCAGACCATTTGAAACATTGCAAATTGATTAGAATAACTCAACACCGCGCTTTGTTTCAGGATAAACAATGAAATTCCACAATCTATATCAATACATATATTAAAAAAAAGCAAACAAGAAAATTCATATAGTAGGAGACCTAAAAAAAAAGATAACCTGTCGAAATATTCTTTTTTCAATATCAAAACGATACCTTGAATACAATACTGAAATCAATATAACAAGATATTGTTCTGAAAGGTCCGCATTGTTGGACCAGAACAATAGGCGAGCGACGATTTAAAGGAGCCAAGATTTTGATCAACCGATAATTCTCTACTGTAGGGAAATAATAGACATTCCTTGGAACGATGAAAATGTACTTATGATGTATAAATTTAATGTTATATATAACTTTGCTTTATGTATACGTATGTTTCATTCAAATTATTTTTAAGATATCTGTATATCGGTTTTATTGAAACTTTTTATTTTTTTTTAGCTTCACGCTATATCCCGCCCACAGCAGGGTAGGCAGAGTGAACCTAGTGTTAAGACACTCCGTTCCCCACTTTCCGCTGAATTTGGAGGCATTCGCTTTGCCGTCTAGAATTATAAACTTCTAGGATTTATTATTAAGTAAAATATTGTAATTGTAATTTTATTTTTTTATTAATTTAATTTTTAGTTCAGCTTACGCCTTTTTCGGCATAACAGCTGACTACATAGTCAAAGAGAACGACGACACTATGTTCTTGACCTTCTGCCAGAAATGGAAACATTTAATTATAATATATGAAAGTATGTTATTAACATATTTACACGTACAAATGCTTATTCATCATACAATGTAAAAACCTAAGTCACGTACAACTTAAAAAAATAAGAAGGTATCCCTAGTAAGATATAAGGAATACTGAAGAATGATTAAGAAAAAACATTATTTTTTAAATTACAATTATGACATATAATAAAGCAGCTTTACCGTTTTTCGTTAATTGTAGAACAGACAGAGAGAGGCTAATGTAGGTCATAGAATATGTCACAAATAGAGTATTTTCTCCGCTTATCTCATAAAAGAAGAGAAATGAAAATCATTTAAATTCAATTTTCCACCTGTTGCATATAATGATAATGGTTATGGTCACATATTTTAGAATATAAGCCCAGCAATATATTAAATAAATTATATAACTATCTTACTAAATATTTTAAAAGTAATACCTAAAGAAACGTTGCATCCAGTTTCAAGTAGCGAGTACATACTTTATCGATACGTAGCTAAGACCGAGATTATAAGTTAGATTACTTTGTGCTTACATGTCAACGGAAGCGGATTTTCGCTAAGCCAAGGGAATTTCTATCTTGCATGAATTTAAACTTATTATTAGAAATTTTAACGTAGAAAACCTTTTTCATTGTTTTGTTTGCGAAATCGTTTTTGTTTTGTGCCAGTGGTAATATTATTCCACTGGCACAAAACAAAAACGTGCTGACACAACAAAGATTATTTTATTGCCGAAGAAAATGGAAATATTAAATATTTCCACTCGATGAGTGGAAATTAAGTTCCGTCACTTAACACGCAATGCCTCCGAATTCGGCGGAAAGTTGAGAACGGAGTGTCTAAACAATAGGTTCCCTCTGCCTACCCTGCTGTGTGCGAGATACAGCGTGAAGCTAAACAAAAAAAAAAAAAATTTGTATTACTTGAGTAACAAGTAGAGGCTTCTTATAAAAATGCGTTTACGAAATTCTGTTTAGACAAAATGGGTTTACGAAATAAAAAAAATAAAAAACTGCAATAAACTTCTACCAAATACTATACGATAATATACGATCAAAAATATACGCGATTAATCCCATTGAAATAGTTACATTTCAAAATGTATCATCTAATTTGAGAATAGTATATTTGTGTCAATAATAATCATTATTGAAAAAGTTACACAATATTTTTTTTTTAACTTCACGCTGTATCCCGCACAAAGCAGGGTAGGCAGAGGGAACCTAGTGTTAAGACACTCCGTTCCCCACTTTCCGCCGAATTCGGAGGCTTTGCGTGTTAAGTGACGGAACTTAACGCCGCAACAATAATTTTTAATTAAGTTAAAATCAATAGAAATAAATAAATATATAAAGATTCTGAACTTCCTCTCATCTCCTCTCATAGGTAACTTAACAAAAACTATACCACAATATTTAAAAAAAAAGACGGTTACAAAGACTATTTATCGACTGAGATAACTTTTTACGATTCTCTTTTATCTTTACCTAATTTACGAATTTGTTCTATTATAGTAATTAAAAAAAACAATATTTATATAAGCTGAAATTTATCTAAAACCAGAATTTTATCTTAATCAATACGACTAACATAATGAACTAGATAATTTAAATAAAGAAACCGCTTCTTGCACAACCGACCATTTATGCTTGTATAAATTACGCCTTCAACATATTTTTACTTTTTTTTTTGTAGTTTTACGCTATATCCCGCACACAGGCAGAGGGAACCTAGTGTTAAGACACTTCGTTCCCCACTTCCCGCCGAATTCGGAGGCATTAATTGGTGGCACTTAACGCGGCGCATTTACCTCTGATACCAGCGCGAAAAAAATGGAAATATTAAATATTTCCACTCCTCGAGTGGGAATCGGGCCCACAACCAGTCGCTTTACAGTCACACTATGTGCCACTGCGCCACGACTGGACCCATTCAAAATATTTTAATATAATAAAATAATTACTATTTTATGTCAATTTTTACAACAACACAAATTTACACGCCTTAACAACTCTCTCCTTGTTCTAACTTGGAATCGATTATCAAAACCGACTGCATAACGAGCCAACTAGAAAGAGGTCATCTTCATACCCATCTATACTTGACCGGAGTGAGTGTTGCTTAACCCGCATGGAACTTAGAATAAAAGTTTAAGAAGCTTATAATATTTTTTTATTTCTCATACGAACATGATAATATATCGTTATATAGAAAGACCCTTCTGGTGCAGTGGGACAGCGTAAACGCGTATGGTTATGAGTTCGATTCCCACTCGGTGGAATAAATATATGATGATTATTTTCAATTAAATGCTATTTTAAGAAAAAGCGAGACGTGAAAATTTTTTTATTTTTTATTTTTGTGCTCTACGGAGACGAAGCCTTTTGTTAACAAGTACATTATTATATTACCAGATTTTTTCTATCATTTACACTATCTACTTCCTTAAAAGAGTCCAAATTTAGGAAAATTGAAAAAGACATTTAAAGAACTTTTCCTAAGTGTGGAATAACACTTTAAAAATGTTTAAAAGTAAGAGTCCAAATATTATGCCTTATACTACTTACGAGTACTTATTTTATTTGCCATTACAGTAAATACACATTACATATATATTATATTATTAAAGGTGAAGTTCAGACAATCAACTCCCATTTTGAATAACGGAACGGAAAACGGAACTGACAATAATTTCTTTCACCCCTGCTATATGTTAAAAAAACGGTAGTAATAAAACCTAAACCAAACCGAACCAAATGCATAAAGATATATAATAAGAATAGTAACAAATTTTACCTATCAATTTTGAAATAAAACTATTTTTAACCGGATTAATTGCATATATGTATTTTGTTATACGAAAATAAATTTTAGAAAACCCGACGTTTGTAACCACGGACTACTGTAAAGTGTTCGAAACGTCAGATGTCTAAAATGTTCTTTCGAATACCAAAACATACGTAATAGATTAGTTAAAAATAGTTTCATTTCAAAAGGTACACAAATTGTTAAAACCAATATCTACTCGGTTTTTCCGCATAACAAAGAGAAATTAGTGTTAAGACACTCCGTTCTCCAGTTTTCTTCCCTTTGACGAAAATTCGATGAAGCGGCACTAACAAAAATATAACAAATAACTTTTTTATAAGAAATCGAACCCATAACCAACGCGTGTACGTTCATAAACTCACTGACTTCGCTACGATGGCCTCAATTAAATTATTGATATTTTGGCTTGAACTCTAACCGGAAACGTTGGTAAGCCGCCCTCGATAAAGCATTTAATAGTAAGCTTACAAATATTTATATAACAGTCATATATTATGAAAATAAATGTGAATAATGAAAGGGAGTGAAATATAATTTATATATTTTTTTGTTTTTCTTTTGCTACACGCTTTTCCCGCAGAGAAGGGAAGTCAGAGAGAAACTTAGTGTCAAGACACTCCCGTCATCCACTTCCTGCCCGAAATAGACGACATTTTGCGTGTCGAGTGGCGGAACTTAACACCGCGCTTACTTTTAAGTACTAAAGAAATAAAAAAATATATATATTTATTACCCCGCGTAGAAATCAAACCCCAAACCATCGCTTTTACAGTCAGACGCTGTAACACTGCGCCACGTCGGCCTCATATAATTAATATGAAATTACGTTTAACATATTATCAAAATTTTCATTCAATACCGGGTTATTGGCAATTGTAGAACACAATATGGTATATTGTGAGTACTGTTTAAATGAATTGAACCGTTAAGGGTTTATCGAGCATTGTCAAATAATGAATTTAGTGACTACTAACTATTTTGTACTAAATGACTAAAAATACTAGTGATTTAGATATTACAAAAATGAGCTCAAGCTTATTTAAGTCAGAAAGTACAGAGTAGTCAGAGAGAGCCTAGTGTTAAGACACTCCGTTCTCCACATTCTGCATTCCTAACACTGCGTGTTAAGGGGAATTCAACGCCGCTAAATGTCTTAGATACCAAAACGGAAAAATGGAAATATAGGAAGGAATAGGAAGAGATCGAACCCACTAACATCCTCTACGCAACGATGGCCCATTTAATATGTATTTCTGACATGAAATTTCAAATATAAAATACATTTTTCGAAAACCATGCATTTAGGGCTTAGCGGACCGAGCGCTTGGATAGTTACCAAGAGGCGCAGGTTCAAATCCGTTTTCAGTTTTCAATTTAAAAGTATTTAAAACCTATTTTTGTATGTACAAAACATTAAAATAATATATATAGAAGTAACGCTCACTACATTCATGTACATATAATGTATTTTAAAATTAAGCAAACAAATATTTGTTCAACCATCAAATAAATTACACTGACCTTTGTATCGTGCCTTTAAAATTGCAATGGGATTAATTCATCATGCATATTATATTGTTTCAACATAAATAATCCAATATTTTTGTAATATTAATGAGTATAATGTATGTTACACAAAACGGTGTTAAGTTCCGCCACTTCACAAGCAATTTCTTAATTCCAGGCGGAAAGTAGAAATCGGAGTGTTTCGACACTAAGCTCTCAAAGGAGAGAAAAAGAATATAAATATAATTGAAGCCATAGTGACGCAGTACAACAGCCTCTTACTGTACACGTGATTAGTTGCGGGTTCAATTTAAACTCTGAGGTTTAATTTTATTTAAAATATTTGTATGTCTCCGCTATGATATTTAGGACACAGACGGCGGACACATGCAATGTTTCACATTCAGTTAGAAAATGGACAACGGAGTGTCTCGACACCTATGTATGTATGTTGTCTCTAATTATTCTGCTGAAAGCTAAAACAGACGACGAATTTTTATGTAGCTTCACGCTGTATCCTGCAGAAAACAGGGTAGGCAGAGGGAACCTAGTGTTAAGACACTCTGTTCCCCACTTTCCGTGAATATCTAGAGGCGCGGCGTTAAGTTTCACCTCTTCACTAGAGCGAAGAAAATGGAAACAATAAATATTTCCACTCCTCAAGTGGGAATCGAACCCGCGACCAGTTGCTTTACAGTCGCAATTTGTTTCTCTGCACCACGACTGGCCCCTAAACAATTTCTTAACCAATCACGCCGTTATTCTAAAAGTATAAAAATAATATATTAGCAGAAAATCACCAGGTCAAAGTAACATTGCCGGGCCAAAATCGCACGACCACATTATGTAAAACTAGATAATTGAGCTACCAAAATTGAAATCATCCTATTTAGAATATAGACGCGGCGCGAAACTAATGGTTGTTAATTAGTAGTATTAGCAAAATTCATGTACCTATACAGCTATGTATAATATTTTGGCAGTAGCATCTGTTAAACACTTTTTGCTTGTTAAATAAATATGTTGGCAGAGAGAACTTAGTGTCCACTTTTCGCCCATTATAATTAGAGATATGGAATTATTATTGGGGCCAGTCGTGGCGCAGAGTCACAAAGTATAACTGTAAAGCAATTAGTTGTAGGTTCGATTCCCGCTCGAGGAGTGGAAATATTTAATATTTCCATTTTCTTCGCTCTGGTGTCGCGTGGCAAAGCGCGGCGTTAATTCCGCCACTCAACACACAAAGTCGCGTACGGAACGTAGAGAACGGAGTTTCTTGACATTACTTGAAGAAACTACTTTTTTTAAGTTGTTTGAGTGACGACATCCAAAGCAACAAATTATTTTAGCAGAGCGAAAAAATGTTTTTAATATAATACATTCCACAGAATAGGAACCAAGCTTGTAAACATAGTTTGATCTCTACTGAGTCTGATACATACTGCGCTACCAAGTCGTCAATAATACTAACATAAAAAAATATATTTGTATTGTGATTTATATATCTACGAGACGCCTACTATCGCCTACGCTGTTCGTGGGTTTGAATTCATCACGGTAAGTAATTTTTATATTGATCATAGAAAAAAATCTTTAATTTAACGAAGGTGGGAGCCGTTATAGTTTCGTTAATAAACACTATATATAATATGTATCCATGTATTCTTTACATTTTTTTTTCCAGCTTGTGAGAATTTTTTACTAATTGTAAGATTTTTAAATTATAGCTTTTGTTTGAAAAACCCACACTTCATAATAACTTTAAGTCCAAATGTTAGGGGATGTGTCAAGTTATAAAAATATTCAATAAAAAATGGACTAAAATTGAATATACGTAATTTTGCTTTTGTTAAAGAATAATCAGAATAAATGTCAAGACATTCCGTTCACTTTCTGCCTGAATTCAAGACATTGCATGTTGAGCGCATAATCAGATTATTAATTAAGGCTAAATTTATCAAAAAATACATTCATAAAGATGTATAAAAAATTAATGAACTATTTTTTTTTATTTAACTTATAAGCCTGTAGTATGTGTTTCCTAAGGATATTTATTAAATATGAATTATGACAAACAAAGTAATAAAAAATGTACACAATTATTTATTTAAAAAAATATATTTCAAATTTCTATGTTGTAAAAAACAAAAAAATATAATTCTAATTCATAGAAAATCATTTACTATGGCATTACAAAAGAACGTCCGCAGTCTACTCGCAATCACGAACAACTGAAACAGTATGGAGCTGCGTTCTAAACAGAATCCGATGAAATTAAAAATAAACAAATCTATGCTTGATAAAGTGGCAATTTAAATCACTATGATGAAGTCTGAAATATATATTTTAATTTCATATATTTTTATTTAAAATCGTAGTTTTATTTTGATATAGAAACATCTAAATTGTAGCTTTTTATTAAAAATATTGGAACAAAATTCATAATCATTGAAGAATATATAAATAATTAACATAGAAAACCCTTTTTTTAACAGAAATTTTTCATTTTTCTACGCAATAAAATACAATTTAGTTGAAAATAGACGTTAACTATCGATTAAATAGTAAATTTCTTTAAAAATATCATAATTTTCATATAAATATCAGTAAAAAACATTTCAGGACAGTATAATTTGCCACTGTGTTATGTTTTGATACGCGTCAGATGATTAAAAGCGTGTTGCATTCGACGCGGGAAATACGTTAACTGAGTTTAAGCGTTAAGCGATAATTAGAAATTGTGGTGAATACTCACGGCATAGTAACTTCGTGTTATGATTCATTTTCATAGTAAAATAGTAAATATATTAACATAATTTGAAAAATGTTAATATATTATGAAATTTTCTCATCTAATCGGTTATAATTATTAATTAAAATATATTTAGAGTTCATTTATGACATGACACCTACAATAACAACCAAAATAAAAAAAAAATATCAATGAAGAAAACAAAAACAGATATTAAAATGAAATAAAATTAAAGAAAACAATTAATTTATCGACATTTTACAATTCACAATTTATATATTTCATTGTTACAGAAGAACTTACCGTGCAAAGTCCGCAGGCCGGCCATGGTTAATTCGTAACAAGTAAGCCGTTAAAAACATACAAATTGAACGCACAGTAATAAAATATCGCAACTGACTGACACTATAACTGATTTACTTACAAATTTCGTTTTTTTTTGTGATTCAAAACACTACACACGCGTTTACGTATACGAGATATCTAACGATGAAGTCTCGTCATATATAGACGTCCGAACCGGCCGAGAGACCCGGCGTAACTGATCGCCGCCCGCCCGACACGTGCCCCCGCCCGCCCTACAGAACCTTTCTTTGTTTCGCATCCCCACCGTGTTAGACAAATTTTAATCTTATTCTTGTTATTTCTGGTTATTTTTTGTTTATATTGTATTTTTTTTCTTAAATTGAAAATATAAATAGTGTTAAGTCATTTAGTTCTTTATTTTCTACCCTTTTCGTTACGTATGGGAATATTAGTATATTGGAAAAAATAAGGATAGGTTAATTTAAAATATTTTTTTAATTGAAACTATGTAGTTTTATAAGCTTAATCGCTTATATTCCTTTTATTTTTGGTTCTCGATATTTTTGGTACTTAAAATTTTTGGTACTCGAAACACACATTTTAGAAAACCCGACGTTTCAAACATTTTACAGTAGTCTATAATACCAAGTAGATGTAAAAGTCTACCGGTATGTAGAAATTACTGTATTATGTAAAAGAGGCTTATTTTAAAAGGTAAAAAAATTACCAAACAAAAGATTTATTATTAAAATCTTATAATGACATTTTTAAAGTATTATTCACATGATACTAAAACATTGAACCTGCATCTATTAAAAATAGTACAGGCGTGGGTTCGAGTCCGGATACTTTCAAATGTTTATATGTTTTCTAGCAATCACATATTTTAATATTATTATTAGTCAGCGGAAATCGAACCTAGAACTATAAAAACAATATACTATTCACAATTATACTCCATTTTTATATCAAATTCAACACAATAATTGGGATTTTACGTCTCGTTATAATTGAAACTTGTTTCGCGAAGGGTACTTTTATAGCACGATTAAACGACCCGCTGTGATAACATTTGTATGCACATCTGAGACCGTTGTTGTATTCGTGATGTCATTACCACAGTAATATGTGTATGAATGTATGAATGAATGGATTTTCTGCTTTAAGTTAACAGGTGTCGTTTTTTCTATTGAAATTGTGAATTGAATTGGCTCTAATTGATAGCTTTGTTGCATATATGTACAATTGTACATAACGTAAATGTAGATAACATTAATAATTAATTTTATATGAGTATAAAGATTATTTATTACTTAGTGCAACGCTTATTTTAAAAACTAGGTAGGCAGACAGTCAAGACACTCCGTTCTATGTTCTATTAGCTGTCGTGGTGTAGTAAGAGCGTCTAACAGTAAGCATAATTGTAGGTTGTAGGTTCAATTCCCAATAGGGAGAAAATATAATCAATATTCAAATTATGTTTACATCATGTAACATAAAGCGCCTTAATATTTTATAACTTGTCAATCAATATTTTTACTTCAGGCGGAAAGTGAAAAACAGAGTATCTCAACACTTTGCTCTCTCTTAACCGAACCAGCTAAGCTAGAAAAGGCTTAAAACTAAAAAACCTACTATTATACACTCAAACACGTTACCAACAATCGTTTCACCACCGATAAGCAAGTAAACTACACTGATAACAGTATAAATATGCAAATAGTTGTTGAATATACGATTACAGTGAACGATTTCACGCGACACAGTGTCATCGGAAGTAGCCGGCGGAGTGACAAGGCACGCTTGCATGTGTGTGATAAACAGTGGAAATAGAAACGCTAGAGCGCCATATATTTTCCACTTAATTAGCACACGACTTCCTGTTGTATGGGCCAGGTGTAAAGTGGCGTAAGATTGTATTTCACGCTCGATAATAAAGTGATCTATTAAGCTTTTAAATTAAATTAAATTAAATAGCTTCACGCTATATCCCGCACACAGCAGGGTAGGCAGAGGGAACCTAGTGTTAAGACACTCCGTTCCCCACTTTCCGCCGAATTCGGAGGCATTGCGTGTTAAGTGGCGGAACTTAACGCCGCGCTTTACCTCGACACCAGAGCGAAGAAAATGGAAATATAATTTCCACTCTTCGAGTGGGAATCGAACCCACAGCCAGTCGTTTACAGTCACACTCTTGTGCCATTGGGCCACGACTGGCCACTTTTAAAGTGCTAAGATTAATTAAATCCATACTTATATTATAAATGCGAAAGTCTGTGTGTTTGTCTGTCACGCTTTCACGGCTAATCTACCGGTCCGATTTGGATGAAATTTAGAATTAAAGTAGTAAATGACCATGGGTATACTATAGGCTACTTATTTTTTCAAAAATTAACCGATAAAGATTTGAGATAGGGGATGAAAGTTTATATGAAAAAAACTGATTTATAAAGCATATATTAATTCTTTATATTTTTAGAGCTTCATGCTTTCAGTCAAGCATTGCATGTAGTCAACATCGGACAGTGGGATAGTGTCTGATTATAACCGCTAGTGGTCGTGGGTTCAATTTCCACTTGGTGAAATGATTTAATGTTATTATTATCATTCCCCGCCCTAGTGAACATGATAAAGCACAGCGTTGAGATCTTCCACTTTGAACTGTACGATACATTTATAGTTGCAGTATCACATCACAAAAACTCTGAAACATTTTGGGTCAAAAAATATATTTATGAGTTAGGTCACTATACGAGCATGCTACAGAAACATATTTTAAAGGTCATGGAAATCTATTTTGCGTAGTGGCTTAACAATCTTCACGCACTTCCTGCCTTTTTTGTAAGGCATTTCTTTCTTTTCTGTCTGACTACTAGTCAACAACACGCTTCACGCTTTATCCCGCAAAGACATAAAAAAAAAAAAAAAAAAATTTAAATATAACAAATTATTTTATAAGGAAATCGAACCCACAACGAATAGAGTTCATAGTCATACCCTGGACTCTAATAATAATAATAATTTATTTGTTTATTTAAAATATCAAAGCAAAATGACAAATTATTATATTAAAATGAATATTTACTTGCAAATTTTGCGTCAAGCAACATTTGTAGTAAGAACGTCATATTAAATGCTCAACGTTGCACCCATTAGGTGTCTTTAGAATTACATTATTCATAGTCTTAGCACTAATTGCATACAAGAAACATAACATAGAATAAATTCAGAAATTACTCTTACTCTAACTATGCAAATGTATTTTATTTTTTCTAGATATACTTAAGTACTTATCACTAATATAAAAATTGAATTCTTAAAGGCACATGGTGGTAGGTTCGATTCCCATTCAAAGAAATGTCTTTTTTTCATTATAAACAAAACATGGACCAGTCGTGGCGCAGTGGTACAAAATGTGACTGTAAAGGAATAGGTTGTGGGTTCGATTCCCACTCGTGGGGTGGAAATATTTAATATTTCCATTTTATTCGCTCTGTAGCCGAGACAAAGCGCGGCGTTAAGTTCCGCCAGTTATTCAGAATCGCCTCCGAATTCGGCGGAAAGTGGGGAACGGAGTGTCTTAACACTAGGTTCCTTCTACCTACCCTCCTACATAGCAGGCTTCACGCTGTATCCCGCATGTGCGGGAAGCAAAAAAAAACCTTAAATTACGTGACCTAATACGAACCTTTTATTTTCATCTTCTAAGAAAACATAGAACAAAGGTCATATTGACGCAATGAGAATAGTATAGCACTATAGGTTCCCATATAAAGAAATTATTATTTCCCCTTTTAACAAAAACATAGGATCATAGTTATGCGGCCTAACAATAATATCTTGAATTGCGGAGGAAAGAAGAAAACACAACGAAATACACATGCACAAATTAATTTCGTACAAATAAATAGCATCTTCACGCTATATCCCGCACACAGCAGGGTAGGTAAATAGCAGCTTTACGCATAACAGGGTTGCCAAAGAGAACTTAATGTATGAACTAATCGAGACATTGCGTATAAAAAAAAAAACCAAATTTTTTTTATTCAAATAGACTTTTGCAAGTACACCGAATCAGAAGGCAGTTCTATTGAGAAGAGCCGGCAAGGAACTCAACAGTTGCTCTTTTCAAATATAAAAAGTACAATTTTATTATTTGATACAATAGTAGCTAGCCAGTATTGGCGTCAAATCAAATTAATTCCACGCATTTTTATCGTTTACATACACTTCTACAGAATAAAAAGCCTTACCTATTAATATGTTTTATACAAAGCTTTTAAATTTTTTGAGTGGTAAATCTAAAACAAACAGTGGATCTTATTAAGTGGCGGAAGTCAATGTAGCGTTTTATTTTCTTACTAGAACGAAGAAATGAAAATAATTTAAATCCCAAATTATCTATTTGTTCGAAATGTTTAAAATGCGACTAAGAATGAGTTCTTGGTCATTCCTCTTTTTAAAAAGTTCACGTATTGAACCACAAAGCATCTGCTTATTCAAACTTAGACTCTAACTAAGCTAAACTAAATATACCAACAATATTTATTCAAGAGCTTTATTGCATCGCCGCTCTAGATAAATGTTTAAAAAATTTAATTTAAATTTTTCCTTTACCAAGTCAAGGCCCGAGCGATTTCAAGGAATTTAATATCCGTTCATTTAATAAAGAACACACGGCAACGACACATTATTATCGTCAACCTAAAATATTAAACGTGGCGTTGCGTTAGATAAAATATTATTTTTTTCTTTCAAGTTTTTATAAAACATATACATAAATAACATTTTTATAAAATGTGTAAAAAATCCAATGTAGCGTATCAAAAACTCGCGTCTTATGGAAACAGCGCCCTGAAACATTCGGATAGAACGTATAACTTAGCGGTCAGAGAGCTTGGACGATTAACAAGGAGCGCGGGTTCAAGTTCCTCTATTTTCAAACTTTTATACATATTCTAAAAATGATTTTCGTATCCTAAGTATGTCTATCAAAAACATTATAAAAATATTAAAAGTCAACCTAGTACTCCATTCACCATTACCCATTAAAAAAAAACATTAAGAAATAATCAATCAATCAGTCAATGCTTATGCCTTCGTCCAACAGATATAAAACAAATGATGATAATTTACCTCAATCGGGAATTGAACCCAAAACCATTGATTATTTAATCAAAAATTAGCCAACCACAGTATCACAGTATGATGGCTTAACATTTATTTACATCAACAACACGCCCCGTAGCGATCGCCTAATTTCATTATCGGTAAAGCGGACGCATCCAAAATATTACATATTAAACGCACATCTAGTAATTGATTTACGATAGTACTAATATTATAATAATTTAAATTTCGTGTAAAAACAGACAAAACGTTTAGCTGTTTTGCACGAAGTCAGTTTTTTAATGCAGTTAGTTTAAAAATGGTCCAACCTATACATATTTTAGGTTAGCAGTTTCACGCTTATTTGCGGATAAAAGGTTAGTCATAGAGAACATAGTGTCAAGATATTCCGTTTTCCACTTTTGCTTGAAAAAAACATTGTGTGTTGAGAGGCGGAACTCAATGCCCCGCCTCATCTTATCCCGCTTCAGCATGTGTATCCCGCACACAGCAGGGTAGGCAGAGGGAACCTAGTGTTAAGACACTCCTATCCCCACTTTCGACGAATTTTGGAGGTTAACGCCCTGCTTTGCCTCGACACCAGAGCGAAGAAAATAGAAATATTAAATTTTTCCTCGAGTGGGAATCAAACCCACAAGTCGTTTACAGTCACACGTTTGTGCCACTGCGCCACGACTGGCCCCATTATTTATTTTCAGAATGTATTAGTGTTTAGTACACACCAAGTGTACTAAAATGGAAGAGAACTAGAGAGTGTTCTATCACTAGATTCCCTTTTTTATTTGTCATATTACGAAAGTTGTTTGAATATCATCTATATAACTACTTACCTATGTACAAAAAAAAATCTCCCATTACTGAGTAAATGACAGAAAATGGTCAACTAAAATTACTGGATGGAACTGAAATTTACAAAGTCCCTTGTGCAGTGCTAGACTCCAAAAGGAAAATAGGAGATGATTTTACGTTTAATATATACTCGTCTTAAAAATGTATTTCTGTATGCACAGACATATGTATATGTATGCAAGTAAAACACACTAGTACTCTACAACGGGAGAAAAAAATTGGTAAATGTCTTTTTCAATGTTCTTAATTGTGGAATAACACTTTAAAAATGTTAAAAAAGTGCGTTGGCTTTTTTGTCCTTAGTGAGAATCAAACCAACTAGCAAAGCCTTAACAATGAAACACACAAGGAGATCTACTCGCATAGTTTTCATATAAAAATCTAACTCAAAAAAATATTTCAAATTTGAAATATAATTTTTAAAACATTATTTTTTAAATTATACATAGATGCATACATAACTGTGTATGTATTATAAAAACATACATTTCTAGAAAACGACTCCATTAAAACATCAAACAAAATACTTTTACGCTTTATCTATTCTCAAGTGGGTAGGGTGCAGTGACAAGCGATGTGATAGCGCGAGCTCTTAAGATATTCTCCATTCCACCCTTCCAGGTACCATTTATATTGTAGTGGCAAATCACTCACTTTTATATAGAATCTTGCTTAACTAGTATTTCCACGTTAAATACAAGGCTGACCTTTATTTCAATAAGTTGAACAAACCATAGAGAATTAAAAAAATTAAAAAAATTATCTTCTTTACTTAAAAAATTAAAATGATAAAAATCAGACCTTCAACCGTTAAGATATCATAATTATAAGAAATTTTCGCGGCGTTGAGTTTCGCCATATAACACGAAATCATGTGGAATATAAACATTCAAGTTGTGAACCGAGTGTCATTACTAGATTTTCTCTAACTAAAGCGTAAAGTTCCAAAAATTTAAGCTTTTTTTACAAACACGCTCCAGAAATTTAAGCTTTTTTTTCAAAAGTGCTCCAAAAATTTAAGCTGTTTTTACAAAAATGCTCCAAAACTTTAAGCTGTTTTTACAAACAGAATAGTTTATACTACTAAATAAACTTTAATATTTTTTATTATTGCATGGCGAGCCTAAGGAAACTTGGTAAAGACTTGACATTCACTCTGTCTTATCCTACTACGTACTTAAGCTAAAAACATTTAAATTATTATATTAAAAAAAATGAAATTTAATAAATATATATAAAAAATCAAACAAAATTTGAACTGAAAACCATCGCTTACAGCTAATAACTGTACCACGATACACTCTAAAAATAATTAAAGAGAACAATAAAGGAACAAATAGACGTACACATTTATAGCAGTAATTTCTTAGATTAGTTTACATTTGCTCTTAGCACACCGCCTCGGGCTGTTGTAATACTTTCATATTAAATAGACATGAAATATAATATATTAGAAAACGATTTTTACTACTTATAATAACATTGTTATTTCGCTAAAGTACTAATATTGTTTGTCAAATATTGAGAGTTATTACTTTTTTATTTGATTTAGCAAAATATAAGTTTATATACGTATAAGTATAATATAAGTATATGTATGAGCGTATGATAGTGTAAGTATACACTTTTGTTTATGCAAAATTATATATTTTTTTTTGTAGTCAGTATGTACCGAGTGACAAGATTTTTCGTTTTCCGTAGAAGATCGAGATATTGTTTGATAAGTAGTGGGATTCAACGCCGCGCCGCTCTTTGAAAATTTGAAAATAATTTAAATATAATAATTTCAGTTATTCTGAGTGAAAACCGAACCCACAACCATCAGACACTGCCCCACTACACCACGACAGACTCTCACCTATATCTATTAAGGTACTGAAAAAAAATTACAGACAACACAATATTTTCATAGGATGAATCTGATGTAAGAACACGGTATGAAATTTTATTATTTTCTCATTATACTAATAACCTAAGTTAAAGAGTGTTTGCCCACAGAAAAACACACAGAAAATATATTTCTTATCTTAAATTATATTTCTTATCAATTACTCTGATAATTTCTATAGGCCAAGAATTTCGTCACTTACCCCATATATTGTCTTAAATTCTAGCGAAAAGTGGAGAGCGGAGTGTCTTAACACTATATAAGTTCCTCTCTAACTATCCTACAATACAATAAAAAGCAAAAACCTGATTATTTCAACATCTCATTTACATCAAGACACTACAACTATTCAAGACTAATGAATAATACATGCGCCAACTGCAGTCACTGCTGAAACTGTATTCCAACGTGTATTTATTGCTGACAATACGCGTCTCACGGCGCCGTAGCCAGCTTTAAGATCTCGATCGTGTTTTGTTCCGATTTAGAAATTTATTGGCACGTCCCTAGCACTGTTTACGACAATAGCGTTAAGGAAATATTAAGCCTTATTTATGTACGTCGATACTTTGGGAGCTGAGCTGTAGGTGCTTAGCGAGTGAAATTCAATTGTACCTGCACTTTTAGAGTGTATAAATAATGATAAGTGGATAACTTGGGATGTATTTTTTTTTTAGCTTCACGCTGTATCCCGCATACAGCTGGGTAGGCAGAGGGAATCTAGTGCTAAGACACTACGTTCCCCACTTTCCGCCGAATTCGGATGTATTGCGTGTTAAGTACCGGAACTTAACGCCGCGCTTTACCTCTGATACCAAAGCAAAAGAAATCGAAGTATTAAACATTTCTACTCCTCGAGTGGGTATCGAATACACAACCAGTCGTTTACAGTCAAACGTTCGTGCCACTGAGCAACGACTGGTCCCAACTGGGATGTATTGTAGGTTCAAATCTCGCTTGGGGAAATATTGAATACTAGTTGAAGTCCGCAACTATATTTGAGTGGAGTTTATGACATACTACTGCCTTTCTTTTACGGCCCGTTGACATTGACACTGACCCAAAATTAGAATATCTTACGTTGAGATTTCATTTTTTTTTATTTTAAAAATACACATTAATAATTATAGAAAACATGGTTCATTTTCAAGCATGTTTTTCGTTATGTTACCTAATACCTTAATAACATTCTAATCTACGCTTTCCATTATATTTTCATATTCCACGAAACCTTGCAAATGAATGCTTAAAAATGATTAGAAATCGAATTCAAAACTCTTGTGCTTACAGACATATTGAAAATAGATAATATTGTTAAAACTTTAAAAAAATATTCTTACATACATTACATACTATAAACATAATAGTATACCAAAACTACTGGTAAAGATTTAACATAGCGGTAAAAAATTCTATTAGATAGTAACAAAAAAATATTACAATGGTAAAACACTATTTTACACATCGGTAAAAACATTTTACACCACGGTAAACATCACCAAATACCAAATAACTCAATCATTATTTACCTACACCTGCTACATCACAGTCAATCTGGCGTGGCTTAATTAAACCTGCAATGTGACAAATCTCGCGTTGCCTAGCAACCAGACGCTTTGATGCCGCGTTGCCACTTGATATCCTGCCGGGCAAGTTAGATGCGGCGGTTAAAAAGACTCCCCTACTCGGATTAGGGGCCCGTATGCAGTAAATTTTGCTATTTTTTTAAAAATATCTGTATGTATGGGCATTGAAAAGGGCAAATACAGCTTTGAGTTATTTTAAAAAGTATTTTTTCGAAAAATACTTTTAGAAAATACATAAAAAATGGAAAGCAGCGGGGTTCGAATTCGCACCTCTTAGAAACCGTTCAAGGGGCGGGGCTTCGAATCCAAGTTCAAATTTTTATACATTTTCTAAATGTCTTGTCAGTTCTTTAAGATGTAAAAGAATATTTTTGTTTATAATAAGTAGTTTCTAATATTTGTACGTGTTTCCTATTATTTGTTTGTTGTTGTGAGACACAAGCTATTTTCAGCTTCACGCTTTACCTGCATAACAGAGTAGGTGAAGATAATCTAGTATCCAGTCCACATATTCTTTCCAGATTTTCCTCTCAATTCGAAACACTGCGCGTTGATTGGCAGTGCTCAACGCCGCGCTGTATCTCATCACCAAAGTGATAAAATGATGTCCTGAAGAATATATAAATACGAGTAATTTAAGAGTTCATCTTTTCAGATAGATTTATTTTTAAATATTTATATAAATGTAAACATAACAGGTAATGAGTGTGAAATAATATGCATAATAGGTGTGTGTGATGTATACAACGTTAAATAAACCATTGTTCGTATACTACTCTTCTTATAAACATTGCTGTGCGGCTGGAAATTGTCATAAATAGTTCACTTAATTTCTCTTCAAGTGTTAACAAAAAATATAATTAAATGTCTATATCGAGGCCGTCGTCGAGTCGGACAAGGTAAAACGCGGCGTTGAGTTCCGCCACTCAAAATACAATCTTTCAGTTTCTGGCAGAAAATGGAGAACGGAATGTCTCGACACTAGGTTCTCTCTGACTCCCTATGCGGCAAAAGGCTGTAAAATCTCTATTATTATATCGTAAAAGTGTAACAAAATATAATTTGACATTTCAAATGCAAAAGAAAGCAAAAAGAAAAGCATCTTGGGAACATTGTAATGTATTCAGCCGCTAGCCACCGCTAAGCTCTACAACTGAATAAATTGCAAATTTACTCTACACCGCAAACAATAACAGCTACGAGTATTCTCAACTTCATCATGTTGAAATAATCAAAGAAAACATAGTGAAAAATCACTCCATACTACTTTGTGTGACTTTTTTGTATGGATATTAAATCTTATGTGAAAGCTATTTTAAAGGATCCTTTCTTTGTTAGTTTTAAGTTAGAAAAATAACGTAGTAGGAATTTGTTTAAACGATTTTTTCATATATTATACTCAGAACATTATACTAGGAACATTAATCATATAAATTAGTATATTATACCGTTTCGTCTTAGGTTCTAGAGTGAAGAAATTAAAACTTAATTATAACGATCGATCCCATAACCATCGCTTTACAGTCAGACACTGTCTTACTGCGCTACGATCACCTCAATTATATACGTACACTTTTAATACATATTTTTATTTTTTATTAATGTAATAATAAACAGTAAAAGTAAAGTGATTTGACACTACTATAGAATACAAAAAAAGAATAATTTAAGTCTGTCGTATAGAAATCTACGAATAACCAATATTTGCATTAGATGTAATTAAATAGATGATTTGAGATACTAAAGTATAGAAAATCTTTTCAAGTCATCGTATCATTGCATAACTATATAATCCACTCCTTATGATGTTTAGCGTTTCTATCAATGTATTTAAAAAGAAACTCTTGCAAAGTATCTTATAGCGAACTATCCACATTTTTAAATATATCCACATTTATAATTTTAAATATATTTTTGGGCATGTCATGTGTGAAATTTAATATTGCATGGCAATAGTTTAATTGTAAGCACACAAATCATTTTTTAATATATTATATAATATTGTTAAGCTGATTACTATACCTCATATAACTAAGAAAAACTAAACTTTTTCTTTTGTATACTCCCACACAATCACAATAATAAAAATAAAGACAAACATACACACCTACAGAGCGTGTGCGTGTGAGTGTGCACACTCACACGCACACTTACATGCATACGCACATGCATTTTTTTAGTGTGCCAACGATGAAATTGGACGAAATAATATTATATTACAAAATTTTATTTTAGCTTCACGCTGTATCCCGCACACTGCAGGGTAGGAAATCTAGCATTAAGACACTCAGTTCCTCATTTTTCCCCATTAGATTGAATACTTTTGTATTCAAACTCAAAAAAAAAAACAATAAAGAGTGTATATATACATACAAAAAGTTAAAAAACATATAAATTTCTCCACACATACCAACATATGCATACATACTAACATGTCAGTACAATAAAGAACCCGCATGATTTAAAGCGTACATACTTACTTCAACATTTTTAGCAGTGGAAGGTAAGAGAATTGGGGGAGCACATATTTGCTTTAGCGGAGCGGCTTGAAAGGTGAAAACTTGTGTTCTTTCTATTAGCTAGTAAATTAGGACGCCTTTTACGATGTACTCCACGTTGTTTAGAAGCAATTTTCTTTATTTTGATTCTTTTGCACTCGAGCAGTCAAGAGAGCTTTAATAACATTGAAAGGTGCCAACCTAAATTTAGTACTGGGACATTTCTTTCTTACATATACTGTATATATAGATGGAAGTACAGATGTAGATACGTCTGTGTAAAAATATTATTTTATCATGATTTTTTTTTATTTATTTATTAGACTTGCCAGTGCAATTACATTGGACAATACACTATTTATACATTTTTTATCGTCTATCTAAATTTACTTTACTGATTACTTTTTAAGGTGAGTACCACGTGTATAAATATGCTTTATTTAACATACAAATATACATACACATAGTAACTTTATTTAAAATTTAAACAACAAAACAAAAAATCGAATCAAATCTAAGAAAACAAAAAAGAAATTAAATTTAATAACATAATAAATGAAAAATAATAACATGAAAAATTATAAAATATATTTTGGTACGCAGATAAATAAAACTTAGTGACGTTTCTCTCTTCCTTTGATACTACTATCTGCAACTAATCATATTAAGACAACTTTTGGGTGGGTGACAAGTAACGATGTTGTTTGGCCAACAAAACTAGTGAAACCAATATACGATAATGACGAGTATGTTGCATTCGTTCCGCCATCTCTCTACCATGCACGCAAATTCCAAATTAATCTTTGGCTTATTCAAAACAAATATGCATTTCTAATAACATTTCTGTAGCCAAATTATTTTTGTGCTTTGTAAATTGCCATTTGTATAAACTATCCAAGTACATATACAATAAAACATATTTTTTAATCTTCATTAATCTTAAAGAATAAAATAGTATAGTATATACTCGTTAGAATAAAAAGTAACCAGAAATAAAATATAAAAAAAATACTATGTAATTTTCTTTATGTGAAAATTATCTATTTGTCAATACGTCAGTCCTGAGTTGATAATAACTTCTTAAAAGATACCAACTGACGAAACAAAAATCTACTCAAAAATAATAACAATTAAATTTCAAACAATACTTTTTTTTAGCTTCACGTTGTATCCCTTGCGGGGTAGTCAGAGAGAACGGAGCGCCAAACGCTACGGTCCCTGCATATTTCTTTCGCGTCGTCCACAGTCATCAAACTCTTCATACACGCCCTCCGGGGGGTCCTCATGCTTTTTACGTGACCTTCCTCTAGTATCATCGATACTGTGTTTTCGAAGGTCAACCGAGGTCTCCCCCTGGAATACTTAGAATCTAAAAATCTCAGAACCCACATAACAACAAATATTTCTAACATACAACATCAACCAATACAAAGCACAATGAAATGCAGGCAAGGCAACTTTGATCGTATGCAGTTGAACTGTCCCCAGTGCGCTGCGACGGCCGCTCCCGGCCATCCACGAGATAAATTTGCTAAATTTTTCCACGCAAATGGATCGTAGTGACCGGACGAGAGAGGAAAAATCTTGAGTGATCTGAATAGGAGCTTAAATCGTTTAAAATTTTTAAATTAAAGTAAATCTTTTAAAGTTTTTTTTTAAAGTGTTATTCCACAATTAGGAAAATTGAATAAGGCATTTAGAAAACGTATAAAAATTTAAACGCAGCGGGATTTGAACCCGCGACTTCTGAATACCGTCCAGGCGCTCTCACCACTGAGCCATGCATTCTACAATTTTTATACGTTTTCTAAAGTAAATCTTGTTCAAAAGTACTACATCGCAGTTGTACAAAAAATAATTGTACACGTGTTGGTTTTTGGTTCCAAAGTCACTCAAGTTTATAAAAAAAAGAAAATCAAGACAAAACACAGCGTTAAGTTCCGCCACTCAGCCCTCAATATCTTCATTATGAGCAGAGAGTGACTTTACAAGGTTCAAAATTCTCTGTTTGATCTGTTATACAGTAAATTTAGCGAAGCTGAATGTATTTTTGTTTTCTTTATTATATGCATGCTAATAGGATTTTAGCAGTATAGTATAAAAAAAATGTCAATTGGCTTATGCATTCTAATATTACTATACCAGAGAAGAGAATTAAATATAATTTAACCATAACCAGTACAGTACAGTACAGTAATGGAAATCGAACCACCAACTACCAATAGCCAATACAGTAAACACACCATCACAATATCCACAGACCAAAAAACACACACAAAATGTATAAAATTAAATAATCACCATTATATCACAATATGAACGTAGAACGGCCATAAAAGCGTTCTGGAGCATCTGCCCGAGTGATTGATTGTATAGCATCGATTACGAGACGGACGCGACGCGACGTGTCGCTGTCACTGTATGATGCGAAAGTTGTTTGTACATTGTGCCTAAATATACTATCGCTTGTGGGCTTTCAAATATATGAGGGAGGTAGAATTTTAGGGGCAAAATAGATTCAATTAAAATATGATGAGTACATTATGCAGAGTAAATTTACGTTGAAAAATGGTATTTTCAATATAAACTAAGTATAACAAGGTAGTTAAAGAAAAAATTCTAATATCAAGACATTCTCTTCTTCATTCTTCATCTGAATTCTAGATATTTGGTGTTGAGTGTCATAATTCAACGCCACGCTTTGTCCTAGGTACCAGAGCGAAGACATGAAAATAATTTAAATATAAACTTCCTTCTCCTCATTTGTTTTCCTTAAATATATTCTCCTCCGAGGAATCGAATCCACAAGCAATCGCACTTACAGTCAGTTCCAATGTGCCACTATGGCTTTGATACAAATATCTAATAATTTTATTAAAACGTAGAATGTAATACATCGCTCTCTGCACAAGCTACATATAGCTCAAGAACTAAAATTAATCCAAAAATATTCTTCACACTAAAAGTCCCTTAAAGTAAAGAAAATTCTTACGTACACGAAAGATTGAAAAAGACATTGAGAAAACATATTAATATTTGAACACAGCGGGATTCGAACCCGTGCCTTCTGAATATGCCTGGACGGTATTCAGAAGGAGCGGGTTCGAATCCCGCTGCGTTCAAATTTTTATAAGTTTTCCAAATGTCTTTTTCAATTTTCCTAACTGTGGAATAAAAACTTAAAAATGTTTAATAGTGTCCAAGAATTATTTCCTACTATAGTATATACAAGAAGAATTTTCCAATTTCATTATAGTAATATTTTCAAGTGAACTAAAATAATTAACACGCAAAAGCTAAAGCAACTTGCGGTGCGCGTGTTTTCGACGCGCATTTAATTGAAACCGAATTAGCGGTACTCGCGGAGAATATTTTAAGATCCAAGATTAAAATTAAATCTGTAGGATTAGAGCCTCTCGTTATTTTTTGTATTTACAAATCCCTTTTTTACATTTAAAAAATACGACGTAAAATGATTAAATATATCTTTGACTAGCGACCCGTCAGCGGCTCCGCCTGTGTAAACTTAAGTTTTATTATGAAATTTTGTCAATCAAAATTTAAATTGTTGTAAATTATTATTATTATAAATTATTATTATTATAATTATTATAAACCAATTGCAATATAAAAAGTGTTTTGTATACAAAATTTTAATGAAAAATTGTCAAAATACAATAGTTAAAATTGCATTTAAATCGGTTAAGCCATTTACGAGATTAGCGTGCGTGCGTGTTAAATGCGCCAATAACAATCTTTCTCATATATCTTTCACGTACAAACAGTGGTCAGTAACATTTGTATTATATGTACAGATTACAAAAAAATGCGGAAAGGAAAATAATATAAGAAAATAAAGCAGCAAAAGATATTTTTATGATCTACGAAAACAAAATTTGAAGGTTTTATTTTTATTACGAAACGTAAATCCTCTTTTTGATAATTAATTATTTATTAAGGAAATATTTTTGTGACTCTAAATACGGTTGGTTAGGGGTTCGATTCCCACTAGGTGTATTGATTTCTCCTCTCTAGTACCTAAGACATAGTATGACTAGGAGTTTCGAAATAACAAGGATGTTGACATGTAGTTCAAATATTGTTGGCTTGATTTTGCCAAACGCTACGGTCCCTACATACCTCTTTCGCCTCAATAATTAATAATAATTTTTGTATTGATTTTGGGTAGAAAATGGAGAATGGAGAATGATGACACTAAGTTCTCTCTCACTATATGGGTTAAGGTATAAAGCAGCACGCGCTGCGATAGTTCAATATCTGAGCTTAACTTTATAACAGAAAAAAAGATTCGTGGTGCGTTTCGATACTACATATCTTTCTTTATCATTTTGTTGATTTTTGTTCGATGAAGCTTTATAATTAGTTTTCACATCAAGTCTTAATATGTAATATTAAAAAAAGTGTATTCATTGCGGGAATTTAATGACAATAATTTCTAGTTACTTTTCTATAGTTCTATTCTTTTAGGTAATTCAAACAAAGTAGCTTATCTCTTTTTTCCACATAGCATAGTAATTAAACAGAATCTGGTATCAAAACATTCTTTCACTAACAACAAACTTTCTTCTTGTGTCTATGTTCCTTCATTGTAAAAACAAAGTAAAGGTAAATTACTCCATTTCCACTTTCTACTACTACATTTCTACTACTTCAATTAAAATATCAAATAACAGTCACAGTATTAATTTTAAAACCAAAAACACTAATAATACAAGTAATTTTTCATTTACAACAACACGCAACATAGGCTTAAAACAAGGACACGATATAAAATATCAAAAGTAATTCATTACACTCCACAGGAATTTATACGTTAGACAAAACTAAAACTTAATTAGGGTCCCCAGTTCATTTCCGGACCTTTGTAAAGGCACTCGGTGGGCGATGAAATTATTCAAATTCAAAGAAACGAGAAATCAAGAGGGAATCGACGGTATGCCGCGTAATGATTCATTTGCATCAGATATTCGGTTTTCAGGACATTATTTTTTGTAACATCTGTAAGCTTGAGATTAAATTATTTTTTGTGTGTTTTATACTTAAAATGTAGTGTAATGCGTATGATAAATAAATAAGTAAATGTAATAAAAAACCAGATATGTACGTTTGTATCTAGCGAGATATAATTAGGTTTTAACAATATTATAGTCTTGAAACGCGATTTTGAACTACTACGTGCCGTTCGATTTTTTTTGGATATTGTAGTTCATATAAACATATTTATAATTTTAATGTATGTACCAAGTCTATTAGGAACTATGAATGGTAAAAGTATAGATATTTTCCAAGACAATTACAAAGAAAATCATTATAAAACATTTTTCATAGAACATATAAAAATTAAACGATTAGAACTAGAGCTTAGCGGCCAGACTGCCTAAAAACTACTCGTTTTCAAGAGATGCGGAATCCATTCCGGATGTTTCTCATAGTATAAACTTTCTTATACAGCAATATGAACCAAAACTGATCAATAATGCAGCTACGTTGAAACTATTATAGAATAGTATCATAAAAAAAATAAACACACTTTTCATACCACCATACTCAATAACCCATCCCCAAATACCAAAAACCAAAAAAAAAAAAATCACACTCAAACTTACAATATAATACAATCATAATACCCAAACAATATTTGCTCATTTCGGTAAAACGTGGCAAGACTACGAGCCACGGACCAATAGGCCGGGCCGTAATTAATTCAGAATGAAAGAAATCAAAGGATCGTGATTAAAAGCGTGCGATGCGACGTCGGGGCTTATTTTTCGGACGGCTGATGCCGGAGTAATTTCCTTTCGCACCGTTATAATTTGTCCAAATTACTGCGGGTGGCCCGAATCGTAAATTATACTGGACGGGTCGTTTGTAACTAAGTGACCGGGTACTCAGGTTCATTTCGGTGTGCTACGACGCTTATGATCGTGTGTGTGATTTTATCTCATTTGACGTTTTTTTTTTCAAGAGACACTTGATGTTTTTTTGCAGTTTCACATTTTTTCTAGGTTAACGAAGTAGCCAGAGAGAACTTTTTTTCAGATCGATCTACACTTTCCGGGTATATTCGAGGTATTGTGTGTTAAGTGGTGGAATTCAACGCCGCTGTAACTATATTGTAAAAATGAAAATAATATTATATCATCATTTTCACGGGTAGGAATCGAACCCTCAACAATCGCGCATATTTAAACATTATCATACTGTACCACGAGGGATTCGAAGAGATACTGGATGATTTTGATATTTGATTTAACACCGCGCTTTGTCTTAACAGATTAACGAAATTAAAATAATTGAAATGTATATGATCGATGAACATAGTGAGAATAGAGGGTCGAACCAATCGCTCTAACCGTCAGACGATGCCCTACTGCACCACGTTGGCCTTATAATTATTAATACTTAAGTTATTATTCTCATTGTGGCCAGTCGTGGCCCAGTGGCACAAGAGTGTGACTGTAAACGACTGGTTGTGGGTTCGATTCCCACTCGAGGAGTGGAAATTATATTTCCATTTTCTTCGCTCTGGTGTCGAGGTAAAGCGCGGCGTTAAGTTCCGCCACTTAACACGCAAGCCTCCGAATTCGGCGGAAAGTGGGGAACGAAGTATCTTAACACTAGGTTCCCTCTGCCTAACCTGCTGTGTGCGGGATATAGCGTAAAGCTATTTTTTTTATTATTCTCATTTCCATTTTTCCTACAGTCAAAACGCGAAACCAACACCCACCACGCAATATTAACACTGAGTTCTTTGCATACTTTGCTATACCTAGGAATACTTTTTTTTACTTTGCTATACCCATGAGATATGATAATCTAAAAGAAACTATCAATTTTGGGGAACGGAGTGTCTTAACACTAGGTTCCCTCTGCCTACCCTGCTGTGTGCGGGATATAGCGTGAAGCTATTTAATTTTAATTTTTTAATTTTAACTATCAATTTTATAAGGCGAAGAGTTTGATCACTCAACAGTCTCTAAAATTCGCAGATAGTATGAAACACATTTTATTACCCCTACCTACCCTATTTGCCTATTTTACTAAACCCATACAGATAAAAATAGGAAAAAAATATACAAACTCGTTGTACAGTTATCCTAGATTCAAGCGGACTGTAATCGCGTGACCACACGACTTTATCGTAAAAGTCTTTGTACCTTTACAAGAAGGTCAGCACTTTTGATTAACCTTTTGACACGGTTTATTGTTAATTATATACGAGTAAATCAACATTAGTGTACTATTAATTAATTGCTTAGGTTCTGATTTAGTTTTGATATGAAATATGAATTATAAATACTTAAATTCCTCATATATTTTTTAAATATTTTAAGGCTTAAGTATGAAGAAAGGAATTATTTTTATTTAGTGGTGTATTTTTTGGACTTGTATGGCTGTTTCACTTCAGCCAAGTAATAAATTGATTTCTCTGTTATTTTTTATCTTCACGCTGTACTCGGAATCAGCAAGGTGGGCAGAGGAAACGCAATGAACACTCCGTTTCCCCACTTTCCGCCGAATTTTGGTACAACATTACCTGTTAAGTTCAGCCAATAGGCGGGACTTGATGCGTCCTACTTAACAGTTTCCGCCAATAGGCAGAACTTAACACCGACATCAGAGCACAGAAAATGAAATAATAAATATTTAAATTCCACAAGTAGGAATTGAACCCAAACCAGTGGCGTTCAGTCACACTTTAAGCCCTTGCGCCACGACTGGTTTTAAGCCTATTAAGTTTATATTTGAAAAATAACGCTTTACGCTTCACGCCCACATAGAAAGATAGGCAGAGAGAATCTAATACAATCCGTTCTTCACATTCTGCCCCAAATTGAGATATTTCGTGTTTTTCTTAATATATTTGAACCTACAACTTCTACACCCTACTTATGTCTACTTTATAGACCGCTTTATATATTTTTTTCACTCTTAACGATTTTAGTCATGATACTCCGTGCTCCACTTTATGCCTGAAAACGAAATATTTCGTGTAAGGTAGCTGAACTCTGCACCGATCTTTATCTTACCAAAGAGGAAAAATAAAGATAATTTACAATCATATCCTCTCGCAAGAATCAAACCCACAACCAGTACGCTTCTAGTTAGATGGTGTCCCACCGCTTAATACATACTCGTACATACGTATATAGGCGTAAAGTAACTAGTATAATAGTGTGCGCACGTAAACTAACCTGCCTATTGACAAGCTGTCTATTCAGGTAGTATTATTGCACTGCCATACTTGCAGGGGGACTTAGAATACAGGCCTTTGATGTTACAATTAGTACGGTTTGCTGATTCTGTACAAAACTGTTTATAGGTAAAGCTTATTGAAAAATAAATTAGAAAATGTATAAAAAATTGAACTTAGGCAGATTCGAACCCTGACTCTTGGCAACTGTCTTGGAAACTGTTAATTAAAACACGCAGAAAACTATTTTATACAGTTTTCTGTGTATTTTAGATAAAATTGAAAAAATTGAAAAAAAATGATAATGGTTGAGCAGATTTTGATGAAATATTCAAAATTTCTAAATTTGTCATATATACTCCTATATATTTACATATACATATATGTAACATGTAGGGCAGTGTGAGAGCGTTTGACTATATACATAATAGTGAATTTGTACGCAACTTGTCCAAACTCATGACTTTTAGAAAAGCTGTATTTGGCGATGTAGCTGAAATTTGAAGAAATTATACACTTGCTACAACTTATTACTGCTATTTTTTATATCCAAAGTGAATAACACTTTATTAAAAAATATAAATAGTAACTAAGTCCTCTGAATCTGAAGAACATCTGCAAAGAAATTGAAATGTAACATATTACCTTTGTGGCACAGTGTAAGAACGTATGACTATATACGAGATAGTTGTGAGTTCGATTTCTACTCAAAGTAATGACTTTATATAATTTTAGCTTCCCGCTGAATTGCACACACAGCAGGGTAGGCAGAGGGAACTTAGTGTTAAGACACTCCGATCCCCACTTTCCGCCGAATTCGGAGGCATTGCGTGTTAACCCTGCAGTGATCGCGCACCTAAATGAGACATGAGTGGTCGCGTGGACTACATACGTAGTCCATTTTCAAATTGAAATAACTTTTGTTATCTATATACTTTTTTTACTTTACTTGTAGGATTATAGTCAGTACAGTATGCTTAACTATATAAAATCAGCATATTATAGTTATAACCTCTTTTATATAACTATTGAACAAAAACAAAAATACTTCTCTAAATTGGCATAAAAATAACAGGTTTCGTATTGATTGTGATGACAGTCAAGTATAGTTATGAAAATTAATAATTTATGACATTTTCTACACAGGAAAGACACATGATCTGGAATAATTCCCACAAATAAAATTTTTGCACGATTTACAGGTGTTTTTATTGCGTGTTCTTCCATAATTGTGACAACGACGTACTTCATTACTTAACTTCATTACTAAAGCTAATGCTTGTTTTTCTTTGTCTGTAATACGTAGGAAATATTACATTTTTACTGTCGAAGACCTTGTCAATGAATTTGAGTTAATTCTTTTCCCAGTCAATGGTTTCATCCAACCTCATCTGATCGTCAACGAAAAGTGACACACAGTTTTGAATGGCAGTGTTTTGCCTGGCTATTCCATTCGGACTAGGAGGAAAAAACACTATAGTATGCCTAAGGGTTCTTCCTCTGACCTGATGAATTGTCTTAGACCACATCGTGTCATCAACTCTGGTGTAATAATCATCACACTGTCATTTTCGCTAAGGTGGTTCCTCATTTTCAGAGCTTTCACTGGCCCTGGACTCTGATATCTTGCTCCTGTTCTAATTCTTATTCGTGATTTTGCTCTTCTAAGTAATCTACTTCCTTCTCAAGCTAGTCTTAGCTTGAGAACCGTCGATGTCGGCTTCAGCTTCTCTCAACCACACCTCTATCGGTGCAGCTTGTCAATCACTAATTTTTATTCAAAAATTTAATTATATATAAATCTCCAATAAGATAACATAACAAAATCATATTTATATTACATATTTATGACAATTTTAATATAAAATAAATGAAAGCAAAAAGATACTAACAGGAAAAACACTTACGTAAGTGGTCGCGTGGACTACATATGTAGTCCAGGAACTTTGAAAAGCTACTATAATGCACCTACGCATGATAGGAGCTTCCGATGCACTGAGTACGTCCCTGGATTAGTCATTTGAAAGTACCTAGCGCCACAAAAAACTAGCGCTTGGCGTTTGCAAAATAAAACGGATTTTGTATCAGTGGACTACATATGTAGTCCGCGCGACCACTGCAGGGTTAAGTGGCGGAACTTAACGCCGCGCTTTACCTCGACACCAGAGCGAAGAAAATGGAAATATTAAATATTTCTACTCCTTGAGTGGGAATCGAATCTACAACTAGTCCTTTTCAGTCACAGCTTGTGCCACTGGGCTACGGCTGGCCACAATTTTATATAATTTATTTTAATTTTTTCCCTCTAGTGACAAAATAAAGCGCTATATTAAGTCTCACCACTCAATCCTCAGTGTCTTCTTCTCGATTTGAGTGAAAAGTGGAAAGATAAATGTTCTTAATACTGAGTTATCTCTATCTGCACTAGAAAGCGAGAAAAACCGTGAAGTTGAAAATAAAATATAAATATATTTTCTATTAAAGTTTTCAAGTCCTGATAACTTTACACTTTATACTGATAACTTTATCAATTAATTCATTACTATTAATATGTCTATACTATGAAAAGCTTTTTGCTTTTCAATTGGGATTTAGAACCCACATAATACTAAAAATAGAAAAATTAAAAACAAAAACTACATAATTATAACTATATTTCAATATAAAAATAACTTCAAGTAATAATATAACTAATAATTTCTTAATACGTCTAAAGTCACTCTCGCTATATTTAATTGCTTACAAAACTATTCTAATTTTCAAAACCGTTATTATCAAAGTGTAGCAATTTAATTGACTCGAACTTCGACTCAAAGTTCAAAGTTTCTTATATGATGTAAGTTCATAATTTTGGTTGTTAATGCAGCTAACTGTAATAAACTAGATTATTTTTTACAACTGCACATTTTTCACCCATAGCATGGGGTAGTGTGAGAGAAAATAGTGCCAAGACACTCCATTCTTCTCTCTAATATAATTTACACTATAAAATTAATAACTTAGGGACCAGTCGTGGCACAAAGGTACAGAGTGTGCCTGTAAAGCGACTAGTTGTAGGTTCGATTCCCACTCGAGGGGTGGAAATATTTAATATTTCCATTTTCTTCGCCTTGGTGTCGAGTCAAAGCGGGGCGTTAAGTTCTGCCACCGTAATTAGACACTCTTTTCTCCCAGCTTACCCTGCTATGAGTTAAATAGGGTGAAGGTAAAATAAAAATTAGGTATGTATACATTATTAGTATGGACAATTTTAGTACAGAAAATATTAAAATATTTAGTCAAACAAATGAACTATGTGCATGCGTTACATAATATTCTCATTTCATATTAAACTTGTATTTAATTCCCAAATACGAATATTTGATTAACGTCAAAATCATTGATTTGATACACATCCTTGCGCGAGTCACTCAGTCGCGATGATAAAGCTCTGGAGGTATTGGCGTGTAATAGATAAAAAGCGTTACGAAAAATTATTATACAACATTATAAAGGAAAAATTGTTTTGGATTTTAAATATTTATTTATAAAAGTTGACTATATTGACAGACCTTTCATATAATAAATAGGCTTATTTTCGTTTTCTTTCTTACCAGCAGTATTACTTGAAATTTCCTTCTCAGTAGACTTGGTAAGCCTAAGTGGAACAAATTTTATAGATATAATTGGTACTCGTTATAGATGATTTGTACAATGAAAAGTTATAAAAAAAATATGTATCAAATCCAACTACCAGTAAATCTATTGGAAGCCTGGAAAGAAAGGAAGGGAACTCTCAGTAGCGTTATTGGTAACACTGTTGGTAATAGGCCAACATTTTCAAAGAAAATAGAATCTAGTGTCACTTCTCTCTATTTTATATTTTACCTTTTATTTAGGCTTAGGCTGAACTTAAAACTATATCAAACTCACTATCCAAGTGTATTTCGGAATAAAATATACATAAATTAACATCTTTAATAATACATACAGAGGCCAGCGTAGTGCTGTACTGACAGCGTTTAACTGTAAAGGCAATTTGTCGTGGGTTCGATTTGCACTCGAAGGAATTTATTATCATCTGCTCTCGGAAACAATATCCCGAATACAGGCGCAAGGTGAAAAACAGAGTGTCCTCTATCTTGCTATGTAGGATAAAAAGTGAAACTGTAACGTTTTAATATAATAATAATACAGAACATTTAATTGTGGCCAGTCGTGGCCCAGTGGCACAAGTGTGTGACTGTAAGCGACTGGTTATGGGTTCGATTCCCACTCGAGGAATGGAAATTATACTTCCATTTTCTTCGCTCTGGTGTCAAGGTAAAGCGCGGCGTTAAGTTCCGCCACTTAACACGCAAGCCTCCGAATTCGGCGGAAAGTGGGGAACGGAGTGTCTTAACACTAGGTTCCCTCTGCCTACCCTGCTGTGTGCGGGATACAGCGTGAAGCTATAAAAAAAAAAAGAAAAAAAACATTTAATTCAAAAATTGTAATTCTTTATTCTTTTCCTCATTAGTAACACAATCCTAATTGAAATTCGATGATTCAAAGACAATTTTTATTACAATCATAAATATTGCAGGGCAAATGGATAAACGATGGAAAGTACTGTTTCATATTATTTTGCATCACCTCCTTGGTCGGCTTAGAAGGGACCGGAATAACATAAAATTTTCAATTTAGGCGTAATACAAGATATGACTGTCTCTATGGTTACAATAATGGGGAAAGACAGCTTATCGCTGTATTCCAAGCAAGAGGGTGGAAATGTTAAATATTTACTAAAAATAGAGTTAGTGCTGAGTAATACAATTTTATATATAGAGCCTCGTGGCACAGTAGAATAGCATCTGACTGTAAATGTGATTGGTTGTGGGTTCGATTCCCATTTGGGATTTCGATGGGGATGATGCAGTAATTATGCCACTCTGGTATCTACGATAAACGCGCCATTAAATTTTAACACATGTAAAGTCTTGATTCTGAGCGGAAAATTGGAGAATAGATTGTCTTAGACGCTAAGTTCTATGTTGACTACATTGGTATAGGCGAAAAAGTGAACCCAATAAAATAAATATAAAGTCTTTTTTAAGATAATCGCGACAATGTCAGTAAGCGATTACCTAACCTCAAAACAGTCATATGCCAACTCACATTAGTTTTAGGTTCGATTTGAAGAAATAAGTATCCTTCTTATCTGTAATAGAGGTGGAAAATGGATAATGGAAAAGTTTATAAGATTTTCTTTGATTTCAGCGAATTATTTAGATGCATCAAAACAGAATGTTTTTGTCAAAAAATAACAACTTATGTTTATATATACATGCGAAATAGTTTATGTACTGGAAGTTGATTTTAGGTTAAATTCCGGCTCGAGCAAATTATTATATTGATAAAATATATCCATTTCTTCACTCTGGCATCTAAGAGGAATTGTGACAAAGAGATCCGCCACTTAACACTCTAGTGTCGATTTTAGGTGGAAAATGGATAATTAAGTATCTTGACACTAGATTTTCTTTGAATACTTGCTATTCGAAAATAAATAGATTAGATATTAGATTTTACAACTAAACCTGAAGAAAAACATACTTATAAACATTATACACCATTAAAAAAAACAACCAATTCCATTCTCAAAACACTCATCGTCATTTTAAAACATAATAGAAATAAAAGCTCTCGGTTACTTGTTAGCTCATTTGAATAAACACAATTGCCAATAAAAAGCTTCGGACGACGCTTCCAACGCTACAAAGATAAAAAGCTCTACCTACAGGCCTTCCCTACCTGTTGCTGGTCTAATCAATCAGTGATAATCTTTTCCTAGGTCTCTACCCTTAACAAATATTTACATTACGGCTTATTTATTCGAACCTTCAGATCAATCAGAGTGAACAAACTGACACTTTGATTTTGTATTTATTTCGATTTATTCGTTTTTATGTGTATGTATTTTTGTGATCGTAGGAAAATGGTACAGTGTTTAACTGTAAGCTCGAATAGAAGAATGATCTAGAATATAATATCTCAAAAAGTGGAGGAATGCAGAAAATAGAATGTTTTAACACTACGTTTTCTCTGATCATTTTGTTTTATGTAGGAGATACGTGACACTAATAATAATTGACGATAAAACATTTTTATTTCCACGTTTAGTTCCACACTGAAGGAAACTAGTGTTAAGTTTCTCCGCTCTCTATTTTTCGCCCAAAGCATTGTGTTAATGGCAGAACTCAAAGCTGCGCTCTGTTTTGTCATCAGAACGAAAACTGAAAACTTTACTAAAATCATCCCCCCGAGTAGAAATCGAAGCCATTGCATCGTATATACCTACATTATCACACCGGCACATGACCTCCCATTTCGTTTTGTTATTAAACATATAGAAAAATAAACTATTTAATTCCATTTTTTCTTTGATTTCTTACATCAATACTTTTCAAATCTTATATATGAGAATTAACATTTCAATGTATTATAAAACTAGCAACAACGATTAACATCCTAAGCATTAATTAATTTACACACAGTGTGGACTTTATAAAATGTATCAAGACGTGCCCAACTAAACCATTTCATCCACAAACAACGTCGTCAAATCTCTGAATATCCATTGGTTATAACCGAATAACTGGTAAATATTTATAGCCGATCTGCCCAAAAGTTTGGTCATATAGTAATTTTATGATTTTTGATTTACTCCCCTATTTAAGGACAATATAAAGCATATTTTCGCTTGTCGCAATATTGTAGAGACCTAATTTACGACACAAATAAACATACGTGCAAGCCCTTCTCAACTGGCCCTTCAGTACATTCCCAAAGGATAACGGAATTTCTGTATACTTGTACATGTAAATCTTGAGGAAATCCTATCATCCTGCGGTATAAGAGCTAGTGGCAAGAGCGAGGATGTATGTATAACTTAGAGCCTTTTGTTTTCTTTATTATTATGATGTATTCTTTATTATACTTCAGAAAAATATTGTAAAAACTATAAAATTATTGTTGAAGTATAGTGCGACAGTTAACTGTGAACCCAATCGGTATTAGGTTCGATTCCCACCCGGAGGAGGAATTATATTTCATTTATATTTAATACTCTACTCTGGTACCTAAAATATCACGCGATATCGAGTTCCGCCATTCAATGATTTCATCACGAAAATGGAGAAAGGAATGTCTTTATACTAGGTTCTTACTGACTACTCTGTTAGGCCGAAAATAGCTTAGAAGTGTATTGTATTATAAATACATATTATTGGCTTTTTTATAGCATAAAGATTGTGAATTCGGTTCGGTTCGGTTCTTAGGTTATGGCGTTCCGAGAGTGTCAGTAGAACACAAATCACTTCGCCAATAACCTGTGAATTTAAAATTCATTTGAGGAATATGTGTTTCTAAGTTTGTGTAACCAGTATAAACCAAAATAAATGATGCAACGTGCTGACTACAATAAATATAAACTGCGGTAAAAAACTGTAGAAAGGAGTACTTAATACGAGTATATATAACTTGACTTCGCTTTCGAACTATAAAACGCAGGAAATGCTTAAATAATAAATTAAATATAAGAAACGTAAGAAAGAAAGGAACTCGCTGTCTTCACCTTAAGTTTTCTCTGGCTACGTATAGGCAATGGCAAAAATAAATGTTTTTTTTTAGTTATCTGTATGTCTTATAGATAAAAAATAAAAAGATATTCTTAACATATTGTAAATAATATATTAAAAAAGTAAACAACTTCAAAATGAAATAAAAAAAAAATAGCTTCACGCTATATCCCGCACACAGCAGGGTAGGCAAAGGGAACCTGGTGTTAAGACACTCCGTTCCCCACTTTCCGCCAAATTCGGAGGCTTGCGTGTTTAGTGGCGGAACTTAACGCCGCGCTTTACCTCGACACCAGAGCGAAGAAAAATGTAAATATAATTTCCACTCCTCGAGTGGGAAACGAACCCACAACCAGTCGTTTACAGTCACACTCTTGTGCCACTGGGCCACGACTGGCCACATGAAATAATGTCATTAATAACACATACCGACTTTTAATTCGTATGCAATTAAAACGCAATGCACATAATATTTTTCAAATAGCTTACAAAAACATACGTATATGCCAGAGTAATTTACTAAAACTGGGTTAAACAACGCTCATTTCACGATATCGGGTTGTCAACGCGAAAAGTTTATAGGAAAACATACCGATATTCGTTTTAAACGATCTTGTTTTTTTTACTTACCAGAAAATGTAATTGCGAGCGGAAAGTAGAGAACGGAATATCTTGACACTAGGTTCTCTCTGACTACCCTCCTATGCGAGAAAAAGCGTGCTGCTGTTTTTTTTTTCTATAAAATGTATTGAAAATGTATATATTTTTTTTAGCTTCACACTGTACCCATACGCAGCAGGGTAGACAGAGGGAAACTTCTGTTAAGACACTTCGCTTTCCGCCGAATTCGGAGGCATTGCGTGTAAGTGGCGAAACTTAACGCCGCGCTTAAACGCTTAATCGAATCCACAACCAGTCGTTTACAGTCACAAGCTTGTGCCACTGCGCCACAACTGGCCCCTATAATAAATAACTAAATTACTTAACATTGAAAAATATTAAATAACTTTGGAAAATATTAAATAACTTTCGATTACGTAGTCTACTTGTAGATAGATACCTACTTCTGCGGGTGACTCAATTTGATCACTGTAACTGCGTTCCAACTGTTCGGTCGACATCCAAGTCACGGGCGGACGTGTGGTCTGAATAACAGCGAGTCTAATGTGTTTTTTTAATAAGATTTTATTTTTGTATTATAAATAAAAAATATGATAAGTATTTAAAAAAAAAGGAGAAAATTATTTGTTATTATTTACATCTATTTTTCTATATATACGTTCGCTGAATTTAAATAATAAGATTAAATTGCGGAGGAAAAATTGTAATTATTAACTAATTATTTATAAATAAAATGTAAACGGTCTCCACTGATATCATTACAAAAGAAAATTGAAGATCAAAATTAATAAGTAAATATTTTTTACAAATTTCAGTTCAGCATTAGTTTAGATAGGCGTTAGATCATAGCGTAATGAGGCCGTGTCTAACAATAAAAACTGTTTGTTTCACCGTCTTCAACATTCTCTCGTGTAAAAGTCTCACCATTTCATGATTTAGATGAAAAACGGAGAACGGAGTGTTATAAGACTAATTTCTCTCCGCCTACGCTGCCATATAGTTTTTAAATATAAATAGTTGAAAATATCACAAGCAAGCATTATTCTCTCTATAACACGCACCATACCCAATGCGCAACTGCTAGCAGAGTTCACTAAGAGGTGTTTGTATTGAAATTGATTTAGGGAAATTTCGCGGCGAAGACGCATCTACCGAGACTTGGCACGGATTGTTAAAGCGAATCGATTGATTTTTATACAATTTGCAGTCAAATTCGAAGCAATATTCAGATATAGTTTAAATTTTATTGCAAAGTTAAATATTTTGATTGTGGATTTGCAGTAAGATATAAAATATAAAATAGTTTCGTAGTAGTTTCAAATGATGTTGTATAATTGAAATTTGAAAGTAAAGTGAAATATTACATTATATTATATTTTTAAAATGTTATTCACACACTAAGGATTTGAACAATTTTTAACAAACGTTAACATAATGAACAAAATAAAGCTAGAAAACTAGCGGGAAGGGATGGGATTAGAATCTGTGTCTCTTGGAAGCTGCTCAAGCGCTCTGACCACTAAGCCATACGTTGTATCGCCAGTTAAGTCTTAATCATATATATTTGTTTGAATTAAATATGAATTTTGCATGCTATATAATAAACACGAAAAAAGCTTCTCTGTTAGCAAAAAAGATTAGCTACCGAACAAATATATGTATATCTAAAGCATAATAGATTTTAAAATTTGAGAAAAAGCTAGATGACGGAAACTTAAACCATATCTAGAACTACTAATTATATCACGAAAATAAATATAGGTACTATAAAAATCCCATAATGAATATTGAACCTCGAACCTCTAAAAATATAACCATAACATACACATATTTTTGTTAAAATATAAGACCATCTGAAATAATATAAACATACAAATGTCAATACGTTTTCATATATTAAAATTGTAATACACGTAATATCTTTCGAGCATATTATTATAATTTATTCGCTTTTGATGTTTAACTTACGCTTGACGTATCTAAAGATAATCTAAATACGAATACGATTCTTAAAATCGATACTGAATCGAGAAGAGTTTCACTGAGAACTTGAATTTACATAGAAAAATAATGTGAAAACTTTAAAATTGTAATAAACATAGTGTCAGAGAATGAAAATATGTGAGTATGAAACTTTATTTATTGATTGATTGACATAGATAGCTATTTTTCCGAAATCTGGGGCTGTTGTGTGTTGAGTGGGGAAACTCAGGTCCTTGTCCTTTTTTACTCGGATAGCAAAAAATATAATTTATATCGGTTTCCCGCAAATCGGGGTAGTCAGAGAGAATCTACTGTCTCTCGGCGCGGCGTTGGGTTCTGCTAGTTAAAACGCAATGTACCAAGTTTTAGGAGTGAGGAGGAAAGTAGACGAGACTGTCACTGCGCGCTTTGTCTTGGTCAAAAATGAAAAAATTATAAAATAATTTCTTCGAGCGGTAATCAAATCTACAACCATCATAATTACAACACTTCAGACGCTCCTACTGCGCCATGACGGCCTAAATACTTATTTTAGACCTTAAAGGTAAACATAATTAAGACACCAAATCTAACATAATTACATTACCATATAAATCTTCAACTAATTATGTAAAATGACATTTGTATTATATTAAAGATTTATAGGGGCCGGTGTGCATCTGCTCCCCATAATGGGAGAGGCGTATAGGAGATTTAGAACTTTGTCCCGGTATTACTGAAGTTACATTATAACTAATAAGTTTCCCCGTTAACTGTTCCTTGGAGCAATAGAATGTGTCCGAGTGTGTATCGATTAATCCATGTGTGTATTATGTATGTGTGTAATATATAATACATATACCTACTAAAGTTTCATATGTAATTAATTTTGTTTAGACTTTAAGTAGATTTTGTAGTTTAGATTCACGCATTTTCCCACATAGCAGGGTAGACAGTGATAGTAACCTAGTGTCAAAATATTCCATTCTACACTTTCCACCTGATTCCGAAGCATTGTGTGTAAAGTAAAAGCACTCCGGCCTAAGCTGTGTTTGTCTTGTCAGAAAATGAAAGTAGTTTAAGTATATTTGTGTCCATGATTAGGAATTGAACCCTTAGTCATCGTTATATTGTCAGACGCTATCTCACTGCCACGACAGCCTCAATAATAACATAATTTGAAAAATAATATTTGAAATTGTATAAAGAAATGTAAGTAAATAATTAAAAATCTATTTTAAAAATTTATTATTTTATTTTATTGCCGATTAAAAGTTAATATATACTTAGTTTTAGAATCACAAATATTATAGTTGCATACTATTCGTCATGAAAAACAAAATACAATTGTTATAGATTGATTTTCAATTTCTATTATTCTCACGTTTCTATATAAAAGCAAAAAAAAAGAACTTAAAATTCTCAACATACTAAAAGTCAAAATAAAAAATAATTTGACGCTCTCCAAAACACTAAAAAAACAAAACAAAATAAATTTTGAAAAAACCCACGACTGTTTAATTGTAATTGGAAAAGGATAAAATAACTAGAAATCCCCCGCCGGGACGACTTCGTCGGAGCTGCCATTACTTTAAGTTTGCTAACTTCTCGTAGGTTAAAACAGGTTTAGGAAAAAATTAAAATATTAATATGAATTTACAGTTTTGATAACTGGTATTCCTTTTAAAAACTTTAAGAACGAAATCTATACTGTTAGCTACTATATTTAAAATAGAGGTTGCAACTGGCAGCCCCCGACGAAGTTGTCCCCATCATTTCGTTACATATATTCTTTTAGGCGGGGGATTTCTAGTTATTTTATCCTTTTCCAATTACAATTAAACCGTCGTGGGTATTTTCAAAATTTTTAATTTTGTTTTTTATTTTAAACTTTTTAAAGTGAATAGATACACATTATATATTATTACATAATTTCGAAATACTTTATAATTAATCTTCATGCAAATCCAAAAAAAATTATAAGCCCAATGCTTTCTGGTTATCAAATGCCTATTGCAGCGCCTGGCAGATTGTCACCGCAACATTTTTAGGAAACTTAAGTTTAACCAAATCAGTGAAAATCACAAAACCCACTAGTAGTTTTGATTTGGAACAAATTAATTTATACTGGAGCGCCCCGTGGTAGTTTGTGATATGGCATATAAAAACACGCAACAATTAAACCTGAACCTATCACAGAAAACCGCATCTAAATAGGTTTCACACAAAAATACAAGCAAATGCTTACTACAGCGCCCCCTGGTGAGGTGTCACCACGACACATATACGAGAACACGTGCTAATTGAGCCTGATCCTATCGTTGAAAACTGCATCAAATTCAGACTCGTAGTTTTAACTTTGCACCATCAAATGTTTAATGAAGCGCCCCCTGGTGAGTTCTTAACGTAAAAAAAAAACTAAAAACATACACCAAATAAAGGTAAATCTAATACTGAAAACTCTGTCCAATCGGACTAGTAGTTGTGGTTTTACATTAAATGTTACAAACAAATGTTTACTGCAGCGCCCCCTGGTGAGTTAACACGATAAAGCATATCCAAGAACATGCACTAATTAAACTTGAGCTTATCACTGAAACTGCATCCAAATCGAATTCGTCATTTTAGCTTTGCACAAACAATATTTTGCTGCAGCGCCCCCTGGTGACTTGTCACCGTAATATAAATTTAAAAACATGTACTAAACAAAGCGGAATCTAACACTGAAAACTCTTTCCAATCGTACTAGTCGTTTTTGTTATACACAAAAAATGGAAGCAGCTACTTACTGCAGCGCCCCCTAGAGAGTTGACACATACTTGAAAATATGCACTAAGTAAACATACATGACACATATATGAAAATATGCACTAAGTAAACTTGAATCTATCATTGAAAACTGCATTCAAATCGGACTCGTAGTTTTAGTTTTGCACAAACAAATGTACTTACTGCAGCGCCCCCTGGTGAGTCATCACCGTAACACATATATAAAAAGGTGCACCATTTAAACTTGAACCCATCCTTGAAAGTTTCATCTAAATCGGACTAGTAGTTTTTACTCTACATAAACAAATGTTTACTGCAGCGCCCCCTGGTGAATTTTCACCGTAACGTAAAAACAAAAATTTTAAAATATGTACGAAGTAAAGCTTAATCTAGTTCTGAAAACTCTAGCCAATCGGATAAGTAATTTCGGTTTTAGACAAATAAATATAAGAAAAATTTTGGTTTTACACAAAAAAACTCAAACAAATGCTTATTACAGCGCCCCCTGATGAGTGGTCACCATAACACATATATGGAAAGACGCACCAATTAAGCCTGAACTTATCCTTGAAAGTTTCATCTAAATTGGACTAGTAGTTTTTGCTCTGCATAAACAAATGTTTAGTGCAGCGCCCCCTGGTGAGTTTTCCCCGTAACAAAAAAAGAAAAATCTTAAAATATGCACCAAGCAAAGATAAATCTTTTTATGAAAACTCTTTTTAATCGGAGCAGTAGTTTCGGTTTTAGACAAATAAATACAAAAAAAGTACAAACAAATGCTTACTGCAGCGCCCCCTGGTGGTTTGACACGATAAAACATATCCAAGAACATCCACCAATTAAACCTGAATCTACCACTGAAAATCTATTGAAATCAGACTATTATTTTTTGAGATAATTGAAAACATTCGTTTTCACGGAAAATGCTTACTGCAGCGCCCTCTGGTGAGTTAAGGCAATAAGACATACATAAGAATATACGCCAATTGAACCTTAACCTATCATAGAAAACCGTATCAAAATCGGACTTATAGTTTTGGAAATAATTGACATAGTAATTTGCACAAACACACAAACAAACAAACAAACAAACAAACAAACAAACAAACAAACAAACAACCTCTCACCCCAAACACATATACAGTCGCCGTTCCGTCGCGGGTAAAAAAACAAAACAAAATAAAAGAAATAACCAATTTTTAACTATTTTTCCAATTACTTCTAACTTTTAAATGATTTTTATATATTTTTTCCACAGTACAATTACAAGAGTGTAACCACGGCGACCGCCGGTTGAACCGCTCGAATTAATACAAGGTGACTCCCATCTGCGGCCCTGTCATATTTCAAAATAGGGGATAGTTGATGACGCTGGGGATGGACAAAATACGTTGTACATTGTTTGTTATTGGCTAAAAATCTTATTATTTTAGAAATAAACATATTTTTTTGTATCCATCTCCGTATGCGTATATACATTGCTCAAAAATATTATTTAAAAAAACTTCAATTTTACGTTAAGTTCCGCAACTTAACACGCCATGCCCCCGAATCCGGCGGAAAGTGGGGAACGGAGTGTCTTAATACTAGGTTCCCTCTGTCTACCCTGCTGTGTGCGGGATACAGCGTGAAGCTATAACAAAAAATTACGTCGTCTACCACATAGCAGAGTAATCAAAGAGGAACGGAGTATCACGACACTTCGTTCTCCACTTTTCGTTCTAAATCAATACATTGCCTGTTCAGTGGAGGTGAACGCGTGTTGAAGGGAACTTAACGCTTTGTCATACAGTCAGACTGCTCCACGATGGTCTCGATTATGTTTATGACATATCAGAAAATATTTCTTTTAATTTTCAATGAGAATATAATTTAATTTATTGAATTAAAATTCCAAAAAATAAAAGAAATAAAAAATAAGAACCTAAATCATAATTATTTAAAAATATACGTGTGTGGTCATGTATTTTTTTCCCAGCTGCATGTGTTTCCCGTACTGATCACTCAGAAAAAACGTAGTGTCAATAAACACTGTTCTCTACTTCCCGCCCAAAATCGAGACATTGCATATACACTGCACTTTAACTTATAAGAGCAGAAAAGTAAAAAAATAATAAATATATATTTTTTGGCCGAATCTAAACTTATTACATAAAAATTTAAACAGAGAAAATTTTAACATTTTAAAATATTAATTAATTATAACTAAAAAATACACAAAAATTAAAAACAAAAACGTTCAATGTACGCAGAACATTGAAACATCAACGTGTCGGGTCTATTAGCGACGCAGGTGCAGGTATCGGCTACGATACGGAGCGACCGTCCATTTGTGTTATTGAAAATTACTTTCACAGTAAAAATTGATCCGCCACTTTTTGTTTTGTTATTTATTAGATAATTATAAAAGTTTTATGATTTATTATTTTTTTTAGGCTAAAGCTTTTTATTGTGCAGCTAGTTAATCAGATACCATCTATTGTCAAAACATTCCATTATCCACTTTTAGCCTGAATTCAGAACACTACATGTTGAATAGTGGACTTCAACGCTGCTATAAGACAATCAGAGGATGTAACAAAGTAGGAGAATGAAAATAATTTAAATACCTATAATCATTTCCCCAATTGGAGTTTGAACCTACACTCATCGCCTTCACAATTAGCAATTGTCTAACTGTGCCACGATTGCCTCTTGTTTAAATTAATTAATAATATTATCAGATAGCTCGTGTTACTCTTGTAGTGATGTAATTACACATAAGTTTAATGAATATAAATATTTGAAATTAAATGTTTGTTCTTAAAATATTTCTTCGAGCTAAATGAAACGTGGCGCTGGAACAAACTTCCTATCTTCTAGCCCACATGATATCTATAACATCTCTCAGGTGGTGGAAAGAACGAGATGCATCAAAACAAATAAATATCAATAATTTAATTTTTTACTCACCACTAACTGCTTTCGTATTACCTGTAATATAATTAAAATAATTATATATTTTAGATAGCATTAACAACAGTATATCTATAGCAATTTCAAATCTACATTGTCTATTTTTTTAATATTCACAATTATTCTCGCATAAAAGGCTCCATCTTCCACAGAGAAAACCTAGTGTCAAGACACTCTGGATTACACTTTTCAAATACAAAAAAATTGCATGTTGAATGGCAGAATACAAGATTGTGCTTTGATTTACTAGAGTGGGGAAAGGAAAATATGCACTGATTGGGAATTGAACCCACCACCGTTGCATTTGAAGGCAAAATTTGTTCATGACGGCCTGATCGAATATAATGCAGTATCATAAGTTAAATAATCGTCATGAAGTTAAATAAACAGTATCGTTTTTAAAATTAGTTATATTTTTTTGATATTTATTACAATTACTTCCCATATACACTACTTTTGTTATTTTAATTTTAAAATAGGAAATGTTAAACAAATTTGCTAATTTGATATGATGTTATATAAATACAATTAGAGTTTTCATCATTTCATCAATTGTTAATTTAGTTTATAGGTGTAAAATAACAAAAAAAGAATTCTTAAAAACTAATAAAAAATGGCCAGACGTGGCGCAGTGGCACAAGCGTGTGACTGTAAGCGACTGGTTGTGGGTTCGATTCCCACTCGAGGAAATATTTGTTATTTCCATTTTCTTCGCTCTGGTGCCGAGGTAAAGCGCGGCGTTAAGTTCCGCCACTTAACACGCAATGCCTCCGAATTCGGCGGAAAGTGGGGAACGGAGTGTCTTAACACTAGGTTCCCTCTGCCTACCCTGCTGTGTGCCGGATAGAGCGGGAAGCTAAAAAAAAAGCAAAAAAATATTATTAAGTGATTGTCGCCAGTCGTGGTGCAGTGGCACAAACGTGTGACTGTAAACGGTTGGTTGTAGTATCTCAATGTGAATAACTTCGCTCTGGTATCTAGGGCGTTAAGTTCCGCGACTTTACACAAAATGCCTCCAAAAATTGGCGGAAAATGGGGAACGGAGTGTCATAACACTAGGTTTCCTCTGCCTACCCTGCTATTAAGTGATAAAATTAATATTGCTAAGGTTAATAGTATTGTTTAATATATCTTCATATGTATATTCAAAAACATAATCACTTATATAAAAATATAACTTTTAGTCTTCGGTACTAGGAATCCACCATAAATATAATATAATAAATAATAAATTCACATACAATTGATATATTTTTATTCGAAATGTTACTACAAATATTGACCAAATTGTTGATCGACCGTTGATTAAATTCAATTCCGGGCATTCGGAATATTTGTGTATCCTTTCAATTGAAAACAAACGAAAATTTCAACCAAAGCTTTGCATTGTCAAAAATGTTATTACCATTATATGTTATTTTAATATATACGAATATGTATTAGCTTTTTGTTATGCTTTATGCTTTAAGCTATTAGCAATATTAATCCTATGAAAGTTAAGAATTGTACCTAAATTATACTGGATAGCTTGTATTAAGGTAGTATTTTGTAGTAGTAGCAGTTATAAAGTATATTACTTTCTGTAATTTTATGCATTGCTAACTAACTTTATCATAGTTTCTTCTGTTATATAGATATGGAATTGGATTTCGTGTATAAAAAAAGATTTAATTTCTTTGTAGAAATTAAAAAATAATTCTTTTGAAATTTGATCTAATTTTTGTAACAATTTCCAAATACCAATCCTTTTGAAAACATATTTTTTTATTTAAAAACCAAAGATAAAATTAGAGAAGATGCGATTGATGTGTAGATCAGATATTGAAAACATTTTTATAAACGGATTAATAAACAAACGTTAACAACAACAAAACGATTATCGACGTAACCGGATTGCTTAGATTGCTTAGAGACCCATTGCTTAGAGGCAACGGGCATGCTTGCAGACTAAGAAATGCAGGTTTCGCATGTATGTGTATTTAAATCTTTATACGTTTTCTAAGAATATTTTAAAATTTACTGTGTAAATAGCTTTACGCTGTATTCCTTGCCGGGTACTCAGAGAGAACGGAGCGCCAAACGCTACGGTCCCTGCATACTTCTTTCGCCTCGTCCACTGTCATCAACCCCTTCGTAGATGTCCCCGTCGTCCTTTTATGGGTAAATAATACATTAAAATTTCCAATTCTTAAAAAAAATTAAATAATTGGAAGTGGTTTATAAAATACTAAAGTTTCATTTCAAAACCTTTATAAATGTAGCATAATTTAGTCAGAAACACAAAAAAATATAATAACCTATAGGCAACTCATATAATCAAAGAAATATCAAGCACAAAATAATGATCAACATCCTTTCTAAACACGAACAAAATGTTTATCTGCACTTCAATTATAATAATATTGTTACGAATACTTATAGAAAATATACTTCCAATATTCCTTAGAGCCAGAGGAATGAGAATAACACTAACAAATAACAATAGCCTATTGACTGTTTTTTCTATGCTTTTATTAGACTCCGCAAGAAGAACTACTTTGCAAATGTTATGATTATATATTATAAGACCATCGTAGCATAATGGGTCAGCTTCTGATTGCAAACTTGATGATTGTAGGTTCGATTGCAGATTCTCATTTCCTGCTCCAATCCATATCCAAAAAATATAATGAAAGTAAAAGTCTGTTCGTGTATCTATCTATCTCTTGCTTTCGCGCCTAAACCCTCAGGCCGATTTGGATGAAATTTAGAATGAAAATAGTTGAAGACAAGGACCAAACATAAGCTACAGATTTTTAACAATCCATCTTTTAACTGTTAAGCTATCATCTCCTATAGTTTGTATGAAAATTTAAGATGCTGGACCAATTTCGATTAGTTTTCTCAGGAAAACAGTTTATGATACAATTTTAAACATAGGCCACTTATTTTTGTAGCACATAGATAATGAAGTATATAGATGAAACACGGGCAAAGCCGCGAACGACTTGCTAACACAGAAATAAGCATGTAGCTAAAAAAAATATTATATAACATTTATACGTAGTATATAATAAATACTAATAACAAAGTTGTATAACTTTCAAATACATACAGTACTTTTTCTTATTCCATTATAACTTACATAAGTTTGTAATCGGCCATATCGAGTTTATTATTAATATGATAGACTTTCCCGATTGCGAGTATCGCTACACGAAACATCCATTATAGAGAAACCATGAAGATAATAATTCAATTGCGCACAGTAAATGTTGGAGGAACTATTTTTATCCAAGGAACATTATTTTCATTTTAGTTTATTTGAAAATAATGTAAAGAAGTTTTCATTAGTTGAAATGTATATGGCGTGGTCATATCATAGAATTGACGATTTCGTGATATTGTTGACGATGTCATGAAATGATCGCAGTTCATGAAATAACCAATTATCAAACGATAATTGGTCATTTCGTGAACTGCGATCATTGTGTGACTAAACAGTCATATCATAATGTCGATTGACGAAATCGATGACAACCTAACGTTTAACGACATGATTAACTAAACGCGATATGACCACGACATAAATATGTTTTTTTTAGCTTCACGCTGTACCCCGCATGCAGCAGGTTAGGCAGAGGGAACCTAGTATTAAGACACTCCGTTCCCCACTTCCCGCCAAATTCGGAGGCATTGCGCATGAAGTGGCGGAATTTAACGCCGCGCTTCTACCTCGACACCAGAGTGATGAAAGTATAAATATTAAATATTTTCACTCCTCAAGTGGGAATCGAACCCGTCAGTCGTTTACAGTTATACGTTTGTGCCACTGGGCCACGACTGGCCCAACATATATATGTAATATTAGAATAAGCACGGCGTTGAGTTCCACCACTCAACGTGTCTTGACATTAGGTTTTCTCTGTCTACTGGCTATTCGGGAAAAGGCGTGAAGCTGAAGAAAAATTTAATTAACAATTGGAAAAACTGTATTTCCAATAATCTGACTATATGAAAGTATTTAGGTATTTGTGTCATACTTTCTCAGAGATTCCTTCTGTTCTAAAATAGCTTAATTCATTTTATATCTGAGTACATTTTTAATATGATGTATTAATGTATACTATAATTATTATAAAAGATTGTTATCTTTAATAATATGTCGATATAATATAGAACCTATGTACACGATAGCCTATATCGTGGCGTAGTCAGACTATCTGTGAATGTGATTCGTCATGGGTTCAATTCTTACTCTCAAAATTGATTATATTTCGATTATTTTTAGTTCTGTTAAGACAAATCGCGATGTTGAGTTTCGCTACGCAACACGCAATACTTCGAACTCGTCTTAACACTACATTCTCTCTGTTTACCTATATAACAATACTATCTCCAATATTTTAACTCACAAATACCAACAACTAAGTTTAAAATACAAACAAAAAAAAATCAATACAAATTAACACTACAATAAAAATAGTACATTAGAGAATACCATTGTGATCCCTACATGAGCATACAAGTTTAAATTAAAATTCTACTCCGCCCATGTAACTGGACAACTTCCAAAGTTAACTGATTAAAAGTCGAACTGAACTCGAAAAAAACATATCCGGCTACGGTTTCACGATCTCTTGTTGATAAAGAGAGCAGCACAGTGAAAACAAACTTTGTATGTTGATGCTGAAGTACCTAGTAGTTTTTCAATTATGCTCCAACCAATTATTGAAAAGTTTGCAAATGTTAAATTAACTGATATGTGTAAAAATGCAAATAATGATGTTAAACAATGACTAAACTCAACTGAAATCGTACAATGTAATCCATATTGCATATCTTATATTTATTTTTTTATTTGGAACTTAGTATTAAGACACTCCGTTCCCCACTTTTCGCCGAATTCGGAGGCATTGCGTGTTAAGTGGCGGAACTTAACGCCACGCTTCGAATCGGATACCAGCGAAGGAAATGGAAATATTAAATATTTCCACTCCTCAAGTGGGAATCGAACCCATAGCCAGTCGTTTACAATCTACTGCGCCACGACTGGCCCCTTATATAGATATACTCGTATTCATAATTACGTTCATATTATAAATATTATAATATGAACTTACTTATAATTATGAAAATGTCCAAGTGTATATAAGGTATATGTTTAATAAATATATATATGTGTATTTTATATTCCATAAGAAATAATGTAGTTTCAAAATTAATGTCAATGTTTTTAAATTCTAATAAGTCGGTTGCCTGAAAGAGATGATAGCTTTTAGAGATATGGCCGCCTTTTATACTATGTTTTACATTAGATCTTCACAATATGTAAAATTATTATTAGTGTAAATGAAGGAGTAAAAAGTCTTGTGTTACGAATATATTATATTATGTGGCTTAGAATTATTTTTTATTAGTAAAATTGTACTATATGATCAAAAAATATCTACTTAAATTATAATATAAGTTAAAAAACGTATTTAAGCTTCTTCTACGCTCAACATACAATGTCTCTATTTCGGGCAAAAGTGGAAGACGGAGTGTCTTGACACTAGGTTCTTTCTGACTGCCCTATTTTGCGGGAAAAGACGTGCAACTTTTATACTTCTATAACAATTATGAAATCGCTTACATAAGAACAACGTTAAAAGCATTATCTGTAAGTGGGTGTACCACATAACATTACAACGTTACGCTGACGACCTGAGAAGACATAAACTGGGACCAGCTTTCCTAAACTTAATGGAATAAAAACATAAAACGCATTAGGGGACCTTTGAAGGTCCTCGGATAATACCGATCCGGTTGGAAAAACTGGACCCTATAATATATTTGTAATACAAAATTGTTTCACATTTTTATGTTAAAATAAAATATGCAAAGAACACTAGAACAACTAAGACACTCCGCTTTTCAAATTCTGGAAATATTTAGAATTTAAATAACTTTTATAATATTCCATGAAGCCTGAAATTAATATTAAATATTTTTTTAATAAACATATCAAAACTTAAATCATTTTACAGCTTCACGCTCTTTTCCACATAGCAGATTACAACTAGAGAGATAGAACCTGTTGTCTAAACATTCCGTGTCCGCTTTACCACTATGCCACTGCTCCACAATGGTGTCAAGTGAAATAATGTAAAATACAAATATTTTAACTATTTCGATTTCATAATTCATTTTATTTTTTTACGATATCTTAGCATCATCGGCACAATGTCTAGTGGCTAGCGCATCAATCTGTTGCGATTTTCTTGCATACTTTAAATTACATAACATTAGGGCAATTTTTAGGGCAAAAAACGTAAGACTTTCGCTATGTATTTCATACTGTTTATTTCAGTACAACACAAATAAAAAACCGGAGAAATGAATCACTTAGCTATCACTCCATAACAGTTAAGTAAAAAAAAATAAACAATCTTTTACTCGAAAAATGCCCTAAAAACACGATAATAATCTAAATTCGGATCGTTCAAGAGGAAAAATACGAAAATTAATATATCAATTACAAACTCATCCGCTAAGTAACTAAATCAATCTGGCGTTTGGAGTGTTAATTAAACAAATTAGTTAGGATTTTGTGTAAAATCTCACGACAAATCCGAAGTTTTGAAGAGTTTGGGACGCGTACGTGAGTAATTTACTAATGCAACATCGTCGGCTTTAGCTCGGGGAGGTTGGAGGGAGTACAGTGTGATGAGCGGAGCGATATTTTAATACGATATAACTTATATATTATTTGAGTAATAAAAATCTATTGAATTAGATTGAATGAATTTTTAAGGTAAAATAAGAAATTTTAAGTATGACAGCGTCTGAGAATTATTATATTTAAATTATTTTTCTACCGCTCTACTTACAAGACAAAGGGCAGCATTCGGTTTCGCTATTCCATACACAAACAAGGTCTCAGATTAATGTGGAATAGAATGTTTTAACAATAGGTTCTGATGATGCTGCTGTAAAAAAAATTAAAAAAGCGTACAAGTTTTTTATTTTTTTATTTAAGCTAGTTATATAACATAGATTATTAGGTTTTGTAGTATTGTTCCTAAGAATGAACTTGGTTTTTATTATTTTTTATATCCCGCATAATGCAAAATTGATAGAGAACCTATTAACTCACCCTACCTTTATTCACTTTTACAGCTACGTCTAAATACGTTAAAAAACATACGCCGTTTTTATATATAAGGTTGCCTGGAAGGGATTGCCCACTGAGCGATAAAGCCGCCTATGGGTGCTACTTTATTAATAAATGTTAATATTTCTATAAATATATTAATAACGATTTTAATTTCTTAATATGGAATATTTATACTTAACATTGTATATATACAGTTGTATTTATAAAAGGAAATCCTTGCCTATTTTTCCACGAAGATCTCAAAGAAGGTAAGAAATTTTACTAAGTAAGTTTAGAATGAAAAATATATTTTTTAAATTTAGCAATAAATGTAGTAATTTAATATTTCATATACAAACTATTTAACATTTTTAAAGTAATTAAAAGAGATGCGTATTCGAATCCTTCTGTAATCATTTTTTTTATCAGATATTTTTTTACGGTATTAACGGTTTTAGGATATCCTAAAACCATTTGTTTTCAACAATACTTCTCCTAAATAAATATCAAAACTTACACGCTTACATTCCTTTTCGCAACTACAACCACAATAGCAATTAGCTATATTAAAATTTTAATTTTAAAACATAAGCGCTGCCAACATAATCTCACCCGGAGGCGTTAACACTTCGCGCAGTGTACACTGGCATCATATTTGCCGCTTTCATTACAGATATTAAAAACCATATTGCACATCGCGGTAATTAAGAACGGATTCAGATAAGCCTCCACACCTTTTGCTTTTGAACATTGTTATGAATATAGAAGATCAAATATTTTAATTTTATAGGGAAATACCTATTTAGATATATAGAATTTTTAATAGTTCGGAAAGATTTTTTACTTTTATAACCTCGTGCTAGTCTGTGTATATGATATTATATATAGATTCAAATTCACAAGTGCATATAGCACTATAGGACCTTTGATTATTAACTCAACTAGTAGCGGGTTCGATCTTCACTTGGAGTAATAATTATATATTTTTATCCATATCCTCAGTCTGATAAGACCAAGCACGGCGTTTAGGCCTGGGACCTAACATGTAGTTTCGATTTCAGAAACACACTTAGATAATGGAATCTTTTGAAGTTCTTTCTGCTAATGCTAATGCACGTATTATATCGTATTACATCACTAGATTTCGTATAGATTCTGCTAAAAAAATCCGCATTTACAACGCTTTGCTACTAATTATATATGACATAAATATTATATAACAAGTATAGCCTATTTATAAAAACATATAAAAAGAACACCTGCAAAGCTAAAATAATAACTTTCCTTTTTCGAAAATAACTTTCATACTTACGTTATATTTGTACAAATATATAAATATACTAACATAAAGAATAAACCAGCAAAGTTTTACTATATCCCAACTCTTCTTAGTAATGTACCATATTGTCTTTTCATCACTTATAAAAATGTTTAAGAAAAATATTTTTCATCGTGAAAGTATTACACTTAGTACTGAAAGCGAAGACAGTAAGCTTTGTAAGTCCTTAGTTTTTATGATTAATACCTGTTTTCTTTAAAATAAAACTACTTTTGAAGTTACAATATGACCTAATTTTTTTTTTAACATAATGTTATAAGCAGGTTCCGTATTAATGTATCAATCAATAAAGGAAAAAAATCTAACTTCATTTTCACCCACTTGCTATCCGATTTACTTGAAAATTTGCACACATATCCAGTGACTTCTATATTATTAACGTACACTTGAAGTCCCCAAAAATATAAGCGTTACTTAATTAGTATATTTCTTTTACAATTTTATTTTGCTAACATGTCTAAGTAAGTTGAACCGGCAGTCTTTATACCCTTCCCATCCGGTGTAGACTTTGAGACGCCATCGGGGCGCAGTGGAACAACATTAATCTGTGAACCGATTGTGGGTTCGATCCCCACAGGGGAATGATTTTAAATGATGAAACAATTTTAATTTTTACGCTTTGGCTAGACAAGGTGCGGTGTAAAATTCCATGCCACTTAACATGCAATGTCTCGATTTCAGAGGGAATGCTGAGAATAATCAAAAATATATTATGTTTAAATCACATTACATTTATATTGATTACTTCGCCCTCGTACCTAACACAAATAGCGGCGTTAAGCTCCGCGATTCAACACGCAGTTTCCATTTCGGACGAAATTAGAAAACAAAATTATAGTATTCTCTTGACTAACCTGGTATTTGGGAAAAGTGTGCAACTGAAAAACAAAAGAAAACATCTCTATATGGTCAGACAAAAGTCATCCTTTTCAGGAGATTGCGATTGCAAGGCGACTGAATTTATCACACGATCTACAAACCTCACAATTGATTCAGACACACGTTTTCAGTGGAATTATTACAAATTTAACTTATAAATTTTAAAGATGGAAAATCTACAACACAAGGGAAACCTTAGTATATGTATTAGATATCGTTGATTATGAATATGTTACTAACGGCAACGCGTTGCCTTAGCATTTTACTCCTTAAATTTACAAAATAGAAATAGAATAGTGTGGCATATATATCCTGCATTTGGTATACTATGTCAAAGTTTCTTAAAGTGGGATACGTGAACCACTAGAGGTATACACCATGGCGTACTCGATAAAGTATACATATTGATGACAGCTAAGCAGCCTAGTACGCGCAACCTACTCCACTAACTATGTTTTATTGTATATTTTAAAAAAATCCTATCAAGATATTTCAAAGGTTTGCTTTGGCATTGAACATTAATTGTAGCTAGAGTTATTTACGTACAACCATAAGTTTGAGAATCCCTGTACTACGCAATACAATCCAACCGTATCAAGATCACAAAAATCATTATTTGTACACAATATCTTTATCTCGTGTAAGTATTTATAATAGAAATAAAGGCATTTCCATACTGACGGGCGCGGGTGGTGTCAAATACAACACGTTAATAGCTGGCGACGTAATTGAAAATGGGCCCAGGCTGGTTCGGCAAGGATTTAATAATAGATAAGGGTAAATAGCCCATTGCTGTTACAGAGTATATTATAGGTCGACGTTAAATGTAAAGATTGTTGATTGATTTACATATTAAGTACTTCAGAAAGTAATTAAGAAATATCAATTATTATTCAAAATAAATGATAATTATTCACAATAAAACCTTCACGTACAATATGGACAACGAAAGAAAATTTCTATACTAATTTGTATTCTATAGTTGTTAAAGCAATAGCAGATAATAAATATCGAGAACTTATTGTCAAAAAATACTCTGTTTTCTCTCCTTGATCGTAATCAAGACATTAATGCCCAATATAATCGATCCTAATCCAAAAAAATCCAACCTTAGATAAACAATGCTGCACAATTCAAGTTCGTTTTAGTCAATCAATAATTTAGATATTCAGTTAGTCCGCTAAACAAAAAAATACGTAACTCAACACCTAAAATAATAAACGATGAATCTTTTCATTTTTAAACATATACCAGTATAAAAGAATCTTTCTGACACGGTAAGATAGCGTAAGACTATAATTTTAATTGGTTTTGCCCACAACTCAAAGGAATAATTGTATATAAATAATTTTCCATTTCCCCATTATCGTAAGACATAGCGCGGCGTTGACCTCCGCCACTCATCATACAATATTTAAGACACTCAAGAGTCTCGTGAGACACTCTTGTCTTGACATTATCTCTAACTACCCTCCTATGCGCAAAAAAGCTTGAAGCTAAAGAGAAACATTACATTAAACAAATAATACACGTACATATGTATATAAGAGACGAACCACAAACCTCCGCCCAATTTTAATACAAAATGGATCTTACCGCGAAAACACATTTCAAATTAACTTAAATTGAGCACTTTGTAATTTGTTTACTTAATTACCTTGCACTTAAAATTAAAATATGCAATTAATGTTATAAAATCGCATTCGGGCATTGAGATTTCACTCGATTACGACATAAAAGTAGGCAGGTTAAATGAAATGCTCAGTAGAATTTGATCAAAAAGTAAAAAAATATAGATCAAAAAGTAAAATCACCATTTTCTTGTATAGAAAACCTAGTGTCAAGACACTACATTCTCCGCTTACCGTCTGAATCTGAGACATTAAGTGACAATTAGTGTCTCGTTACGTAAAGAAGTGGTTATTTTTGAGAAGTTGTTAATTTTTTTTATATACAGATAAATAAATCGTAAAAAATAGAAAATAAAAAAATAAAAAACACATTTATTGCCATGAAAAAAAAACAAAAAAGACAATATAAATGAAACGCAAAAGAAAAAAAAACACAAAAAATAAATTCTAGCTTATGGCAAAAGGAGTAATTCAGCTCTTGATGCTTGATGTGAGTAACTCTGACATCGCTGGTTTTCAGTTACAACTTAGCAAACTGCTCCCTGCGATGATAGACGTGAGCTGACAGTGATAATCCACTGTATTTTTATGCTGATAATCATATTTATCCTTGCTAAGTGACAATTTTCTATTAGCAATCAAAGAAATAAAAATCAATAATTAAAAATAGTATAAAATATCTGGCTACCCCGCAAAGGGATACAGCGTGACCCTAAAAAATATATATATATATCTCATTAAAATTATTTGCCAAGAGTGATTGATTTATGATTTTGTTTTATAGTTATTCTTTCATAGCATGGCATAGATACATGGACTTCTATATCAATTGGAGAAAAATAAATAAACCTATTCTTACATATAAAAATTTTACAAGCATATTGTTAAAATATTCAGTATTTCACATAAACATTTTAGTTAAAGAACAATTTCATTGTTTCTGTAGCTTATTAATTAATCCGAGCTGTCGAACACAGCCAACTTGTAGATTTAGTCTCACACGATTATGTTATTATTAGAAAAGTTCATACAACTTTGTCTCTTTTGTACATGTCTGGAAACTTCCAAGGCTGTTCTGTAATTCTAAAAGATTTAAACGTTATTTTCTAAGCTTTTATTATATTGTAAATTTTATTACTTTCGTAGGTAATAAATGTACATTGAATTTGAGAAAAAAAAAATACTTGGAATAACCCTTAAAGTTTAGATTCTTAAAAGTTGGAATATCAAAGTATTGCTCATAGTGTGACGCAGTTAAGGTACGTGGAATGGTCGTGCGTACGAATCATTATGGGTTCAATGTTATTCAGCTCTGTTTGGACTTAAATTATGATGCTAATTTGATATAAAGATACCCAATCTTTTTATAGATCAGCTAAAATATAATTTATATTCAAGTTTAAGTTTTTTTCCGCATAGCAGGATTGTCTGCTATGTGAAAGCTCAGCCTGGACAAAATGAAAATAGACATTTAAAGAATCAATTTTCCTAAGTGTGGAATAACACTTTAAAAATGAATACATGACATATGATAGACACGTACTCACAAAAACAACCTGTAGATGACACTTTGACTGCCATTTCTCATCAAAGCAATCGACCGTGAACTTTAAATAATATAACAAATTTGGATATTTCCTTAGATTCTCTTCAGCACTAGATTCAGACATTATATAAGACGAAAATCAGAACTTGCTGTATAATTACAGTATAAAGTAGAGCGAGATTAACATATAAGCGAAACAAAGGCGATAGTACACAAGACGAAACTTAAAATGAAACGTCAGCGTGCAGACAGCGGGATTAACGCCTTATGCTCTAAAATTTATGAGAAATAGTATTAACTTAGTTACAGGAGTGCGATGAATAATGAAGATGCGTTTCTTAGAATAAATTGTCATTTCTGGCTGATATAAATGTTGGTTACAAAAGTTAAGTTTTATAATTATCGAGAACTATATTTTTTTATCTTATTTTGTTTTTCGTATAATTTTTTGCAAATTTTAGTAGTTTTATGTGATTTTATTATTTAAACATATATTCTACTTGTGAACAACACTTACTATAAAGTCAAAACGCGTTTTCTACAAATGTACAGTCGAACACCAAAATGTATACAATTAATCACATTAAAATAGTCTAATTTAAAACAGTAAACTAATTTCTATAAACACAATAACTTTATATAAAAATAAGTTGTAATGATGTCCTTAGACGGTTTCACTATATTCCAGGGACCTTACTCTAGTCGAGTCAAGTTCTCTCATAAATAAAGTTGTAGAGAGCCCTCTTCTATACTCGGATACGACAAGACGTCAAACGTTCTTACCCCCATACCACGTTACACGCGTTCATCACACTATGGAAAATTACAAAAATTCAATATACATTGCTGCTTACAGCAACAAAAATAAAATGTTCAATATATAAAAAAGAGCAATGTATAATAAAAATTTCATGGAATTTTGAATGAGCGGTATATTTTGACACTTAATGAAGGCAGCATCTTCGACAAGTAGATTTGACAAACGAGACTTCTCGCGATTTGTTTCATTGTTATTCTATAGGAAATCTGTTGGGATGCAGAGAGCTATAACAGATGCAGATCTTCACGTAAATTGAGTTTTACGCTTGTTATCTTTTATTCAAGATGTTGTTTTTCAACTACAATATAGATTTTTATTTATTTTCTTGCAATAGTAGTTGTAGTAATTGTTATTTAAAACAAATATAGCAAGACGTATGTATTGTAAATGAATTAATCAAAGTTTCGACAATTGTAACATAGGAATGACCCATACATATTTCCACTTTATTTTCATTATAACTTTAAATTGATTTTTCTTTTGATTTCAAGTTCTTTTTTTCCTATAATTTGCATTACTTTACAGTTTCAAGTCCAAAATGTTTGAAAAGTTAAAGTAGAAGTTTAAAAATTGTACAAAAAAAACTTGATGTTCAAGTTATATGCATTGTTAATAGGCTACAAGAAAACAATTTCTCCATATAATTAAAAAGGGAGACTTCACACTTACAAACTAATAGCCAAACTAAAGATAAATAGGCGGTATGTACGGCGGCGGTATATGTATTACTGTAAAGTAATACATCCCATACAACTAAAGCAATCGATCCCCCTTTTTTTCTAATCCCGGGATTTTGGGATTGGTTACACACGATCCTGGGATTCCGGAGCAGTCCCAGGATTATAGTCAGGTAATTAAAAACCAGTGTATATATATTATACAATTAATCAATTGTGTAATTGTTTTTAAAACAAAATTATCTAATTTTCTCAAAATAATCTTTTTTGAATAGTTATTTCAGAGAGTGAAACATTAACAGACATTTTCAACAGATAGACAGCTCTCTGTGTGTGTTTCTGTTTCACTCTCCGAACAACAAATTTATTTTGCATAAAACTGCATAAAAGATGCAGTATTATCATGTATTTTTTTGTCTTTGTCAATCCTGAAAAATCCAAATTTAATTATGAAATTATTGAAATTGAAAAGTAACAAGAATCCCGAGCTCTTACGACCTACATAATATATCACGTAATAATACACAACGCAAGACAAATAAATTGTTTCTTAATTAATTAACCGGATTAAAACCCATACAAAAAAAATATATTCATACACATATGAACTTGCATAGATCAACCTGTGCTCAACTTAGAAAAACTTGCAGCCCAAAAATTTTTTGACTTTTTCATGTAAACTCACAATAAGAACAAAGAACAATTCACTCCTCAATATAAATTTACGATTTTCTCCGACCAGATTAATGAAATTATCGAAAGCCATAAACCATTTGTGACAGTCATCAAAAAAATTAAAGTATAATCGACGTGGAGCACTGCTTAGACGGCAGTAGCTAATCGAACGTAATTCTCCTGATAGCTGATTGGATATCGACCCAGTGCTGGCACCTGGCGTAATGACACCCCGGTGTTCCTTAATACGGGGATTTATTGTGACTTTTGTACTAAGAAAAGTGTGACAAATGAAAGTTTCTGCTTCATATTGTGTTGATAAAGAAAATAAATATACGATACAAGAGGAGATTGATACCATCGTGGCGGAGTGGGTCAGCGTCTTGCTATAAAGACAATTGATTGTGGCTTCGATTAATATACGGGGAAATGATTATATTTCAAAAATATTTTATGGAGCTTTGCCGCTCAATACGTAATGTCTTGATTTCTGGCTGAATGTGGAGGACATGGTCTCCTGACAATAGGTTCACTGTGGCTTCAAGCTGTAAAAAAACTTAAAGATATTATGTGAAGGAATTCAGAACTTACTTCATAAATTTGGAATAAATCAATTACATAATTAAAGTTATTTATATAGTTCCTTTAAGATAAATGGTTGTAGGTTCAATCGACTTCCTAGAAAACTCCTTCTTCTTAAAAGAGGTTGAATGTGGAGAATAAAATAGATTTGTGAAAGTGATTTCTCTGAATATGCAGGATTTTCGGAGAACTTACTGTCAGGAATCTATACATAGCAGAAAATCTATGTTCCTAAAAAAATAGTACCTAACCAAGCTTTCAGTGCTGGCAACTAGGCTAACCTGACCATAACAGTGTAAATAGTGATGTTATCTAATTATACCATACAGCAGCTACAAAAGGGGGCACTAAATGTCTACTTGAGTGTACTGACACATCACTAACCCACGTGCGGATGTTACTGCAAGCCATGCGTTGAATGCACGCCTCGCGGCGACGCTGCACACTGATCGCTGTTCAGGCAACACTGATAATACTATTTTTATAATGTAGTACAAGCTTGTGTATTATATTTTTATATCATCCTTTATAAATAGTTAATAATTTTAAATAAAAAATATTAATAATAAGTATAGTTAGATGTTAGGTAATTAGTTGTATTATATAGTAATTTGTTTTCAGCTTCACGTGTTTTACCATATAGCAGGAAAGGCAGCGAGAATGAGTGTCAAAATTTTCAGTTCTCAACTTTCTGTCTGAATTTATGATTATGTGTATGAGAAGCTGAAATCAACACCGCGCACCGAACAGTACATGGAAGGACACGATGCAATTAAAATAAGAATGGGAAAATAGTTGCTTTTTTCTTAATTTTAAATTAAGATTATTCAATAATTATCTTTCCCAATAGTACTTACCATAGCATGAAGCAAAAGTAAAGTTTTCAAGTTAAATAAAGTAAATCTAAAAAGAAATAAGTAAAACCATATAACCATATAACACTATAATATATTATTAAACATTAAAACTTTAAAATAAGAAGCAGACAGCGAAAAAAAATCACCAAATCCATTTTCTCCAAAAAAAAAATTAAAAAAAAAGAATAAATCACAACATTTTCACAACTCCATTAATCAACTAACTCGATACCTACATTAACAAAAACAAACTTACACAAAGAAAGAAACCAGAGAGAAAAAAAGTCCTTGACATTTTCTATATAAAAGGTTGTTACCTTTTACCGCAAAGAGAGTGTGTTGCAGCACATAATACATTTGTTACTCTCAAATCATATCCTCGACAATATCATTCCGCGAGCCGACGTACCATGAAATACGTCTTGAATGACTCGCAAGATGCCGCCACTAAAGAGGAAAGGGCGATGGTGTAGTGAATGCGATGCTTCTTAAACTAATTATTATTAGCTTTAATCCACATTAAAACAGCTTTTAGGCTAAAGCTGGATCTATAGAGAAAATTTAGTGTTAAGACACTCCGTTTTAGTTCTAAGTAAGTAAGCTATAGCAGGGTAGGCGAAGAACCTAGTATCCACTCCGTTTTCACATTCAATCCGACGTCAGAACATTCTGTGTTAAGTAGTAGAACTCAACTCCGCGTTTTGTCTTATATAGGTACCAGATGGGAAAATAAATCTATACCAATATAATAAAGAGGTAAAGCTTATAACTTTATTTGTAAGGAATAATGAACCGATCTGCGAAAATACTGGACCGATCATGAAAATTCTTTCATCATTAGAAAGTTTTTACTTAGTCTCTTCAGAAGTGATATAGGCTATATTTTATTATGATAGAATAAAAAGTTCAAGGAATCCTAAAGGGAATAATAGGGGTTAAATACTGCAGATAACGCAGCAAAGCCGCGAGAAGGGGTCTCGCTAGTATAAATATAAAAATATCCCGGAGTGGGAATATAACATATGACCAACCGTGTTTACAGTCAGACTATCATACTTACAGGCTATCATACTTTGCCACAATGGCTTCTAGGTATGTATATAAATTAAATAAAATGTATAGTTAGCATTATATAACTTTAAGTATAGGGAAAGGAAGGGATCCGTTAGCATAAACGGTAAGTAAATTAACGTGCACTTTCATCATGTAATGAAACACGTTCTTATAAACCCTCTATGTGTCTCAAGTTGAAATTCCGCATACATTAGAGTGCGGGGTTTGGTTTTCTGTTCTAAATACTGAATACTTAGCACAATATACGTTTTCGTGGAATTTATCTATACTATAATTGTAATAATATATTATAAAATAGAAAGAAAGAAATTAGATAAATGATTATTATCATTATTATATTAAATTAAGACGTTCTTACTCGTAGGCAAAGCGCGGCGTTAAGTTCCGCTACTTAACATACAATGCCTCTGAACTCGGCGGAAAGTGGGGAATGGAGTGTCTTAACACTAGGTTCCTTCTGCCTACTCCGCCTGTGTGCGGGATATAGCGTGAAGCTAAAAAAAAGATGTTCTTGTATGACAAATATTAATCCATATGACACAAATACATCTTATTGTTAGTTACGAGAGTGACTTCGACCATGTGATGTAACAATTTTTATAAGTTTACTTTCATTTTAATAATACAAATAAAATAAAAACTATTACTATTAATACTTACAATAATTAGATTTTTGATTTTTTTTAAACCATGCACAGATATATGAATACATAGATATTGATTGAGTAGTGCAACTAATCATCGAAACCCAAACATCAATTTGATATAACTTTAAACAATTTTATTAATTATAAATTAAAATATAACGCGGTTCATTTTTTTTACTAACATACAAATTCAGTCACAACCAATCGTCGACCAATCGTGCCAACAAAAACTATAAATATTTATAGCTTAGCATCAACTATTGCACAATCTTTAACCGTCTTGTCCTCGTACTAGCTAAACTTTTCCGTTGTAATATTTCACCCCCAACTTCTGAATCATGGTGCTTCTTTCAGTGATTTGATGATATTGCACTTCGACGAATACAGAGATCGAGAAGGGGGAAAAAATAGAAACAAGATGAATGACGTTGCCCGAGCGACCCTTGAGATAGGTATATTTGGATTATTTTCTAAGACCGCGTACTGGATGGCCAGTAATAATGTTATATAGTTAAAATTGTTAAATATTGTATTTTGCTAAATAATTATATTACCATTGACAAATGTTTCATTTTTTGACATAATGGAAAGTCCCTTTTTTCAAAACTTTATCGACTTTAAGCACCAATTACGAATAGAATCATTTCCATACATGCAGCAACGAGCAGATGCAATTGCGTTAGTTTAACTATCATATGAAAACTAAAGTTTAATAAATCACTTTCAAATTATTAGTATTTTTTTAAAAGAATTATAATTATCTTTATGCATTTGATATGAAATTTGGATTCTATCAACCCGTGATCACGAATTACTGTAATAGTTTCAAAACGTCAGATTTCAAAAATATATTTTGTGTGTTTAATTTTAAATAGTTATACCATTGATAGATAAGAATCTCAAATGTATAGGTAAATTATTACGTATGTACTTGTTTAGTTAGTTGAAACACACGAGATAATGCCTTCATTTCGCTGGAAGTAATCTCTATGTAGGAACATAAAAAAGAAGTCACGCACTTTGAATTTTTTAAAAGAAAAAATCTCTATCTAAATAGGTAACCACAAGCACTTTCGAATAGTCATTTAACATAAAATGTCAGCATTGTCATTACTACTGGAAGACCATCGAGAAACTCAACAGTTGCTATTCAAATATGATTTTGCAATAAGGTCAAAGTTATCATTATCCTTCACAGTGATCAACATTTAATTTCGTATTTTAACATCAGTATAATACTTAATAATTAACTCTAATATAAAGTATATTTAATAATATATTTTAAATCAAGATTATAAATTGCTTAAATAATATAAAAAAATATACAAAACATCCATGTGTCTTTTTAGTACGTAGTTTAAAAAAACGTACTCATTAAATTCATTTTACATCTATGTACATTTTACAGAATGTAATCTTTTTGAGTGAATGTCATTTTGTAATGTCTGTCAGTCTAACTTGTACGGTTTGTAGAGTATGTTGGTTTTTTTTTGGGTTTATGCTTTTTTCACATTCTGTCTAAATTTGAGATATTTAATGTTAAATGACAGAGCTCAACGCTTTGTTTTGCCAGAAGACAGTAATAAGAATTTAATTATATAACTCCCCCATTGGGAATTAAGTCCACAGCCAATTGCTTTAATTAAGCTATTAAACATGGAAGTCAGAGAAAACCTAGAGATTTCACTCTCCATTTTCCGAAGTCTCTACTACATTGCGTGTTGACTGAAAAAAAAAATTAACACTGACGGAGAATCGAAGCGAATTCAATCGCGTTTAAAGTCAGACACTGTTCCACTGTGCCAATGATTTTTGTTGATACAAATCATAAATATTTACCTGTCTGTTACGCCTGCCAAAACCTTGTAGTCCTGCATCTCCATATCCCCCATGTACTGCGAAAAATCTGAAAATTAAAAATGCCACAATTAATTACTAAACTTCATTTTACAAATAGTCCTAGAGACGTGTAAAATACGCGTTGCCTTAGCAACCTGTATTTCACTCTATAAAAAGTAAAAATAAAAATAAATAATAAAAAGTGTTTGTATATTGTATAGTTTATAAAAAGTGATTGTACATATATAAAACACATAGTAAGTGTTCACATGATACGCTGGAAAATACGTGAAAATGTAAACGAAGAAAAATTTTATTTTTAAAAAGTAACATAATTTTAACCCTACTTGTATATCCACGAGGCCGTAGTGGCCCAGTAGTATAGCGTCCGACTGTCAAAGCAATGCTTGAAGGTTCGATTCCCAATCGGAGAAAGGATTATAATTAAATGTTCATTTCTTCGCTCTGGTACCTAAGACAAAGCGTGGAGTTGAATTCCGCTACTCAACAGGCAAAATGTCTCAATTTTGGACGGAAAGTGATGAACGGAATGTCTTGACACTAGGCTCTCTCTGACTATCCCGCTATGCGGGAAAAAGCATGAAGCTATTTTATATCCACTTCGCTAATTTATTCTTTTTTTTAGCTTCACGCTGTATCCCGCACGCAGCAGGGTAGGCAGAGGGAACCTAGTGTTAAGACACTCCGTTCCTCACTTTCTAAAGAATTCGGAGGCATTGCGTGTTCAGTGGCGGAACTTAATGCCGCGCTTTGTCTCGGACACCAGAGCGAAGGAAATGGAAATAATAAATATTTTCACTCCTCGAGTGGGAATCGAACCCACAACCAACCGTTTACAGTCACACATTCGTGCCACTGCGCCACGACTGGCCCCTACATTCTATTTCTATCTATTTTTTAATAATTTTTGGTATCAACATATTGTTAATATAAAAGACACAGTACTTTATACACTCGATTATTTGAATAATATCATATTTTGCGCCTTTATATCAAAGAATAAACTGATTAAATGACGTATGAAGTAAATTGAATTTTGAAAGACATTTTATTCGACAGGCCCTAAGGGTGTTAGAGGGGTGTTTAGAAATTCAGAGCCTTAGGGCTTCAAATAGGGATGGGAAAGCTTGTATGTGAATACTAACACGTGAGTGAAAGACTTTAGAATTATGAACGCAAGGATCGTGAGTTCAAATCTTACTGAGTACAATTATTATTTCAACTTAAAGCGATTTTTTTGGTCATGTAAACTACAAAACAAAAGGTATTTTAAAGTGGACTCAAATGAAAGATTCTGCTTCTCAAAACATATATTGTCGCTAAATAGCTTATTTTGTGTAAAATAATTTATATATTAGCAAATAAACCCGAGAGTGTCAGGACATTGTCTTATAAATAGTAAAAATGCAAGTAATCTATACTAATATTGCAATGAATTCTGATATCAAAATAATTGATAACCCTGGGTAGATATAGAAACGTAGGCTACATGATTTTTCAAAATAACGCATTAAAAGGTTGCAATATAAAGAAATAGCTATAGTTTCGTACTTCACATGCTAAGATGCAAGCGGACCTCTAGTTTTAAATATATAAACCCCAAATGGGCTTCGAATCCACAACCAATGATTCCCAATTAGACAAAGCCCCACTACGCCACAGTAGAATCCACATAATAAATTTCCAATACAATCATAAAACTACAAGAACCTACACTCATCTCCCCAATAGACAGAGGCAAAGCGTATATTAATAATAAAATATTTTCTAACGCTGCACTATAGGTAAGCATTCGCTTATATTTGGTATTCGTGTCACACTGTGCTGTGGGGCGTCGACTAAATCACGCGCCGTTGCCGCCCGCTAAATGAATATTGACATCCAACTACCAGTGAATGGGTTGAATTGATAATCGACCTCTGTGTAATTTTGCTTCTAATCTGATATGTATGAGTGAAAATTATTGTATGTTTTATTATTTTTATTATAAATATAATATTTTTATAAAAAATTATAGCAACAAGACAAAACGGAGTGTCATGACACTAGATTCTCTCTGATTACTTTGTTATGCGGCTAAAAGCATAAAGTTACAAATAATCACAATTTTTTTCTTGCTCTATTTTAAAAGAATAAACACTTTCATGGTGTAATTGGTAAGTGAATAACTGAATGCAATTTGTTAAATGTGTATTCCATTGTCAGCTGACAAAATCTTTACGTGTGTATTTTTATCAAACGGCTCTAAATTTAATTTCAAACGGCTCCCAAAATAACAGAATACTGTGCTTAGATTGATGTATCAAAAGATTTTCTTTGCTCATCTAGAAAGAAAAGAAAAAATAACGGGAAAAAAAAAAATACAAGGATTGTCACATGCAATTCTTTCCCATCAGTTTAAAGGCTTGTCATTAATAAAGACAGCACATTATAAGTGGTCTACGGTGAGACATAAATATATCTATTTATATCTTACCGTAGATCACTTATAATGTATTAGACACTACTAACTAATTACATATTCACGGTCACGAGTCACCAAGGCGCAGTGTTAAACCGTCTAACTGAAAAAAAGGTTGGTTGTGAGTTCGATTCCCTGTCGGTGGATTGATTGAATTTAAATTATTATTTGAATACAATTTATAATTTTACCGCCGCGATGTTATTTTACCACCACTTAACTGTAGATAAGATATAGCTATCTTTATTCCTAGCAGAAAGTGAAGAACAGAGTTACTTAACACTAAGTTCTCTCATTACACTGCTATGTGGAAAAAGATGTAATGCTAGAATAAATAAAACAGGTATACAAAAAAAAGCAAATTTGTATATTAACTATACTTATATTAAATAAAAAAGCTTACTTAACAAAGCTCCAGCCATACCAACTTAGTCAAAGTCAAAATATAAACACAATAATAGAATCGCTTAACACAAATTGAAAAAGATGGCATCATCTGTCTTTGCGTCGTAATTTCAAGGTAAGCTGTGTTCTCTTTCTTTCATCAAATAGGGAGTAATACGGGGGAGGGGGGATGATAATGAATGAGACTGATTTTGCATAATTAAAAAGGGGTGCTTTAGATGATTACTTATTTCGATGAATTATGGTGTGGCTAGCACCGTCACTGCCATTGTGTTTATTTTAATATGAAAAGGCGACTTTCAAGAAAGATTGCGAGCTGTGTGAAATAAGAAAAATTATGAAGAAGCGAAAAATGATGACAGAATTTATTATTAGCTTAATTGTTTTTGACTTATTGTGCGTCATTTTTGTTTATTACGTTATAGCTTTTTTTTTTAATAGAGAAGCTCTGTTCATGGGCTCACTCACAGGTGCCCATGGCATTTGTTAGTATTAATTTGTATTGTGACAATTTTAAAAGCACTGAGACTTATATTTATTTATGTTATAGCTTGACGTGTTGGGGAGTAAAAATATATTGAGTTAAAATTCTGCATGAAAATTCACTCGCGTCGATTGTTTATTTTACTTTATACTAATTCACAGTTAACTTGATCAGTATAGTTTAAAATATTTTATTTTCAGTTTTATCCTTTTAATCGTGAAGAAGGGTAATCAAAGAAAACCTAGTGTTAGGCCACTCCGTTTCACTTCACATTACGACCGAATTCATACATGTCTCTAGGCAGAACTTATATTGTATTCTGTCAAGTGGAAATGAAACTGGCTCTTTGAAATAGTATATTTAATTAATAATAAGAACAAAACCAGGGGCCAGTTGTGACGCAGAGGCAAAAAAAAGTGTGACTGTAAAGCGACTGGTTTTGAGTTCGATGCCCACTTGAGGAGTGGAAATATTTATTATTTCCATTTTTTTCGCTCTGGTATGGAGATAAAGCGCGGCGTTAAGTTCTGCCACTTAACACGCAATGCTTCCGAATTCAGCAGAGAGTGAGGAACGGAGTGCCTTAACATTAGGTTTCCTCTGCCTACCCTACTGTATGCGGGATACAGCGTGAAGGTAAAAAAAAAGAAAAAAGCCAAGAAAAATACCTAAATACATTTGAACTCCCTATTATACACGTAACATAAACACACATTTTGACTAACTGAGTCATTGGAGTAGATATAGTTTCTTTCTACGACGTTCGAGGACTTTAATTTATCAAAACGATCAAAATTTTACTTTTTTAAAACACATTCTATATTTTTTTTAAAGTTAAAGTAAACAAAAAACATAAACAACTGATTTTTGCCGCAACACTAAGTACATTGCAATCTATGAGCTGAATATTTAAAAAAAAGTTACTTTTAAGATCTTCGAGGAGATGAGGGTCAGACGTGGCGCAGGCACAGTGTGAATGTAAAGCAATAGGTTGTGGATTCGATTCCCACTCGAGAAGTGAATATATTTAATATTGCCATTTTCTTTGCTCTGTTGACGAGGCAAAGCGCGGCGTTAAGTTCCGCCACTTAGCACGCAATACCTCCAGAAACGGGCGGGAAGTGGAGAATGGAGTGTTTTAACAGTAGGTTCCTTCTGCCTACCCTGCTATGTGCAGGGCACAGCGTGACACTAAAAACAAAAGAAAGATTTTCAAGTTTCATAACTATGCCACATGTATCATGGTAGGCAGAGACAACATAGTGTCCAGACACTCCACTTTCCGCCTAACTCTTGGAACTTAACGACTAACTCTTTGCCCTACCAAAATACAATGTATTAAAAAAAATACAAAAATATACTGAGAAACGAAATGGAAATACATATTATAACAAACAACATACATATTATTTCATCAGTCACATTACAATAAGCTATAATCAAAATTCTCAACACGCTTTAATTAAAATGTCATTGATTCATTAAATCTACAATTTCGCTGTAATTTTAACATTGAAAATTTACTTTGTCTGGTCATTTGTTCATTATAAATAATATTCAGTAACAGTTTTCATAGAATCATATGTTTTTAATAATAATATGTCAGTCGTGTCAGGGCCAGTCGTAGCGCAGTGGCACAAAGTATGACTGTAAAGCGACTGGTTGTGGGTTAGATTCCCACTCGAGGAGTTAAGGTCCGCGACTTAACACGCAATGCCTCCGAATTCGGCGGAAAGTGAGACACGGAGTGTCATTACACTAGGTTCCCTCTGCCTACGGATACAGCGTGAAGCTAAAAAAAATGTTATACCATATATACATTATATGTACACAGCTTCAGAGTTTGTTTTCGCATACCAAGGCAGGCAGAGAGAGCGTAGTATCAAGACACTCCGTTCTCCGTTTTCTCGTCGAAATTGAGACTGAGCGTGTTGAATGGCCACGCTTCGTCTTACCACAGCGGAACATATAAAATAATTGAAATATTTATAAGTGAGAATCGAACCCACAATCATAGCCTGCTACATGCAGTAGGTAATGACATAGACAATTTTAAATTATGTAATAGATATAAGTTACACTTAATATTTAACAGTTTAGATTTATATTGAAAAACTGAAGGACTCTCTTAGGGTATATTTTATAAACTTAGCTAGTTAAAGCTTACTTAGTTTTCTCACCCTGACATTATGAAAGAAAAAAGAAATTTATATAAACATTTAACCTTATATCCGTAGTGATATAAATTAAATATAAAAAAAAATGTTGAAATGTTGTGGATGCGTTGCCGACCTTAACGTGGGTGGAGGAAATGAGGGAAAAAGGATGGGGATGGTTGGAATAGGTAGAGAGAGCTCGCTTACATGCCATCGAACCGGAACACATCATCAGATGTTTGGCGGTTCGTCTTTGACATGATAGTGGCGGCGAGCCAGTCGGAGAATGAATCTCCTACCACCAAACTACTGGGTAACCCGCCTTTTACGGGACGCTGCCCAGCGATGGAGGAGAATTGTATTCTAACCTGTCCCCCCACGGGTAAAAAAGTACGAGTACATTGTCCCACCACATTACAAAAACCTGATAACTCCAAAACAAAAAAATACACAATCAGCGTTAAACGCATAACGCGGGCCGCATTCAAACCTAAAAAAACAGATTACCTCGCAAGTAACCGACAAAAAAAAAGCATTTGAGAATAAAACGAAACGAAATTGGCCCGGAACCCTAGGCCTCGTCCCAAGATCTGTCATTTAAAGTCGACGTGACAGGGGAAATAGAAAGGAAGCGTAAATCATTGCACACGAATACTTTTGCCTTTTGAAGTGTGCCAAGGCACCGAGTGGGTGGTTAGAATGGAAAATAAATCGATAGACGTGTACTTATCACGATCTGGGGCCGTGATGATTTTGATTTTTAAGTTTTTGAGTGAAGAAGAATAATACTTATTATGTAAAAGCTATATTTATATATAAGCAAATATATAAATAGCTAATTATTTTAGTTAAAAAGGTGTTTAAATTGTCTTTTTACAATGTCTTTTATGCAATTTCAAGAAGGAAACCTTCGTAGCGCAGTTTGAGGGCGTCTGATTGAAAATGTAACTGGTTCTGGGTTCGATTATATTTAAGAATGATTATATTTAAAATAATATATTTTTTCCGTTCTGGTGAGTAACTGAGACAAAGCGAGGCGTGAGTTTTTCCGATTAACAAGCAATGTCTGTATTTCGGATGTCTTCATACTAACATGCTATAGGTACGGTAAGAAACGACACAAAGTACAATAGCAAAAACTAGTAAAAATCTAGTATCACAATATTTCGTTCTCCATTTTCCGTTCTATATTTAACTCAGTGCTACGCTTCGTCTTACTAGAGTGAAAAATAATTTGATTTAAATAATTCCTCTGAGAAGATATCGAATCTATAACCACCGCGCTTACAGCCAGAAGTCGGCCTCAAATTCAAATAAACCTAGGTACATACATATATCCCAAGATTAAAATAATTTCGAAGTTTCAGCGACTTCAATTAAAAACGCACACGTACATAATATATTACGTTATAATAAGCTGATTAACGAATTATAATTAACGTATTAAAATGTTCAGTAAACATTTTCGGAATAAAGTTTCCACTTTTGATTAAAGTACTTTATAATTATTTAAGAATTCCTATATTATTTTAACCGCACAGTGAGGAATATTTGTATAAAATTCAACAGTTTTTTTTTCATATCATAAATAATTTAATTGGGGCCAGTCGTGGCGCAGTGGCACAAACGCGTGACTGTAAACGACTAGTTGTCGATTCGATTCCCACTCGAGGAGTGGAAATAATTAATATATCCATTTCCATTTTCACCGCTCTGGTATCGAGGCAAAGCGTAACGCCTCCAAAGTTCAGCAGAAACTGGGGAATGGAGTGTCTTAACACTATGTTCCCTGCCTGCCTACCCTGCTGTGTGCGGGATACAGCGTGAAGGTAAAAAAAAATAGCGTTATTGAGGGGTTAGTGCACAATTGTGACGCAGCGGGATATCGTCTGACTATAAACTCGATTGATATTAGGTTCGATTCCCTCTCGGGGTAAGGATTTTATTTAAATTATTTTCATTTTTTCCCTATTGACTCGATTTTGTGCGGAAATGGAGATTGAAAAATGGGGTGTATTGACATTAGGTTCCCTCTTTACGTTTTCCCGTATAGAAAGATAAAGCCTAGTTAGTGTAAAGCCCAAATTCGAAAAAAATGCTATGGCAAATCGCGGGCTAATTACAGGGACGACAAGAGAATAATTTATAAATAACCATTGCTTCATGTGAGGACTGAATTCAGAACCAACGCGTCTGCAACGCTTGTCCACTTTTCTACAGTTCGATACGTAGTACTGATGAATAATATTTAAAAACGAGACCTGAGTCATTAAATTTATGTATATCCAGAAAAAGTAATCTATACAACAACTAAATATACATAACATCGATCACAAACAAGTAATTCAAATTCAAACTAAACCCACTACATAGACCACGAAAAAAAAATCACTACATAGAAACCTGAGGCAAAGCGCGGCGTTAAGCTCCACCACTTAACACGCAATGCCTCCGAATTCGGCGGAAAGTGGGGAACGGAGTGTCTTTACACTAGGTTCCCTCTGCCTACCCTATTGTATGCGGGATACAGAGTGAAGCTAAAAAATAAATAAAGAAAAGAAAGCCTTATATATATTTTACCTAACATATATTTTAAATACAAGAATCACAAGTACGTATCTATATTATTGAAAATATCAACCTTAGCCATTATCTTTATTTTCTTGGGGTTCGTCCCTTTGTCCTCGCCCTAAACAATATTTGATAGCGCTCATCTATTACCCAACACAATATTTCGCCTCAATAAATGATGATACTTGGAATTTATACGCCATTGTGCAAACACGTTTTAATCATGAAAATGTTAGGTTCATAAAAGTCAAACAGGAAAATTGTTATTAAATCAACGAGATATATTTTCTTTGTCGTTTTTGTATGTTTAAAATATTTTCTTTTTATATTATTTATAAAGAACTCCTGACTTATATTTAATAGTGGACAAAGACAACGTAGTGTTTAGTGTCTCCATTCTTCGCATAACAAAACTACATAGAACTAGATGTGCCCGCGACTTTGTCGTTTAAGAAAGCACTTATAATTGTAAAATCAAAGGATCTTAGTTTACTTAGTATTACGTCTGCCATTTGCCAGTAAAAATTCTAGGTAAGGTTCATTATTTTGGCTAAGAAAATATAGAATAAACGGTTCCATCATACTTTTATTTTTATTTATTTAAGTATGAAAATTATTTTAGACAAAATTTCAATATTTTATATTGGTTTATTGTGTTATGTCATTTCGTTTATCTTAGAGGATATGCAAACCCTGGTAGGCATTAAAATTAATTATTAACACGAAGCATAAGTAACGATATTTACATACTATAGGAGTAAAATATAATTTTAATACTACTTCCTCATGGAAAATATTAAACCCTAATTATAAGTAAAGAAAAATTGCCTGTCATAGTTATAATCTGTTTATACTTAATAAACATTAAATCAACATAATTGTATAAAAGCGCTAAATATACAAAAATACGTAAACACAAACAAAAATAAACAATTTATTTAAAAAAATCCAATACACAATCACATTTTCTTTAGAAGAAGAAATGAAAAAGTTCAGAATTCGTTTCAACGTAAAGACCCTATGGTTATTCGGCTATCAATGTACAATTTATAAAAGGCGAAATTCATTATAAATTTTCGGGCGTGTGAAGAGTGTTACGTTTCGGGGGCGATTTTCAGGAAATTTACAAACTTTCACCGTTTTCTCATTTACGGGGGGTTTTCTTTCGCACGTGCGCGGAATGGCCGGAAGTTGAATGCGGAAGATTAGCAAAATCGTAAAATAAAAATTGAAATAGAAATTAAACGAAACTTTTTTGGTTATCGCTTCAGTTAGAAAGTAGGAGGTTACAGGTTCATTTGAATTAAGCATTTGGCACTAAGTTTCAAACTATTGTTTTTTTATTATAACTAAATTATAGATGGGGGTCCAGATGGAAGGCTTGCTCGCAGCGATCCCCGCCAGTCCTACTTGCTAGGACTGCAGCGTTCCATCCGCCAAGATCATCAGGGCACAGAATGTTAGGGCGTTCCCCCGAGGCGACGCGCACCAGCGCGTCCCCGTTGGTGTGAGAAGTGGGGAGGGGGAAGGAGACGAGTGCGGCGTTGGGGACCGCCACCCGACACGCCATGTCCGAGACGGCGGGAAGTGGAGGACGGAGCTACAAATAGCTACGTGGAATGTAAGAGGAGGGATGGAACAGAAGATGAATGAACTACTAGATGTGATGGATGATAGAGATCTGGATGTGATCTGTGTGACTGAGACCAAGAGAGAGAGGGGAGTAACACTACCGATCTGCCGGGCGGTCGCGTGGCTCTCTGGGCCGGCGTACCAGAGAGTGGTCGCGGGAGCCAGGGGATAGGTGTGTTATTGTCCTCTCGATTGGTGTGTGCAATGGTGGAATACAAGGCGATCAACCCGAGGCTCCTTTGGGTTCGCTTTAAGCTGGGGATAACAAGATTATTCTTGTTAGCGGCCTATGCGCCAGTATCCTCAGCTCTATCAGGCGAGCTAGAGGAGTTCTGGGAGAGTGTCAGGGAAGTTCTAGGTAGCGTAAGAGCAAATGAAAAATTAATAGTGTGCGGTGACTTGAATGGATGGGTCGGAACCGAGCGGATCGGTTACGAGCTAATATTAGGGAAGTACGGTGATAGGAGAGTGAATGAGGCTGGTAAGCTTATTTTGGAACTTTGTAAGGAGAAGAATTTGTTTGTGGTAAACACGATGTTTGACCACAAACAAATTCATCAGTACACATGGGAGCGAATGGAAGAGAAAAGTATGATTGACCTATTCCTGGTGGATCAGCGTATTCGGAACCAAGTTATGGACACGCGAGTGTTTAGGGGTGCCGACTTGGGAACAGATCACTATCTAGTTGTTACTAGAATAAGGGATCTGTTCACAGGCTGGCGCGCCCGCACGAGGTGTCCAAACTTGGAGGCGAATAATCGCGTAAGAAGCTGGAAGCTTCAAGATCCACCCATTAAAAAGGAATATAAAGAAAGGGTGTCCAAGAAGCTAGACAGCTGTGAAATAGGAAATGTGAGTGTAGAAGTATGCTGGCAGAATCTTAGGAATAGTATGATTGAAGCAGCAACAGAGGTGTGTGGTACTGCGAAAAGAGGCTTTAGTAAAAAGCGCGACGAATGGTGGGATGATGAAGTGAAAGATGCCGTAGAAAGAAAGAAGAAAGCATGGCAGGATTATAAGGCCTCTGGTAAGAATAAAAGTATGAGAGAGATCAAGAAGAAAGAGTATAAGTTGCAAAAGCACCAAATGAAAGCACTGATTAAGGCGAAGCGTGAAAAGTCGGAGAATGAAAGAGACGAAAGGTTGACGAACAACTTCCGAGAAAACACGAAGCTTTTCTGGAGAGAAGTTAGTGGTTCTCGGGGTTCTTCGTCAACCTGCAGAATGAAAGGGGTGCTTTCGAAGGACGGTGAAATATTAACAGAACCAACACCTGTTTTGCAACGATGGGCGGAATTCTACAAGGAGATGTATGAATGTGATAACGCCTCTGTCTCAAGTAACAGCGATATGCTGAATCTTGATGTAGCAGACGGCGAAATCAGTATAAAAGAAGTAGAGAGTGCCATAAGAAGTCTGAAATGTGGTAAGGCAGCGGGAGCAGATGGAGTTACTACTGAGATGATCAAACATGGTGGGCCGCGCGTCTTGGACCTGTTCTTTCATCTGTGCAATTTATGCTGGAAGAAAGGGGAGGTCCCAGATGATTGGCGAGGCGCAGTCATCGTGCCTTTGTATAAAGGCAAAGGTTCACAGATAGACTGTGCAAGCTATAGGGCTATCAGTTTGATTAGCTTAGGTAGTAAAATTTATGCTAAAATTTTAGCGAGAAGAATGCAAGAGAGATCTGAGAGGCTGTTGTGGGAGGCCCAAGGAGTCTTTAGACCCGGAAGAGGGTGTATGGACCAGATCTTCTCCCTCCGCATGATCACAGAGAAATTCTTGGCTGTAAACCAAAAAGTTTTCTGTGCTTTAGTGGATTTGGAGAAGGCATTTGACAGAGTTGTGCGAAAGAAGCTATGGGAGATACTGCCTCGGTACAATGTGAACGGACCCTTGTTGCAGGCTGTAAAGTCTCTTTACCGAGATCACTCAGCCTGTGTACGAGTAGGAGCTGGCATGTCGCCTCGGTTTGATATTCAATCGGGTGTCAAACAGGGTTGTGCCATGTCAGCTTGGCTGTTCAATTTGTACTTGGATAGTTGTCTCCAAGGAGTGAAACAAAGTGATATGGGAGTGAAAGTGGGTGACTTGAAGGTAAACTGCCTGTTGTACGCAGATGATGCAGTGCTTATTGCATCATCAGAATGCGAGTTGCAGGCATTGGTCACCATCCTGAAAGATGGGTGTGAAAATAATGGTCTAAGCCTGAATGCGAGTAAAACTAAGATTCTGGTATTTGAAAGAGACGAAGAAAGAACGGAATGTAAGATAATGGTTAACAGAAAGAAATTAGAACAAGTGAATGAGGTGGTATATTTGGGAAGTATGTTTAGCAGAGATGGAAGATATGATATGGATGTTGAAAGGCGTATTGCTGCCGGTAACAGGGTTAACGGTGCCCTCGCTGCGTTGATGCGACGGCGGAACGTGAGCATAGCCGCACGTTTAGCTGTGCACAATGCAGTGCTGGTACCGACTCTGCTATACGGCAGCGAAACGTGGGTATTGCAGAAGAAGAATGAAAGAAAGATGAATGCTGTGGAGATGAGATCTCTTCGAAAGATGTGCGGAGTCAGCTTAGCTGACCGAATCCGCAATGAAGAGATACACAGAATGGCAGGTATTAGCGAGAACGTCATAGTAAGAATGAAGAAGGGCGTGCTCAGGTGGTTTGGGCACGTCGAGAGGATGAGTGATGGAAGAATGGTAAGAAAGATCTATGAAGCAAAGGTGAGTGGTAAGCGAGGCAGGGGGAGGCCTCGGTTGACCTTCGAAAACACAGTATCGATGATACTGGAGGAAGGTCACGTAAAAAGCATGAGGACCCCCCGGAGGGCGTGTATGAAGAGGTTGATGACTGTGGACGAGGCGAAAGAAGTATGCAGGGACCGTAGCGTTTGGCGCTCCGTTCTCTCTGACTACCCCGCAAGGGATACAGCGTGAAGCTAAAATATAGACACTTTCATGTTTCTTCCCACACGACAGAGTAGACAGAGAGAACCTACGATCATGACACTTATTGAGTAGTGGTCCGAGAAAACGCAACGTTGTATTTCGCCACACATAACGTCCTGAATTCAGGCTGAAAATAGCGAACAGAATATAACGGCATTATGTTTTCTCTACGTTTTCATTGCATCCAGTGCTATGCGGGAAAAAGCGTGAAGCGGGAAAACAAAAAAGAACAAGTTTTAGACCTATACCATAAAATGAACTAAATATAATTTAGAAATTAAAAAACAAAATCTGATTAAAACAAACAAAAAAATAACACAATATCAAATACAACAAAATATTACTATCCAGCAAATCCTTTGTAATCTAGTCCTTTTGTCAAAACAGTCGTACCTACGTACCACCAATTCAGTAAAAATACGTAGAAGGCAAACCAAAAAAATATATATATCATATATTAAATCAACCGAACGAAAAGCAAACTTTGTCGTATATTATCAGTTTAATAAAAACGTTATCCGGTCCAGCGAGTTAGGGTCAGATAATACCGAATCACGGTTATTTACCTCCCAATATGTAAGAGTATTAAAGAAAATAATCTAATAGAATCTGTATACAATGCTGAAGCAAAAATTGCAATACGTAATCATTGAATCAAGATATGTTTTATTACAATAAAGACAAGGGGACAGCCGTGGTGTAGTGGCACAAGCGTGTGACTGTAAACGACTGGTTGTGGGTTCGATTACCACTCGACGTGTGGAAATATTTAATATTTCCATTTCCTTCGCTCTGGTATCGAGGCAAAAGCGTAGCGTTAAGTTCCGCCACTTAACACGCAATGCCTCCGAATTTGGCGGAAAGTGTCTTAACACTAGGCTCCCCTTGCCTACCCTGCCGTACGCGGGATACAGCGTGAAGCTGAAAAAAAACACAATCGTGGCGCAGTGGGACAGTGTCTTACTGTAAACGCGATGGTTGTGTGTTCGATTCTCACTTGGGAGGACTGATTATATTTAAATTACTAGCGACCCGCTCGCGGCTTCGCCACGTGAACTACCACTTTCATCCACTATTGCCTCTTTGGAATTGGTTTTTTTTTTATAAAAGGGGGGTGGTCTAAATTTAACCTTGCGTCACTAATTATCTACAACACATCTAGTACAATGTCTATACTATTTGATAACGTATAGTGATAACTGATCTAGTAAGAAAACGTACGAAATCTGCTATCATATCAGATTTATATGATAGCAGATTTCGTACATATATACCATCAGGTATATAGTATTATAAACTGGTCATAATATCTTAAATAAATTTTAGACTTTTTATTTTATTTTACAATTGTGTTACTTACTGGTATTAAAAAAAATACCTTTACTTGCAAATAATCAATATAACTTGACTTTGGTACTTTTTATTTTTCTGCGGGAACTATATTGAATACCAGGGTAAACTAACGTCGCTGGGTGAACTACTACTTTCATACCCTATTTTAGCACCTCTGGAATTATTTTTAAAAAAGAGAGGTAGCCTATATTTGACTTTGCCTTATCAACTATTTCCTGAGAAAATTAATCGAAATCAGTCAAGGAGTTTAGATCTTTCATTCTCACTATATTCTTAACATACATAAGTTTCATCCACTGTTTCAACCTCCTAGGGTTTGATGTTTTTTAAAAAGTAGCCTATATTTGACCCTACGACTTCTTCTTTTCGAATTTCATCTAAAGCGGGCTAGTAGATTACCCGTGAAAACAAAACCTATAGAAGAGATACAGATTTTTGCATTTTTATAATAATATTAATGAGTACGAATATATCTAGTACAATGTCAACTATATAATAACAGATGGTGACAGAAAACGTAGTGACATTTGTTGTCATATAGATAATATAAAGTTTTGTAGACCGGTCAAATGTATTTTTAATAGCAAATTATCTTCAATAAATGTTGTGCTCAATTTATTTTATAATTATTTTAAGTAATATTAGTGATATTAAAACAAATTTAGTTTCACTCGTGAACTATCAACACAATTTAAATGTTTTTTTTTATTTTATTTTTCTGCCACAGTTGTATAGAATACCAGGATGAAAACTATCCCATATGTTGCTCTAACCTTTAAGCTAACTCCATACAAAAATTCATTAATTTCTACCCGGTAGATATCAGTATATAAATGATTTATTTATATCGGTTTTTTATTTTTTCCAAAAAAACTACATGGAAAACCGGGATAAAAACTATCCTATATGTACCTTTGGACTATAAGCTATCACTATACCAAAATTCATTCATTTCTGTCCAGTAGTTTTTGCGTGATTGGCGAACAAATTAACAGACAGGCAGACAGACAGACAGACAAAAATTCTACTGAGTGGTTTTTTCGCCTCTGTTATCGATATATTAACATACCCAATTAAATTTTTTCTGAAATTTTTCATGTACAGAATTGACTTTTCTACTCTTTTATTATATATATAGATATAGATATAGATATAGATTTTCATTTTTCCGCTCCGGTACTGAAGAGCTCGGCATTAAGTTCCGCCACGCAATGTCACGATTTCCAGTTGTAAGTAGAAATCAGATTATAACACAAAGTTCTGAATGCTCACCTGTTTGAGAAAAAAAAGAACAGTTTCTCGTTCGTGTACATCGCAACAATATCTAACTTTAAACACAATGCTTGTGCTACGATTTACACCCGAGCCATTGATTATAATTAAATCACTTTAAATTCGACGACGAATGAAACACGGGGTTGAGTTCCGCCTTTCAACACACAACATCTTAATTCAAACCAAAAGGGGAAACAAATACTATCTCAAAACAACAAAAGAACATAATTAAATCTATATTTTTGGCGACCCTTCTGTAAGAGATGTGCAAAGAAAAAAAAGCACTCATTAATTTGTAGTATACACCTCCATACGTGAATACGGTTTAACAAAACGCTTTATGAAACGTTGAAACGTGCTTAAATTCGTTCAAAGCCGCCAGTATCTTAATAGGTGCTGTATTTTCAAATATATTTACTTTATTTTCATTATGTCACAATTTTAATGAGACTTTACTTCGCTAAGGTTTGTGGTTACATTTTACTTGGAATTTAATTTTTGTTTGTACACATATACAACATGTTAATATTATTTTCAGGCTCATAATTTTCTTGTACAGAAAGTAGGGTAGGGTAGGGTAGACAGAGAGAACGTAGTGTCGAAACTCTCTGGTCTTCACCCAGTTTCAATCCATAATGATATATTATAAATGCGAATGTCTGTCAGTTAGTCTGTCGCGCTTTCATAGCTAATCTACCGGTCCGATTTGGATTATATTTAGAATGAAAATAGTAAAAATTACTGGGTCAAATATAGGCTACTTATTTTTTAAAAAATGTACGTTTAAAGGGTTAAAATAGGGGATGAAAGTTTAAATGAAACAACTAAACCGCTTGACGACTTGTAACGAATTTTAGCATAAATATAGTTGATAATCCAAGGTATAAGCTACTTTATTTTTTAAAAACCCAACCTTGAAGGTTGATATATACCGAAACAGCTATATAGTTCACGCGGTGAAGCCGCGAGAGGGCCACTAGTATGTTAATATCTGCATATCATACAAAAATATGACTCGAAATACTTTAATGACAAAATAAAATAATAACATAATCTTGAGAATATAATCTATACCACTGATCTATTCACCAAGTCAAGGGGCTAGAACAAAACGCAAACGTACCCCTATAGCCTACTCAACTGTATCTAACGTAACTCACTTACGACTATTCAATTTGTTCGGGGGTTATTTTTGAAACAATTTGCCGGTCGACTTGACGTGTTTGTTTCGCGGGCGGCGTTCGTGCGTGTAGTTGGTAACTGAGAAACACTGAGGTAAGGATACTGAGAAAAAATCTCTAAAGGTAGACACATTTTTTGATAGATAAGAAAGAAAATTAGAGCTTACATTATAAAAAAAATCGTTATAAAAAACATTTAGCATTTTTCGGACACAACAGGATCAGAGATGCTTGTCCAACGCCGTATATTCTCTTACCAGAATAGGAAAACGAAGGAATAGAGAAGAGAATCGAAGCCATAACCACCATATATACAGTTAGACTAATGATATAATCTGGGGGTACAGTTTTAGTTCTAATACTGAATGAAAAAATCATAGAAAATATTCTATTAAAAATCAAACCTGTAACCACACTTCTGATCTTCAATACGATATTGACATATTATTACTATAAATAAAAAAATCTTTCTTATTTAATGGCTAAACTCAATTTCGCATATTGTCTTAGATACCAGTTACCGAGGAGAGAAATCAAGATAATTTAAAATACAATAATTTTCTCAAGCAGAAATCGAACCCACTACCATTGCGCTTACAGTAAGAAGCTGTCATTCCGCCAAGTTATTTCAAATATAGATTCAAACAGTTTCAATCACCAGAGGCTATCCCTTTTATCTTTTGCATAATAACATGATAATACAAGGGTTTAGTACAAGTACATGCAAGGACACGATTACCATAAAACATTACAATCGAAACTTGAATTTCAAAACACCCCAGCTATTGAATTAATTGATTCAATCTACTTACTTTAATGCTGTTATATTGTTAGAGATGGTCATATTTAAGGCATTTTTTATAGATTTGAAAGTGAAAAAATATTAATAACTTAGTGTTAAGACACTCCGTTCCCCACTTTCCGCCAAATTCGGAGGCATTGCGTGTTAAGTGGCGGAACTTAACGCCGCGCTTTGCATCGACACCAGGGCAAAGAAAATGGAAATAAATATTACACAACCAGCCGTGTTGCAGTCACTTTTTGTGTCACTGCGCCACGACTAATATTGTTGTACAAGTGTATATTATAGTAAGTTCAAAGAATTTCCAGTAAAACAGCATTTACCAACTTAAATTATATTATAGCCATTGTGAGACATTGACTGACTGTAAACACAATAGTTGTGAATTCTATACCGATTCAGAGAAATTATTGCATTGGAAAATTTCATTTTCCCCCTCTGATAGGATAAAACACGGCGTTGAGTTACGCCACCCAATCCACCATATCACGAAATAAGACGAAAAGCAGATGGCGTAGTCTTGATACTAGATGCACTCTGCCTACTAACGGGAATCTATAAACTCATAACTAATTTTGATTATAGTCAAACGCTAACCCACTGCGCCATAATGGACTAACTAGAGAATTAAGTATATTTTAAAAGTAAATATTTATAACCAGGATTGCAACCCACTACCAATCACATTGTTAACCGAGACATAGTATAGGCATATATTGACATATATTTATGTACAAATAACAAAATAAAGCCTGGTATATTCCACCATTGCATTGATTGGTAGCAAACGCGCAATCTATTCGAATGGTATGTTTGTTATGCGACGCTTGTAATATCCTAACAGAGCATCGATGTATAAAAGGAAAGTTAAAATCTATAACACAATATCTATACGTACATAAAATTCCCATACAGTTCTTAGTGACCAGTCACTCTATCCATACACTCACTAGTACTTTACAAACATTACCTATTAAATTTTTGACAATTAAAGTGTATATATACTTAGATATATAAACTTTTTTGTTGCTTTGACAACGAATTCTATAGGTATTCGGTAGTTTTACGTACACGAGGAATGAAACCAATTTTTTTTCACATAAAATAAAAATAAGACTTTTCTTACCTTTTTAAAATTTTATTAACACACTTAGGAACCTAAAAAATAATTATAAAAATATAACTTATTGAACTAATGGCTTAGAGGTCACAATGCTTGTACGGTCTCCAAAAGGCACGAATTCAAATCCCGTTGCGTTCAAATTATAATACACTTTCTAAAAAAGTATATTTTTCTCAATAAAAAATCAATAACCAAAGCAATTAATTATAATAGCCCGCCCACAGCAGGGTAGGCAAAGGGAACCTAGTATTAAGATACTCCGTTCCCCACTTTCCGCCGAATTCGGAGGCATTGCGTGTTAAGTGGAGGAACTTAACCCCGCGCTTTTACCTCGACACCAGAGCGAAGAAAATGGAAATATTAAATATATTCACTCCTCGAGTGGGAATCGAACCCACAACCAGTCGTTTACTGCCACACGCTTGTGCCACTGGGCCACGACTGGCCACACACACATTAATTATAATAAAAATGGCTTTTCGAGCATCATATTAATAATAATCCGTGATACTCGCACGGCTATCGAATAAATGGTTCTCAGAACAAGTAATTTTCAATAAAGCGATGATTGAGGAGGAAAGCCGTCATCAATCACTTGGCGTGTCACTTTGACAGCGTTTAGGGTGTGGGTGACCATACGCTTCATACTCTAAATATTTGGTATAATAATATGACGTTATTAAAAATAACTTAGCGGCCGGTATTAATATTATTGAAAATTATTAAAAATAAAAAAGTAAAAAGCCCGATATTTTTTTTCTATATAAGTATATATATGCGATTGGTGATTTAATATTTTGATGTATCAAGTGTACCTATTTAATGTATCTCTGACGTTCAGAAAACCCTCCTCTGCTTTTATTTTCCATATAAACTACTAAGTTTGTCGCCCCAAGAGAGTTTAGAGTTATTGGCCGCATAATATTCAAAAAAGGGACACAAAGTAATTTGGTTCATGTATTAATATAAAAGTAGCATTAGACACACGTAAATGTCAGATGTCAGAAGCTAATACAAGAACTAATTTGTTTCACGTAGTGATACACTTAAATAAACTTATAACTAAACTACTACGAAAAAAAAGGCCATAATACGTTCAATCTTGACATAGTGGGGCAGTGTGTGACTGTAAACGTGATTGGAACATATTTCTAAACTCATTTCTCATTTAGAAAATATATTTTTTTTATAGATATAATTTATATTTTGTTATAGTTGAAACAAAGCGGCATTGTACTCTACTTTGCAAGACGGAGTGTCTCAATTTCTAAATGTCAAGGGAAAACGGAGTGTCTTGACACTATACTCTCTTTGACTACATTGCAACGCAATTTCCAAACACCAATAATTCAAATCTACCTGTGAGTACAACTCAATATTACGTATACATATGTATATATACATATTCAACACAGTCGTGGCGCAGTGGCACGAACGTGTGACTGTAAACGACTGGTTGTGGGTTCGATTCCCACTCAAGGAGTAGAAATATTTAATATTTGGCGTTAAGGCTCGCCACTTAACACGCAATGCATCCGAATTCGGCGGAAAGTGGGGAACGGAGTGTCTTAACCCTAGGTTCCCTCTGCCTACCCTGCTGTGTGCAGGATAGTGTGAAGCTAAAAAAAAATATTCAACACAATCAAAAATTAAGAAAAAGCCGACTTTACCTGAAAACAAAATCTGAAAACCCTTCTCATAATTAAGTAAAAAAGGTAAAGTAATTAAAAAATTACAGACCTTCTAACAAGGTGTAAAATATTTCCATTTGGCGCTCAAACAAAGCACATAATATATTAAAAACGTACCGTAATAGGGAAAAGATAACTTTTGTTATGAAACATTAGGAGGGATCGTCTAATTGACAGTTTTGCCGGTAATCGAGTTAGCTCCGCCACTTTGCGAGATTGGAATCGTTGGTAACGAAACACGAAATCACGCCGGAGCTAAGTATTGCGTACGCTTCAAAATTATAATATGTTTATTTAATAAAGTTAGGAGAGTATTTAAATGTGTTTATATATATACTATGATAGTGAGAAAATTTAGTTAAAATAATATTCTACTACACTAGTTCGGTTAGTATAATTAATCTATAGATATACCCATATAAATACATATACCCATATGCATATTCTCATATACGTATGAATAAGAAACATCAAAATAAATATTTTCATAGAGTTCTGGTTACTGTTACAGCTTCACTTTTTTACCCATACAGCATGGCAGCCAAATAGACCTAGAGTCTAGGTACTCCATTCCTCACTTTTTGACTTTGTCTTCTACATACTGTTGTTTAAACAAGATAATACCTAGTGAAAGTCAGTCATATATGAAAATTATAATAAAAATCCATTAAAATTACTACATAGGCTACTTATTTTTTCAAAAATCAACCTCTAAAGTGTTGAAATAAGGGATGAAAGTTTATATGAAAAATCTACACCGTTGACCGATTGTAACGAATTTTGGCATATATATAGTTGATAATCCGAAGTTAAACAGAGGCTACTTTATTTTTCAAAAATCCACCACCGAGGGTTGAAATATATCGAACAGCCACGTAGATGACGCGGCGAAGCCGCGAGCGGACCGCTAATATAATATAAATACATGTACATGGGGCCAGTCGTGGCATAGTGGCACAAGCATGTGACTGTAAACGCCTAGTTATGGGTTCGCTTCCCACTTGAGGAGTGGAAATATTTATATTTCCATTTTCTTTGATCTAGTGTCTAGGAAAAGCATGGCGTTAAGTTCCGTCACTTAGCACGCAAAGCCTCTGAATTTGGCGGAAAGTGGGGAACGGAGTGTCTTAGCAATAGGTTCCCTCTGCCCACCCTGCAGTGTGCGGGATACAGAGTGAAAAATATACATCTCCGTTCATCAAACTCAAACAAAAATAAAAACCACACAAAAAAATATTTAAAATTTAACAAACAAAAACATACAAAAAAAAAAGTAAATTTTCAAAGTAATCATTTCACAATATACCCCTTAATGAAAACGGTTCAATTCTGTTCCAATCACAGTGCTATGGCAACGCATCTGTCGCATCTGTAGGACTTCACCCCTTTACCCCAGTGGGGCTTCGCAAGGTGACTAATGATTGGCGACCTGACCTTAGTATTATAATTAATTCAAGTCACGCGGTTTTATTATAAAAAACGTGATTTAACAAGAAAAAAATGATGAATAATGTTGAAAATTGTTCGATTTGAGAGGAAATATGAAAAGTCTTTTTATATAAAGGACGAGAGTCGAGATCTATTTATGTATATTTTTTTCACTAATGTTAAGAATACACTGTAACTTTGAAGTGTATAAACACTGAACATTTATTTTATGTCATTTGCATTTTCAATAATTAATTAAAATATGCAGCAGCAGCAGCAGAATTCAAAGCTGTGCTTTTTGAAACTGTCCAAGTGTTCAGGCGGTTATACGCTAATGTGTTTAATTCGCCAATCGTCACTGCGTTCACCATAACAAATAATGATATAGCTTAGCGGTCAGACCACTTGTACGACTACCAAACAACGCGGGTTCGAATCCCGTTACGATCAAATTTTAATTTGTTTTACAAATATATTTTCTGTGATCCTAAGTGCGTGTAGAATACTATCAAAATCTTTAAAACGTGAATTAATTTCCCAACATGACTGACATTAACTTCCTTATACTCAAAAAACAAATCATACACAAACAACACAGAATTCGAAATTAACATCGCTCTTCGAAATCTTGCAATAAGATTGCAAGGGATCGCAATTTTGCAACAATCACGCCGCGGGTTTACTTTGCCGCCTCGCAAATAAGGTTTTGAACTAAAGCAGGCGCCTCGGGTCATAGAAATGAGCAATAGTTCGCTACGACGACGAGTCGCTGCCACTTTGTACCTGCTTATTGACATTTGAATGATTACGTCTGTTTAGAATAGGTCTAGTACATAGAGAAAGCTGCTTATATTAGTATTGAGAACGAAGTTTGAAGATTGGATTTTTTTAAGAAGGAAGTAATAATGCAGTTTTATATTTTTTCCAACATAGCAATGAAAAATCTAGTGTCTTCACACTAAGGAGAGAGTGTCTTCACGCTCTATCTTTCACTTTCTTCTCGAATTAGGAATATTGCATGTTCAGTAGTGAAACTCAACGCCACCTTTTGACATGTGCACATTCACCAGAGTGGAAAGAGAGAGAGAGATTCTACCAGTCAATTTCTGACAACAGACTATTGTAAAGTCCTTAAAACGTCAGGTATTCTGAAATGTGTTTTCTAATACCAAAAATTATACGTGAATAATCCGGTTAAAATAATTTCATTTGAAAATCACGAAAACCATCTTTGTTTGTAAGATAATCCATACTTATATTATAAATGCGAAAGTCTGTGTGTTTGTCTGTCACGCTTTCACTGCTCATCTACCGGTCCGATTTGAATAAAATTTAGAATGAAAGTAGTAAAAGTGACTGGGTCTAACATAGGCTACTTATTTCTTCAAAATGAACCTCTTAAAGGTTGAAATACGGGATGAAAGTTTATATGAAAAATCTAAATCTTGACCGATTGTAATAAATTTTGGCATAAATATAGTTGATAATCTAAGCTTAAACATAGGCTACTTTATTTTTAATAAATGCGCCCCCAAGGGTTGCAATATAACGAAATAGTTAACGCGGCGAAGTTTGCTAGTTCTTATATAAAAATCGAACTAACAACCAATCACAATCAGACGTTATCCCACTACGCAACAATGCATACAAATATGCCTATCACAGTAATTCACACATACATACATGCATACGTATATATATACATAATATTGACCATATGCAATTAAGATAGTATAAACTAAACGCTGAACTGGAGAGATCCATTATAGCAAGCAATCCTCGTAGGATAATTACTAACGAAACAATTTTGCTAATTGGCAAGCGTAGACAGTGGCGACGTCTGCAATACACTCTACTGCAAACTTGCCGGTTATTATCGTATTATATTGTATGCGGTAGCAAATATATTGGATTTCATGTTGTATTACAAAGCATTAGGAGGCCGTAGTGGCGCAGTGGTACGGCGTTTGTAATTACGATTGGTTTTAGGTTCGATTTCCGTTCTGAGCAATGGTTATTTGATTTAATTACTATTCTTCAGTGAAACATATAAATATTACATTTAATATTATTCTCTCTTTTTGTCTTTGATACTGAGTGTTATCTACAAAAAGATTCAAAATATTCCTAAACATTCCTTCAATTTCGTATTGAACTGACAACCACAATGTCAACTCTATCTAGTTAGGCTCGTCTGAGTCGTAGGAAGATCAATTAGGTACTTTCCAGTTAAAATATATTTTTAGTAATCTACACTTAAATATTTATATATTAATAATTTAGAATATATGAGTTCACACCTTATTGCACCCTTAGTTATGGCTTTGATTTTTTTTCATTTGTTAAATCATCAGCAACAATTACATTATATGTACCTGTTAAGTATGTTAACACAGTGTTTCTTCATCAATGAGAGCTCAGTATCATTCATTGTTTCAGGATAAATTAATATATAATAATATTAATAAATTAATATATAATAAAATAATTAATATGTAATAAAATGTGATACTAGCAGCTGCCTGTAAATTTGTTTGTGTGGACGTAAAAATATATTTTTTAATTTAAACATATTACTTCTTTATGAAACAAAAAGGTTAATGATGAGAAGAATGACCAGTCGTGGCCCAGTGGCACAAGCGTGTGACTGTGAACGACTGGTTATAGGTTCGATTCCCACTCGAGGAGTGGAAATTATATTTCCATTTTCTTCGCTCTGGTGTCGAGGTAAAGCGCGGCGTTAAGTTCCGCCACTTTGTTAAGTGGCGGAAGCCTCCGAATTCGGCGGAAGGTGGGGAGCGGAGTGTCTTAACACTAGGTTCCTTCTGCCTACCCTGCTGTGTGCGGGATACAGCTTCACGCATATACATAATACACTTTTACATTTTTTTAGCTTCGCGCTGTATCCTTTGCGGGATAGAACAGATTTATTTATAAATTAGAACTATATTTATTTGTAAATTAATTATTAAATTTGACTATTTAAAAATACCTTTACTTTAAAAATTGTACTAGAAGTAGTTAAATGTGTATTTAAAAACATTATAAGTTTTACTGAGCTCTTAAGTATAAATGCGATCGTCATAAGAGAAACAAAATAATGTTTGCACGCGCATATGAGTAGATATCTGAACTACTGGACGAATATGAATGAAATCTTCTTTGTTGTATACTTTTTAAGCTTAGGCAATACTCAGGGTATAATTGAGGAATGCGACACCTGATAAATAACCCTAATGGATAAGTCATACTATAAGAAATAAATAAATAGCGTTTTAATAAGTGGCGTTTTAATAAGTTTTTATAGGTGGGAAGGGTCAATAAGTCCACGGAAAGCGGGGCAGCTCCTAGTATAAAATATATCTAATTTTTTTATAGCTTCACGCTGTATCTCGCACACAGCAGGGTAGGCAGAGGGAACTAGTGTTAAGACACTCCGTTCCCCACTTTCCGCCGAATTCGGAGGCATTGCGTGTCAAGTGGCGGAACTTAATGCCGCGCTTTGCCTCGACACCGGAGCGAAGAAAATGGAAATATTAAATATTTCCACCCCTCGAGTGGGAATCGAACCCACAACCAGTCGTACACGCTTGTGCCACTGCGCCACGACTGGCCCCTGCCTTAAATATATCTATAAAATATATATTTGAAATAATATCTGATTTGTTTTTTACATAATTTGCAAGCATACAATATTTTCAGCAATAAAATGGTACATATTAAGAAAATACTTTCACAACCTCTCAAGATTGATCTCGGGTGAAGGATTTAAGGCACGCGAATCGTGCTCCTTTCTCAAAAGTACTCCAAAAGCTCTGCGAAAATAATCTAAACTTGTACGTGAACTTCGAAACCGTAAGTGAAAAGTTGAAAAGGAAATTACATAAAAAATTGCTTTCGTGCCGTTTATAAAAGTTGAGAAATAAAAAAGTTTTGAAATGACGAAAAAAAAGTGACGAAATCTATTTATATATTAAAGTCATTATTGGAATGAAAAAGTAAGGATCATTTTTCTTACGATATTTTTGTCCATAGTAAATCTATTACTACAAATTTGAACGTATCGTTTCTTGAATACTGGTCAAGCGCTTTGACCGCTAAGCCATAGGCCTTACGCACTTCGACGCAATTCTTATACGCTTATTACAACTTACTATTGTTGTTAAAACAATGGAAATGTGACTAATTATTTCTGATATATAATAACATAATAATAAATTATTTCTATTATATAAAACTATAAAACAGCGTAAGAAAATATGGTCGGCGTTAAGTTCCGCCACTTAACACGCAAGCCTCCGAATTCGGCGGAAAGTGGGGAACGGAGTGTCTTCACAATAGGTTCCCTCTGCCTACCCTGCTGTGTGCGGGATACAGCGTGAAGATAAAAAAAAAAGACATATGTACTACTGAGAATAATATATTATGTATGAGAAGCGACCACATCTGGTTTTGTATTAGCTTAAAAACCAAATCCTCTTATTCGTTCAAACATCGTCGTAATTTTTTACATTGAAAAAACAAAGGGTTTCGACAGATTCACATATATTTCATCTTAATCTCTGAAGGAATGAGAGAGGAAATTTTTCTTTAAAATTTGTTTGAGCGCCTTAAAGTTTATATATTCGCTTGTTTTCTGATATATTGCTTAATTTAACAAGAAAAGAAATTTGACATCTCGTTTCATTAATTGTAAATGTACTTATTTCAAATTTCAGCATTAAGAAGTCTCAAATTCGTGCGCAAAGCAGTGAACGGGGTGTCTAGGTTATCTCTGTTTTGCGGGATAAAGTCGTGATTAACTTATTTTTTTTTATAATTTAGTTTGTACATTATGAACTATTAGAATTAAGTAATATTTAATTGCCAATATATTTTTCATAATATTTGTAAAATGTTTTGCAAGGAAAAATGCTATATAATTTTATAACATAATAAATAAAGTAGTAAGTGGAATTTATCCTCAGAATCTAGCTTAGTTACGTCAGTCAATACAAAATATCTCAAAATCAAATGTAAATTGTAGAACTGAGTGTCTTGCCACTAGGTCATTTATATGACGCTATACCCCCCGCCATAAGACAAAATGCTCCACTTTTTCTTTTTTTTTTATTATGACACTCCGTTCCCCACTTTTCGCCGAAAAAAAAATGCAGGAAATGCAGGATGCATTTCGTGTTAAGTAGCGGAACTTAACGCCGCGTTTTGCCTCAACACCAGAGCGAAGAATATGGAAATATTTAATATTTTCACTCCTCTAACGTACAACCAGTCGTTTTACAGTCACACTTTGTGCCACTGCACCACGACTGGCCCTCTTGTGGCTGGCTGTTCTTTTTTAACAAAAACAACTAATATAGATATAAAATAAAATTTATTAAAGTTAACCTAAAGCTAACCATAGATATGACAAGGAGAACGTTAGAGCGCTCGAAAAGGACATGATTCATACCGGAAAATTACCTACTTCCGGCGGAAACGGAATTACAGTTGCCGCAATTATTGTTCAAATTATCTCGGAAAAATGAAAAGACGCTAAATAAGACTTACTTAATAATCATATATATGTATAAATAAATATTATTCCTTTTTTTTTTTGTAGCTTCACGCTATATCCACATCGCACACACCAGGGAAGGCAGAGGGAACCTAGTGTTAAGACACTCCGTTCCCCACTTTACCTCTGATACCAGAGCGAAGAAATCGAACCCACAACCAGTCGTTTACAGTCACAGGTATGTGCCACTGCGCCATGACTGGCCCCGACTGAAATATTATTCGTTTTCTTTATTATTTTTTCATGTTCACGCTCTATCCGTTTAGCAGAATTGTCAAAGAAAGCCTAGTGCCAAGACACTCCGTTGTCCATATTTTCTGCCAAAAAATATCTCAAGTACTGTACGCACAGTGGCAGAATTTTACGTCACTGTGCAGTCGTTCTCTATTACCAAAGCAAAAATAAAAATAGTATAAATATGTCGAGATAATATAAAATTAATAAAATTAAACGTTTCGGAATGCAGTAAAAAATAAGTCGTGTATTAGAGTGACACTAATTTGAGAAATTCTTTTTTACATCATATTCGAACAATAACAACTATGAAGATTCCGTTCTCATATACCAACAAAATAAAATAATCACCTTAATCGATAATCGAACCCAAAACCAATCATGTTTGTACTTAAAAAGGTCCACTGTGCCACAATAGACTCAATAGCAAGTGAGAAGATTTCAAACAGTTTAAAAATCTAGCAACGTAAGGTTTTAGTTTCACGTTTTTCAACTCACTCACGCTAAGGGTTCACCAAATAACAATTAACAAACTCAAATAATAGAGATAACGGAACAACGGCTCCTTTCTACCCATTTCCACACTCGATAACGTTTCTTAGTTCTACTTAACACACGTACGACTAGACAATAGACCGATACGATTGTTGCAATATCGTTGAAAAATGAGGCCATCCTGGTGCTATATAATAGATTCTATATAGAAGCGATGATTATGGGTTCGATTCTCAATGAGCAATCCCGCACACAGCAGCGTAGCCAGGCGGAACCTAGTGTTAAGACACTCCGTTCCCCACTTTCTGCCGAATTCGGAGGCGTTGCGTGTTAAGTGACGAAACTTAACGCCGCGCTTTTACCTCTCATACCAGAGTGAAGAAATGGAAATATTCAATATTTCTAGTCCTCGAGTGGGAATCGAACCCACAACAAGTCGTTTACAGTCACACGCTTGTGCTACTCCGCCACGACTGGCCCCTATGGCTAGAATGATTATATTTCAATAATTTTAATTTCGTTCTTCTGAAAGGTCATAGAATGGTGTTGATTTCTACCATTCAACTGAATATATCTTAATATTTGACAAGAGATTGAAAACGGAGTGTCTTGACATTAGGTTCTCTCCAACTAACTAACTACGAGGAAAAAAACGCGATACATAATATATAAAAATATTCAAAGAATTTACAAACAAATTATAAATTAATTAAAATCATTAAAAAATATAACTTTATAAGTAAAAACTAAGAACTAATTATTCTGTTTACAATGTACATACGTCTTCAACAGAAACCACGTGAGACGGACGTGTGTCAAGTATGCTGAAGACTGGCGGTTTGATACGACGTAAAGCAACACGTAGGAGGGATTGGACGACATTTTGAGTCGCTAACAGGTATGTAGTGCATAGAGAATATGAAAGCCAAGTTAGCAGATGTGAATAAGAGTATTTTGCACATATAAGATATATAAGAACAATGTATTTAAATTATTTTTTTCATTTTTCTGTTTATTCCTTTTTGATATACACTTGTATTCATGATTAAAAATTAAGAAACAATTAGTGGTTTTTTTTTTTTCGTCTTCACGCTTTATCCCAGCATCCGTAGTCAAAGATAATCTAGTGTTAAGACCCTCCGCTCTTCGAAACCATTCTTTTTGTACATAATAAATAGTAAGATGTGATAATGCACAAAATACAATTTATTAACTCACCTTATTTCGCTAATCCATTTTAAAATAATGTTTTTTATTAGTAGTCAGGATAAAAAATATTAATAATTACTTTAATTTTCCCGTTTTGATTAAGAGAAAGTTCGGTGTTCAGTTCCGCCATTTAACACGAAATGTCTCGGCTTCGAGCGGAAAGGAAAGAACACAGTGTCTTGACCCAGGGTTCTCTCTAACTACTCCGCTATCCGTAAAAAGTATGAAACTACGAGTAAAAAAAAACAAAGTGATTTTCTTTGTTTTTTTAGATTCACGCTATATTCCGCACACAGCAGGGTAGGCAGAGGGAACCTAGTGTTATGACACTCCGTTCTCCACTTTCCGCCGATTTTTGGCGGCATTGTGTGCTAAGTGGCGGAACTTAACGCTTTTTATCCCTGATAACGCCGCGCTTTGCCTTTATACCAGAGCAAAGAAAATGGAAATATTAAATATTTCCACTCCTCGAGTGGGAATCGAACCCACAACCAGCCGTTTACAGTCACACGTTTGAAAGCCACTCAAAGTGAAATTAATATTAAAAGTCTTAATCTACAAATCGTACGTATGTCTACATTCCTTTAAACACTTGCAAGCGATAAAAGTCATTGTTTCACTCACTTATGTGCGCCAGCTTGCCGACTGTCGTGGGACCTGGAATGAACACGAATCTTTAATTGAGTCAAGTGTTACAAGATTTCATGAGATTAGAATATAATATTGTATGTACCATTATCTATTATCCAAATCATCTATTTTATCCAAAGTTTTTTATACAACAAATATAAAATAAAATGTTTTTAGTTACACAACTTCCAAAGAAGATACCAAATATATTGCAAATTATATAAAAAGAAATTTAATTGTAAGACACTATTTTCTCCATTTTATGCACAATTTTTGAAGCTGTTGGCATGGGTGGGGAAATTTTACATTATACCTTGTCTTATCAGACTGGGGAAATAAAGAATTTCTGTATGAAAGTTATTTACTTACTACATTAGAAACATTTTAAATGCTTTTTACGTCTATTGCAGAATTGAATTCCACTACATACACTCAATGATTATAGCCAAAAATGGAATAATTTGATTCAACGTTAATATGCAGAAAGAAACGTGAAAATTCTTTTTACTATACCAAAATTTATAATAAATATTATACAAATACTATATTATATAACTTAGCATAGATATTCAGTTAATACAACTCATTTTGACATTACTGTAAAAACATATTTTCATGAAAAATAGTATATCATAAAATTTAAAGTAATGTTCGTACAACAAAATAAACATCGCGAAATTCGTTAAAAAAGTAGTTATATTCATGTCAGATGCTTGTTTTTGCTTGCGTTTTAAAGCTTCGCCATACTGTATTAAACGTCAGTTTTAACTTTTGAATATGCACAATGCAAACCAACTTTTATTATATATTTTTCTGAATCTTTGGCCATTTAAGTGTGGCCAGTCGTGGTGAAGTGGCACAAGCGTGTGACTGTGAACGACTGGTTGTGGGTTCGATTCCCACTCGAGGAGTGGAAATACTTAATATTTGCATTTTCTTCGCTCTGGTGTCGTGGCAAAGTGCGGCGTTAAGTTCCACCACTTAACAGGCGATGTCTCCGAATTCGGCGGAAAACGGGGAACCACCACCTGGGTGCCTGGCACACCACTACCACCCGGTTTGCCAGATCATTTTTACCTAGAACATGCAAACTGTGGAACGATCTTCCATCAGACGTGTTCCCACACAGTTTTAATGTTGGTCTATTTAAGGGGCGGATCAACAAATTCCTAAAAAGCCGGCAACGCATTAACGGTTCCTCTGGTGCTGAAAATGTTTATGGGCAGCGGTAGTCGCTTAACATCAGGCCGCTAGCTCGTTTGTCTGGTATTATAAACATAAAAAAAAAAACGGGGAACGTAGTGTCTTAACACTAGATTCCCTCTGCCTACCCTAGTGTGTGCGGAAAACAGCGTGAAGCTAAAAAAAATATTTAATATGTTTAATTGGTTAACAGAGTATCTTACTTAACACTAGGTTCCCTCTGCCTACCCTGCTGCGTACGGGATACAGCATGAAGCTATTAAAATATCCCCTATAATATTCTAAAAAACAATTATCTTAAAAAACAAAAAAACACGCAGAATTCCGAACGAGTTCAACGAAACGACAACAAAAGCCCACACAAATCAATCTTGGCGATATAATTTATGCTTAGTTGCCTCCTCGCGTAAGACGCTCGGCAAATCATCCCCTAATCGTCGAAGGAAAGTGATGACAGATGCTTGCTAAATCAAATAATGAATGAACCACGAGTAGGGCATTTCCACCCATGTTAACGAGAAAAGTTGAACTGATACCTACGCTCGACGTTTCAATCTTTTAGGTTGTGACGATAGATGAGCGGAATTAAGTGTTTTTTTTAGGTTAACGATTTTATACTCAAATAGTAAGAAAAGCAGAGAGAATACAGTGTTAAGACACTCCGTTCTCTTGATATTGTGTTTAGTTTTACCTAAACGGAGAAATGAAAATAATTAAAATATAACAATTTAAATATGTTTTTAGCTTCACGCTTTATCCCTCACACAGCAGGGTAGGCAGAGGCAACCTAATGTTAAAACACTCCGTTGCCCACTTTCCGCCGAATTCGGTGGCATTGCGCGTTAACTGGTGGAACTTAACGTCACGCTTTGTGTCAACATCAGAGTACAGAAAATGGAAATATTAAATAGTTTCACTCCTCGAGTGGGAATCGAACCCACAACCAGTCGCTTTACAGTCACTCGCTCATGCCACTGCGCCACGACTGGCCCCAATAATTTAATTAAATGATTCCTTAAATATAACATTATATGACCCAATTATAAAGATCTCTGAAACCAACTGCTGTATATAAATCATTTATGACAGAACAATGTTAAATCGTTACAGCGACACACAATAACTGGCTAGTGCGGACTACACTCGTACACTAACATTCACCGCATACAATATGAGAAGTGACAAGTGAACATGTCCGAAACATTCGGTTGGAGATATGCCAGTGAACAATCGTCTACTAAACGATAGTTACTACTGTTTTGAATGTTATTAGAATTATTGAAATAAAGATAACTAATAGATATGTATATACAGTTAAATAAAATTGGAGTGTCTGTTTGTATATTAAAAGAAATACTTTTTACTTGATGCATATAATGTAAATGTCGAAGGAATGATTATATTATTTTTCATTTCTTTGCTTTTGTACGAGGCAAAGCACGGCGTTTAGTTCCGCCAACCACGCAATGTGATTTAGAACACTAGGTTCTCTTTGACTCATGCATAGTAGGGATGCTATGCATGAAAAAGCCAGGAGCTATTAACAGTAAAAGTAGTTTCAAAACAGTTATTTGTTACTATAATATACTGACAGGAATATTGATTTATGTATGAGTACGTTATATATAAGTAAATAACAAACGTATGTAAGTAAAAAAAACTATGTAACATATTTATTTTTATTCCTAGCCTACAAATTAAGTAAAACTTACTAAAACACAAAAAATATATATGTCCCATTTATTCACATTTTATACATTTTTAATATTTTTATGAATAATAGATTTTTTTACAGGTGGTCTCAAACTTTTGCCAGCTCTACGCTTTGCATAGCAGAATAATCAGAGAGAGTTTTATTCATTCTATCACTCGTATTATCTATACTCTAACGCCAAATATTAATAATTGATATTGATCTAGCAATCAATGTTTTGTACAGTAAATTATTTAATTTCAACCATTACTTAAATAAAAAAAACTGATTTAGCCAAAAAAAATTGCTAAATCTAGATCAATCTAAGGTTATAATTATCGGATAAAGATCAATTAATAATATTGGATATAAATCGCTCCGCTCATAACGCGGTATCACCACAAATTGGGCTGAGAGCAATGATTGCCGTTCGCTAGTGTCAGCGATTCGGCACTCGTTAGAGAACAATCGCGGCGCCAAATTAAAACCCCTCCACAGCTAGGAAACGAGAAAATCATTTTGACATTGACGATTTCAAATGGTCTGTCGGATGAGCGCGATCTGTAATTACTTTCGTTAAGACGATATTTCGTTTATTTATATGAGAATTTTGGGTAATTGCAATTATATTTGAAATATTATATTCTGTGTAACATGATTTTGATTTTAATGTTAGAATAAAAATTGTTAGGTATTAGGATCAGCTAGAGATACTTCATTCTTCGTTTTTTGCTTAATACGACATATTATATGTTAATTGGTGGAACTCAACAACGTACTTCTTTTAGCCCGAAAAGGGAAACGAAAATTATTTGAATATAATCCTCCGAGTGAGGATTGAAACCCCCACACATTTTAAAGTTTTTGTATAATTTAGATCTAAATATATGTTTCAATAATACAAAAAGTTGTAAACAAAAGTTAATAAAATTGCTATTTTTTAAAATTTGTATTTACAGATCTCGGTTCATTCCTGCCGAATTATTCTAATATTCTTAGTGTCTGGTTGTGCACTCAATATACAAAACTAGGACACAACAAGAGGACTACTGTGGATCCGATTCTCTCTTTCTCCTTAGTCTGACTTTCCAAGAAACGTGGATTCAAATTCCACTGCGCTCAAAATTTTTATACGCTTTCTATAAATAACCAAAATATGTGAATAAATCTATTATATTAAAAATGTTAAAAAAGTTATATTATAAAACCTAACTCTCTAATATACATAATATGTTTTAAAGAAAACTTTCTAGTTATAATATAAAATTTATATGATTTTTCTGGACTTTTCTTTTTAGTATCACAAGTTTCATTAAGGAAGGATAAAATGTCGAAACTACACCCTTATCTTATTAAAAGTCTAGCAGCTAAGTGACTTTTATCCTTTAAAGTTGGTGCAAAAATAACTGTCGTTTATGGAATAATTTAAAATCACATAAAATATTTAATTTACGCTCAAACTGTGAGACTTTCTGTATTTTATATCAACTAGCGACTCGCTTGCGACTTTTCATACACGTTGTCGTCCCCTATTTCATCTTCTTAGGGATTGGTATCCAAAAATAATAGGTGACCTATATTTGACCTTTGAGCATGAACTATCTTTATGAAAAATATTATCAAAATCGATCATGTGGAAAATCTAGAGATTTTACATACAAATTTTCATTTGCTCTTTTAACCCTTTATTATATTTGAAAAAAAGGTAGTTTGACCCTGGGTTTTAAATTAAAGCTAATTTTAATATGAAAGTCAAATCGGGCTAGTAAAGACAGACAGACACACTTTCACATTTATAATATTAGTATGGACTTAAAATGTCATAAAATATTTAATTTACGCTCAAGCTGTAAGGCGCTTTGTGTTTTATATTCAATTTTGCTGTTGCAATACAGACTGAAGAACAAACTTTGAACTAAGTATATTATGTAAATTATCTCTATATATGCATATGTTCATACTTTTGGTTTCATAGCCATCTTTGTGCTTTTTGATAAGTTTTTGACTCTACACGAGTTAGTACACTGGGTATGATTCACATACGTAAAAATTATTATATATTTTTTTGACTCTACTCCGTTCTCCTACGTTAAACGTTCCAAAACATGGGACTTTAGTGATAAAACTCAACGTCATACTTTGTTTTCGTTACCAGAGAAAAGAAATTAAATTAATTTAAATATAATCATTCCGCTGAACGGGAACAAATCTACAATTATCGCAATTAGAAACAGACCTCTAATTCGATTTTTATAATTCCACTAGCGGCTTGCTCGCGGCGTCGCCTCATGAATTACCTAACTGTTTTGTAATATTCCAAATCTTGGTGGTAGATTTAAAAAAAATAAAGTAGCCTTTATTTAACCTTGGATTATGAACTATATCTATGTCAAAATTCATTACAATCGGTCAAGTGGTTTAGATTTGTCACATAAACTTTTAAACATTTTTAAAGTGTTATTCCACACTTAGGAAAATTGAAAAAGACATTTAAAGAAAACGTATAAAAATTTGAACGCAGCGGGATTCGAACCCGCGCCTCCTGAATACCGTTCAGGCGCTCTCACCACTGAGCCATGCGTTCTACTAGCCGCTGCGTCGAAATTCTTATACGCTTTTTATTACAACTTATTTATGTTGTTAGTTTTCATCCTCTGTTCCCACTCTTTAGAGGTGGATATTTGAAAAAAATAAGTAGCCTAGGTTTAGCCCTGGGTTTCTTACTACTTTCATTCTAAATTCCATCCAAATCCGACCGGTAGATTAGCCGTGAAAGTATGACAGACAAACAGACAGGCTTTTGCATTTATAATATAAGTATGGATACAGTTATTGAGACAAAGTTAGACCAAAAGCAAGCAAAAACAAACCTAAACACAGTATTAGTACTATTGGGTACAAAATATTCCTAAAGTAGGTAGGAAATGGAAATAACTAAAGCATTAAATTCCGCGATACTCTGAAACTCCGATTTCAGTTGGGAAGTGGGAAATAGAGTGTCAAAACACTATAATATAATCTCTGGCTACCTTGCTATGTCTTGATAGAAAAAGTGAAGATAGAAAAAATAATTTTATGAAATTTCAATACATTCCTCATATAATAACACAAAATAATCAATTTTAAACACAAAATAAACAAAACCTACAAGAAGTATTATTGTAGACCAAATTTGAACCCACTATCATATTGCTTAGTCTCAAGTAAATAATAATGGTCTTTACACACTATTATTATAATTATTACTTTCTAACCGACAATTTCATTTTAATTAAAAAAAATATATTCAGAGTGTCTAGATTCTAGATCCTCTAAGAGTCATTAATATTCATTACCACGAGATAAGTTTAGTTAAGTGTGTTGCTCCCTTATTTTACAATATACAGAAGAATGACAATAATAAGTATTAGTTCATATTTATTATATATATTTTATTGTTTCTAATAAAAAAAAATAACATAATTACTTGGACAGTCAAACACATAAAGTAAAAAAAATAGTCATTTAAAATATCACCTGGTTGTAGGTTTGATTCCCACTCGAAGAGTGGAAATATTTAATATTTCTATATCCTTCGCTCTGGTATCAGCGGCATAGCGCGGCGTTAAGTTCCGCTTAATTAACACGCAACGCCTCCGAATTCGCGGAAAGTGGGGAACAGAGTGTCTTAACACTAGGTTCCTTCTGCCTACCCTGCTGTGTGCGGGATACAGCGTGAAGCTAAAAAAAAAGAAAAAAGTTTTTGTGTGGTGTAAAAAAAGTTGTGGTGGGTTCGATTTCCGCTCATAAAAATAATTATACTTAAACTATTATTATCTCTCTATTCTAGCAAGATAAGTCGCGACATTTAGTTCCGCATCTAAACACGCTAAAACTAGAAAAGTGGCGAACGTATTGTTTTAAGACTAGATTTTTTGTAGCACATTGCTACGATTTTTTATACCACCAAGACAAAAAATTGAAGAATTCGCAATATCTCATGAAGAATAATAATTACATGAATTTTATTTACAAATTGTAAAGACATCATACTTCACAAAACCTACAAATCTAATAACAACCTAAATCACAAATAAAATCAAGCCAAAAAAAAATCACTTAACACAAAACAGGTAGATAATCAAAAGTGGAATACCAGCATAACTACTGTACCATACATACACTACTGTGCAGCGAGCGGCGCACGCTCCACCGACCGCGGCGTACCCACTGTAATTACAACGATTGTTCACATTCAGACAGGCACTCGTCAAAGTAAAGAGAGATTGTTGCGGAGGCTTTTGAACAAATAGCAGCCGGGGAATAATGGGTTAGCCCCAGCTATGTTCAGAGTCAACATTCGACGGTGTCTGCGAAAAAACTACAAAAAGGCTGCGCTTAGTGTTTCTTTTTTTTTGGTTAAAGGAAAGAATTGCAAATTTTCGTTGCTTTTTAAACATTTTTAAAGTGTTATTCCACACTTAGGGAAATTGAAAAGACATTTAGAAAATGTATAGAAATTTGAACGCAGCAGGATTCGAACGCGCGCCTCCTCAATACCGTCCAGGTGCTCTCACTGAGCCATGCGTTCTACTACCAGCTGTGAGTTCGAATCCCGCTGCGTTCAAATTTTTATACGTTTTCTAAATGTCTTTTTCGTTGCTTTTTTAAAAGTATTATGAGATTCAGGTATTTCTTGTGAAATATAGATTGAAGGTAATGTTAAGTTATGCCGTTCTTTGCTTTAAGTCGTATTTCAAGATATGGTGTATTGATTGGCGGAACCTGGCACCCCGTTTTACACGTACAATAAACGTATAAATGTTGCCTCAAATAAGATCGAATATATAACAATTGTGCTTAAAGTTGACCACTATCTCACTGTGCCATGATGGTGTCAATTGGATTATCAAATATTATTAAATCAAGAAGAACGTATATGTATACGAGTACCTCTAAAAAAATACGGCACTTTTCTACTTATGCTAGGTAGCGGAAATTAACATCGCAATTAGTCTTACAGTAGGGCTACAGGTGCTAAACATTCTTTCAAGGGGAAACAGTAGTCATAATGCATCTTAGGATACGATATTTAATATAAAAAATCATTAACTAAAAACTGAATGGATAGAAGATGCGTATAATAACTTAAGACACATATGGTACAGTGGGACATCATTTGACTGTAAGCGCAATTGGTTGTTGGTTCTATTTTTACTCAGTGCAATGATCAAAATTTAATTATTTTCATTACTCCGTTCTAGTCATACGACAAAAAGCGGAGTTGGGATCCGCCACTCTAAAGGAAATATTTCGAATTTAGACAAAACGTGGAGCTGCTTTTTTTACTCTAATACTGTTAATATAACAAATACCCTTTAAATATTCTATACCTATTTTACCACAAAGTTGGTAATGCCTGTCTTCTTTTTGAGTGGAGACGGTAAGAGGATTAAAAACCCGATGAGGGGAACCATTCACTTTGCGAGTGCACTATGTAAGAATAAATTATGTATATCGTACAATGTGAATGTCCGACTACTTGGGTGTTGGATTTTCAGGAAGGAAGTCGCACGTTCGATTCTCGATATACTAATGAAGCTATTTAAAGTGTATTGGTATATAGACCTATTTACAAATTAATAAGTTCACCCTAAATAACGATGGGCTAAATAATTTTCATCATTGTATGTCCTCTTAAGGTAAAACAAAGCACGGCGTTGAGTTACGCCACTCAACACACAATATGTCGAATGCGGAAAACGTAGTATCATGAAATTAGGTTATCTCTGCCTATTCTGCTATGTGGAATAAACCATATAACAAAACATTCTACGTATCAGAGTACACGGAGCTCAATAGGTAAAACGTACGGAGCACAATAGATCAAACGGCGCGGGTTCAAATTCATGCAAATTTAATAATTTTTTAATTAGCTTCCCGCTGTATCCCGCACACAGCAGGGTAGGCAGAGGGAACCTAGTGTTGAGATACTCCGTTTCCTACTTAATTTTCAATATGATTGCTTATAAAACGTATTTTTATGTATTTTGCAAAGTACTTTTTGTAATATGAAATCATAGAAGCTAATATTAATTAGTGTTATTTTATGTTATAATTATACTTTTTTATGTGCCCCAAATCAATTTGCTCGATTTAAAGAAAAAACGTCGTATATCTACTACTAGAAAGTTATTATTAACTGATATTAATTTACAACCAATACTTATTTTATGTTAAAGTTAATATTTTAAGATTAGAAGAATTTTAAGATAAGAACACTAATTTAGTGTTGGTTCTTAGACAAGACACTTTGTTTTCCACTTTCTATCTGAAATCAAAACATTGAGTGTGACAAAAGACATCGCCATAATTTGTCTTACCAGAGCGGAGAATTATTATTATTTTTCTTTTTTTATAATATAATGAAATATAATTTAAATATAAAGTATTTAAATAATATAATTTCTCCAAATTAGAAAAGAACCCACTACCACTCGCGCTTAAAATAAGACTCAAAGACTCAATGTCATTGCGCCGTTAAATTAAAATGAATTTGCAATCAAAATTAAATAAAAAAAAATATGCAAAATTTAAAAAGATCAAAGTATTAATAACGTCTAGATACTAATTGGCAAGTCATGTCAGTAACAGAAGATTATGAGGTTTCTGAGAAGGTATACGAGATAAAACGAGATAATTTTTTGCAGTACTCGTTAGTCTATATAAAACGTCATACTTAGACCTGTATATTTTAATTACTTATTTAATAGAGAATATAAATAATTTTATTTTTTTTATTCTAAGCAACGTAAACTAATATCTTTCAATATACATTTTATAGCTGTTTGTTTACCGTCGAGACATTCTTCACTCCCACAAGTAGGGATTGAACCTATCACCATTATGTGTACACTGGTCCACTATGGTCTCTTTTTAATTATTAATAACTGTTTACTTATTTATTTAGCTTCACGCTGTATCCCGCACACAGCAGGGTAGGCAGAGGGACCCTAGTGTTGAAACATTCCGTTTCCCACTTTTCGCTGAATTCGGAGGCATTGCGTGTTACGTAGTAGAACTTAACGCCGCGCTTTGCCTCAACACCAGAGCGGAGAAAATGGAAATATTAAATATTTCCACTCCTCGAGTGGGAATCGAACCCATCACCAGTCGTTTACAGCCACACACTTGTGCCACTGCGCCACGACTGCCCAATAAATTATAAAAATACGAAAAAAGCAAAAAAAAATGATAAAAATATGTTTTTATCTATTTTTATCTAAGTAAGAAAAAAATAAAAAGAAACGATATTATCGTAGGGTTAGATTGAAAAGTTAACTTACTCTAGATTTACACGATTTTTCAATATCACTTTAGTCGAAAACACAGTAGAAGAACAGAGAATTACACATTAACGAATACACAAATGTTATTAAAATATTCTATACCACGAATATATAACATTAAATTATGAATTATTACAAATACCAAAATTAAAATGGGAATAAGTGAAATCGAAAGACGATTATCGACTGACAAACTTGACATATCGTCTCAACAAGGAAGGTGGAAATATTTGACAATTGTGTGAACAGCTTTTCAAGAATGTTAAAAAGACGTAATCGTAAAGTGTTAAAAATAATATTTTTCTCTTCGAGGCTAGTCGTGGCAAAGGGCACAAAGTGTGCCTGTAAACGCGTCTGCCTGTGCGGTTGTTGGTTCGATTCCCACTGGAGAATTTGAAATATTTAATATTAATTTCCTACGCTCTGGTGTCGAGGCAGGATGCAGCTTCGAGTACCGCCACTTAACACGCAATGCGTAAAGAATTCTGCGAAAAATGGATGGATCTGCGAAATGGGTGCCTTAACATTAGCACCTAACCTGACGTGTATAGGATATAGCGTGGCGCTAATAATAATTTCATTTTTAAAATTAATTAAGAATAATTGTAAATACTTATATAGAAGGAGAGATAGAGAGAGATATATATTACATACCTTCAAAAATACTAAAACTTCTTAGTTTTCAAGTTTGTAAAGTAACTTTATTACACAATTTGCATAAAAAGTGAAATTTTAAAAGCTAAATAAGTCACGGTACCACTCACTACACGGTTAAAAGTTTACACAAGAATTTCGGTCGAAATCAAAATATAAAAAATTCAAATCAAAAAGACTACATAAATGTTAAAAACACACAACACAAAAAAATAAAAATAAAACTGGAATATTTGTCACATCTCTCTAGCCATATATTTTACTGACTGACGTTAATATGTCAATATTAAAATGTTTTTAATTTACATAGATTTATATGTATGTATGTGCGAAGAGGTTTATTTTATGTAGGTTTTATTTTATATACATTCATTTGGTTAAGTTAAATGATGAATGTTACGCGGAGTTGAGCGCCGGGACTCAATTCTCAATGTCTCGAATTCATGCTAAAAATAAAAAAAGGAACATCTTAACCAGGGACCAGTCGTGGCGCAGTGGCACGAACGTGTGACTGTAGACGACTGGTTGTAGGTTCGATTACCACTCCAGGAGTGGAAATATTAAATATTTCAATTCCATTCGCTTTGGTATCAGGGGTAAGTTCCGCCACTTAACACGCAATGCCTCCGAATTCAGCCCGAAAGTGGGGAACGGAGTGTCATGACACTAGGTTCCTTCTGCTTACCCTGCTGTGTGCGGGATACAGCGTGAAGCTAAAAAAATAAATAAAAAAATAATATCTTAACGCTGTGTTCTGACTAGCCTGCTTTGCGGGAAAACATGAAAATGAAAAAATAACGTACCGAACTTACGTCTCTTGGAAACCGTCCAAGCGCTCTAACCACTAAGCCATACGCCACTAAGTTCTATATGAAAGCACGTCTAATGTACGTTTGCTATAATTTATTTTAGTTGTTAGCTTATTTTGGTTTCCAAAGGGCGCGGGTTCGAGTCCCGCTGGGTTCAACTTTTTATACGTTTCCTGAAAGTTATGTATATTACAAGATTTTAATAGACCATTAATAAGCAATTTGAACTGTATCAATTTATTTATTTTTGTTTATCAATATAATGTAGAAAAGTTTACAACGAATGAATTGTATTCGTTTCAAGTATTTTTTACTTTAATATTTACACACTTGTCCGGAACCAATGACAATACAATTTCATTTCATGAAACTGATATCTTTACCAGGACGACCAGGACAGTGTGAAAATATAAAAATACTTTAAATTTTTGTGTTTATTTTAAAATAACTGTTCACTACAAATAAAAAAAATAATAACATTTTTTATTATTACTGTAGGTGTAGGTTAAAAAATGATAGACTTTTGCTTACTTTACGTTATTTTATAATTATAATGATTAAAACAGTTTATAGAGTTACGTTATAATTACATTTTTTGCTCAATAAGACAAAGTGTGGCGTTATATACCGCCACTTAACACGCAATATCTCGGTTTCGGACGGAAAGTAGAAGACGGAATGTTTTGACACTAATCTCTCTCTACCCTCCTATGTGGGAAAAAATTAAAGTAAAGAAATAAATATATAAAATCGTATTGAATAAGAAAGTAGATGTGTCATGTATAGTTTTACTAAGAAGTTGAATCTTGGTATTTCCACCCCCTTCGTGTGTAATCGAGGCTTTTCCTCGGAATTATAAAGTCAAAGGAATTATAGAAGACGGTTTATTCACGAACTAGATATAAAAGGCCGTGTACTTTAAATACGTTGCACATTATATAAGATTGGGGCCAGTCGTGGCGCAGTGGCACAAACGTGTGACTGTAAACGTTTGACTGGTTATGGGTTCGATTCCCACTCGAGGAGTGAAATATTTATTATTTCCATTTTTTTCGCTCTGGTGTCAAGGCAAAGCGCGGCGTTAAGTTCCACCACTTAACGCGCAATGCCTCCAAATTCGGCGGAGGGTAACGGAGTGTCTTAACACTAGGCTCCTCTCCCTCTGCCTACTCTGCTGTGTGCGTGCGTGAAGTTAAAAAAAATTGATCCTGGCAAAACCAAATTTTAATTGTTTAAATGTATTAAAATCTATCTTGTATCTTATATTATAATTGTCATATACTACGTTAACGTATAAAATGTATGACGTCAAGTTCTGCCACATTCAGTGGCTTGTGCGGTATTTACGCAATGTCTTAGTTTCAGGCAAAAAATAGAGAACGATTTTCTCGATCGGTAGATAGATACATAGATACAGGTAGATTTTCACTTGGACAACACATAAATTATTTTTACTGCTCGGCTCCGGAATGAAGATAATATAGATATATTTTTTATTATTTTAATGTATTAAAATCTATCTTAAAATATATGTTAAATTTCGTATAAAAGGCAAGACGCTGAGTTATACCACTAACGCAATTTCAACCGAAAAGTGGAAAACAGAGTGTCTCTCTGACTAATTTCTCTTTCCTGTTAGGAACCGGATAGCACTAAGAAACGGTATACTTAATTGCTGGTAATTGGCTTTGTTGTTATAAGTTCATATTTTACAATAGTATGAAATTAAAAGGAACACACTTAGAATCCTTTTCTCCCTACCTTAGTCGTCCTAGTAAAAGCTTCAGGTTCATGTTATAAAATTTATGTTATGAAAAATGAAAATATCTGCAAATTTACAAGCTAATTAGACGGCAAAAAGTAGAACAACTTATAGTTAAAAGATTTTCATTCATTGACGAATTGAAATTCCCATCCCGAACAGCATTTAAATTATTTTTATTACTCTTATTTGATAAGAAGACAAAGCGCGGCGTTCAATTCCGCCACTAAATACATGATATCTAAATTTTAGGTAGATAGTGGATAACAGAGTCTCTATGACTACCAGCATGGTAAAATGCTGGAATACAAAGCTGAAGTTGTCCTGAACTTTTATTATTAGTACAACAATATAAGTGGCCAGTCGTGGCCCAGTGGCACAAGCGTGTGACTGTAAACGACTGGTTGTGGGTTCGATTCCCACTCGAAGAGTGGAAATTATTTTTCCATTTTCTTCGCTGTGGTGTCGAAGTAAAGCGCGGCGTTAAGTTCCGCCAACAACACAAAAGCCTTCGAATTCGGCGGAAAGTGGGGAACGGAGTGTCTTAACACTAGGTTCCCTCTGCCTACCCTGCTGAGTGCGGGATATAGAGTCAAGCTAAAAAAAAAAATATATAAGATGTGGTTATCAGCAAACTTAAATCGTAAATCACAATTAGTAGGTGTTAAGAGGACAAGAGTAAACATTTAAATAGAAAGAACATATTTTAAAATACTCTAAAGACCTTACTGAGAGAATCAACTAATAAAAATGCAAAAACGTCTCTCGAAGTTTGTAATCATATTTTATCAAAGTCGCATCGGGTTCAACATTGTGCTATCTGACCTGATTGCAGCAAATTGTTCATGAATAAATAATATACAGTCACTTTAAGTGAAGGTTAGAAAGATCGATCAGTATGGTTTATAAATGTGATTTTATTATTATATATGCGTATATGTTCGTATTAGAAAAAAATCTTTATAAGAAAATTATAACTAGTAGAAAATTAGGTATAATTAAAGTTTATATGGTGAAGAAAGACTTTTTTTAGCGTAACGCTGTATCCCGCACACAGCAGGGAAGGCAGAGGGAACCTCCGGATAAACAGACACGCCGTTTGTTCCCTAATTTCTGTTAAATTCTGGAGGTATTGCGTGTTAAGTGGCGGAACGCCGCACTTTGACGTGACAGAAAGACATTTAACTTCGAATTATTAGAATTCCTTGAATGGGCATCGAACCAATGACCTGTCACGTTGTTCCGTAAATTGTACACTACGTCTTTGACTAACACTTTTGTAATACTTTTAAAAATGTCTTGCTAAAGCAACTTGTAGTTTACGAGTGAACTGGGTTATTAGTTAGATTAAATAGCCCTAATAAGGTCTACAAACTCAAGAGAAAAGTGATTCCATTTTCCACTGTTTACCGAAACATAGATATATGACATTAACAACGGCTTTAAGCAACTCAGATATAGTATTTGACTGATTGCAGACCATGGTTTCAGATTCAAAATCAACCGAGGTGTGTTTAATTTTAGTTATTCTTATTCTTTATCTAGTCTAGAACTCAAATTCCATCTCGAAAAGCAAGCCTATTAAAAGTATAAAAATTTGTCTGTTTTGTAAAAAACAAGAGATAAAAGAGTAGCTTTACGTTTTTTTCCCGCATAACTAAGTAGTCAAATAGAACATAGCATAAAGACACGGAGAACGGATCTCCACTTTCCGATTTAAATGAAGACATTACGTTGGTGACGAATCTCAACGTTTTGTTAACGATTTATCTGAGCAGTAAATTGAAAATATTTTAAATATATATTTCATTAAGTAGTAATCGAACACACAACCACTAACGTTTACAGTCAGACGTCTGTCCCACTGCGCCACAAGGTCCCTAATATTTCAAATAAAAAAAAACCGGCAAATCGAAAGTAAAATATCACCATCATTGATCTGAGCCTTAAATTTGTACCTTGTTAAATCACTCCACGATTTTAATACACTTTCTAAGATTGAAACGAAAAAATATTAGCTTTCCATCGATATAGCTCGCGGGACGTGACCGAAATTTTAAGTAACTATCCAAACGGGAGATCTTTTATCATTCGATTTTTTTTTCTGCAAATAATTATAGAATAAATATAAGATCATATCTTTATTATATTAAGTGGAGATTATCTTTCTTCTCTCTTTTATGATATTTTTATCTTAAAAATTAAGTAGAGGGTATTATGGCGCAGTTTGTGACTGTAATCTCGATTGGTTATGGGTTTGATTTCCATTTTGGGTAATGATTATACTTATATTATTATATTATTGGAGCCAGTCGTGGCGCAGTGGCAGATACCTGTGATTGTAAACGACTGGTTGTGGGTTCAATTCGTACCCGAGGAGTGGAAATATTTAATATTTCCATTTTCTTCGTTCTGGTGTCAGGGGCAAAGCGCAGCGTTAAGTTCCGCCACTTAACACGCAATGCCTCCAGAATTCGGCGGAAAATGAGGAACGAAGTGTTTTAGCATTAGGTTCCCTCTGCCTAACCTGCTGTGTGCGGGATACAGCGTGAAGCTAAAAAATATATATTATTTTATTTTTTCCGCTCTAGGAAAAAAGGAGGATAAAGGTAGTCATGTGATTTCATTATTATGTCATCATGACGTGATAGTGATAGACTTCGATACTCCCTCGGTGAAATTATCATAATTTAATTATTTTCATTTCTATGCTCCGGTGAAACAGCTTCCCGCATAGCAGATAGGCAGAGAAAACCTAATGTCTGTTCTCCGCTTTACGTCCGAATTCAAGACATAGTTTGTTGAGTGGCGTAACTTAACACCGCGCTTTTCCTTTACTTATCATCATAATGTTAAAAACAATTTTTAATAATATTACCAAGAAAATGTCACGTGATATAATCGTGTCGTAGTAAACACTGGCTAAATTCCGTCAACAATAATAAATGGGGGAAACGTCAATACTCGTTAATATAAGGTATGGAGTACACAGTGAAAAAATAATAAGTTTTAAAGTAATATTTTTAAATTATGATTAGATTATTTATGAATTATAATAGCTTTATAAATTATTCTGCATAGAAACCTCAAGACACTCCGTTTTCCACTTTCCATAACAATACGAGACGTAGCGTGTTGAGTAGCGGAACTCAACGCTACGATTTGTCTTACCAGAGTTATAAGTATACTAAAATTTTGTATAACATTTGAATATGATAGGATATATTTTTTTTTTTTTAGCGTCACGCTGTATCCGGACACAGCAGGGTAGGTCTGTGCCTACCTAGTGCTAATACACTCCGTTCCCCACTATTTATTAATTATAGATATTTAAAATAAACATATTTTTCTATATAGCAGAGTAAGTAGAAACCCTAGTATTACGACACTCTGTCCTCCATTCAGGGCAAAATAGAAGAAATAAATGAAGACCGAAACTTCTTTATTAAGATTTCCAAAAAGGAGCAAATACGACTAAGATAAATATATTTTTTTACCATTTTGTTATCGAATAACATAATCGAATAACATAATGTAATAACAGGTGTCATAGGATAGGAAATCCGTACCTTTATATTAAAGGCTGCAAGTTTAAATAGCTTAGCTAAGACAAATAATTAAATTTGAAATGCACTATATATTTCATAGTAAATTATAAGGATGCTGTGTTATCAGTTTCTATATAAAACCTTTATATACACCATAGACTTAACGAGGGGTGAGCACTAAATGTACCGTATTTAGAAATTTGACATTTAAAACGTTTGATGTTTTATTGCTTAAGCGAAAATATAAACATAGTAAAATTAGGGTGAGGGTGTTATTAAATTTGCAAGAAATGAACCAATTAGGCTTTTACAAAAATAGAGAAAAGTACACAGGAAGGGTCTAAAAAAGCTAGAGACTTAGACGGTTGCGGTTCAAATGACAAGCGGAAAGACAATACCATTCTATTCTATACAAATTTATATCCAGACATGTATTAGATCACTTGTAAATATTTTTGAAGTGTTATTTCACACTTATAAAGTTGAAAAAGAGATTAATTAGATTAGAAAACGTATAATAATTTGAACGCTTTGATCTTTAAGCCATGGCTTAGCGGTTAAAGATTTTGAATCCCGCTGCGTTCAAATTTTTATACATTTTCTAAATGTCTTTTTCAATTTATTAGACCACCCATCGGTCAGATAGGCATAGAGAACCTAATGTGGAAAATGAAGTATTACCATATTTCATTTTCCACTTTAGGCCTGAATTCGAAATATTTTGTTATGAATGGCGGACCTTAACACTCACTTCCTTGTTACCGGATCGGAGATATTAAAATAATTTAATTATGATTATAATTAAATTATTTTAATTTCTTATCATTAATGGATGATTTTTTCAATACATTAACACTTGTCTAAAAAAACAACAATTTAATTGCCACCAGTAGTTTCTTCATATGAACTACATTATGTTCAAACAAAAGTGAGTAAAGTCACTATCAACAGTAATTATATTAAAAAGAAGTAGTCATAAATTCAATATTTGACATATTTATCATATTTTAGCTTTCATTAGTGTTAGCAGAAAATAAGATGGTTGGTAGTCACAGGTAACCAATAGTTTAAAAACATTCTATAAATGTATTTTCAATTAAAAAAAATACTTTTATTTCAAAATATGTATAGAATCTATGTCGAAAGCTTATTATAGCATAGACGTTGCCGACAGTTTGGTAAAACAAAATACCCCACAAAGTTGTTTACAGCGCGTAGTATCTTTATGGTTGGGCACGAAGTCAAAATTTCATACTACGTACGTTTTTTTTAGCTTCGAAGAAATAGAAATATTAAATATTTCCACTCCTCGAGTCGGAATCGAACCCACAACCAGTCGCTTTACAGGCGCACTCTGTGCCTCTGCACCACGACAGGCCCCAACGTACGTTTTTTATATCACATATATAGCAATGCGTTAAAATTCATACATTTTTATTAAAAAAAAAACAATTAATATATTGAAAGTCTTCCCTATACAAGCACTTATAACAAAATATTACTATTAACAAACTAATATTATTTATAATATAACCTCAACAGTGTATAATCGTCTTAACTTCCCCCTTCGATCGGTCAATACATTTTGTGTCCATACTGTATCCAAGTAACTGGTCGCGGCTTCATCAACAAATAACTGTCTGATATCGATCTTCGCCTTAACGATTACGATACGTTTATAATGTACGACATTGAAACTGTATTTACGTAATTTTTATGTATTTTTAGCTATTATACTTGAAAATAGTTAGAGTAGTTCTTTTCTTTGATGAATTAATGTTACTATTTTTGTAGAAATAAATTATTATTATTGGGGCCAGTCGTGGCGCAGAGGCACAGAGTGTGCCTGTAAAGCGAGTAGTTGTGGGTTCGATTTCCACTCGAGGAGTGCAAAGCGCGGTGTTAAGTTCCGCCACTTAGCACGTAATGCCTTCGAATTCGGCGGAAAGTGGGGAACACTAGGCTTACTCTGCCTATCCTGCTGTGTGCGGGATACAGCGTGAAACTAAAAAAAATATTAAAAGTGTTATTAATATACGTTATACAGCGTTGACAGAGGAAACCTAGAGTATTTTTTTATCATTACTACTTCACGTTGTCCATATCTTTAGTTAGGTATAGTTATACCTAGCTTAGTAGTCATAATACATCAATTGGTATATTTTTTTGTCTGTCCCTTAACTTAATAACTAAAATATAGTCATTTAGAGGTAAGTAGTTCGTGGGTTCAAAATATTTTAGTTGCCGTTTTAGTTTACTAATAATATATGTTACATTATTATACATAAGCCAATGTTACAACACTGCATTGCCTTTGAATTGCGGATTTCTACTGCGTAATTTGATAATAATCCGTAATAATTACTTCTTACAGAGCAAGAATATATAAATAGTTTAAACATTTTCTTCCTCAAGTGACCAGTCGTGGCCCAGTGGCACAAGCGTGTGACTGTAAATGACTGGTTGTGGGTTCGATTCCCACTCGAGGAGTGGAAATATTAAATATTTCCATTTTCTTCGCTCTGATGCCGAGGTAAAGCGCGACGTTAAGTTCCGCCACTTAACACGCAATGCCTCCGAATTCGACGGAAAGTGGGGAACGGAGTGTCTTAACACTAGGTTCCCTCTGCCTACCCTGCTGTGTGCGGGATATGGCGTGAAGCTAAAAAGAAAAGAAAAAAGTGGATATCTAAGTCATACTCATCGAAAATACAATTAAACACTATGCCACTGAGTCACAATATATATGACACAGTAGGTGAAATTAGTAACGTTTGAACATCTGCTCTTTTAAACAACATCCAAGTACTTTATTTAATCAAACTAAATCATGCTATGTTATAGAATTTTTATAAATTTTTTATTTCGGTTTCTATAATTACTAACGGACTACCTAACTTTTACGTATATAACCAAAATTACTATTATTATTCTCTTATTAATCTACTTTGGCGCAGTGGTACTTCGGACTGTAACCGCGATTGGTCTTGGGTTTGATTCCAACTCTGAGAGATAATCATAATTTGGTTATTTTCATTTCTCTGCTCTGGTGAACGAGACTAGACGTGGCGTTTGAGTTATTTCATTTAATACAAAATGTATAGTCACAAAAGGTATTTGTTACTGTTTATCTAGTCAAATTTAATTTGTACAAAAAAGTTAAAAAAATTCTATCGAAATTATAAACAATTTATTTATTTTCAAGTAAATAATAAAATAAAAATGATGCCGGATCATATAAAGGGACGTTAAAATTCCCTTCTATTGAATAAGTAATACACTTATGGGTTTTGTCGTACATATTCGAAACGAAAGTTTCGTTAAGCTTTAGAGGTTTCAAATTGTGTAATAACTATTTAAAGATTTTTTTGGTTAATATTACTATGAGGACTTTCGACTCGCCGATGGATTTAATTTATTTTGACAATAGTTTCTTTTTTCCATTTTAATTATTTTCCACAAAAAGAGAATCTAGTTTAAAATTCCTTTTTTCACTCCAGTGTACAATTCCTTTTTTCACTCCAGCTTCACGCTGTATCCCGCACAGCGGCGGAGGAAACCTAGTGTTAAGACACTACGTTCCCCACTTTCCGCCGAATTCGGAACCATTGCGAGTTAAGTGACTGAACTTAACGCCGCGCTTTACCTCGACAGCAGTTGTAATTAAGCGTATAAGAAATTCGACGCAGCTGATAGTAAAACGCATGGCTCAACGGTGAGAGCGCCTGGACGGTATTCAGGAGGTGCGGGTTCGAATCCCGCTGTGTTCAATTTTTTTAACGTTTTCTAAATGTCTTTTTCAATTTTCCTAAGTATGGAATAACACTTTAAAAATGTTAAAAACTATTTTATTAATTTTAGTCAACATATAATAAAGTATGATAATAGGTGATAACAACATCGTACGTAATAAATAATGTAAAATGGTAGTTTACTAGGTATAGTTTTCTACAAAAAAAATTGAACGCTTAATGAAGCGTACGACGAACGCACATCCTGAGGGTTCTGCGCCATTTTAAGTACTTCCGAAAATAGTTAAACGTTAAAGGGTGGATTTAGAGTAATGATGCCAATAATATTATCATAAACGGCAAATTAATTATTCAAAAGATTAAATTTATTACTTAAGCCATCAGTATTTTGATTTATGTATATCTTTTTCTGTTTCAAATGTAAAATGTCATTTTTTTTTCTAGATTCCTTACAAAAATCGAAAAATCCCCTCTGAACTCTTTTCTATACTCGACAAGAAACCTACATGTCAGATTTAATTTTTTACTCCCAGGTAGTTTATCTGTACTGTTTTGTTAATCAATTAGAAACTGTTTGATTTCGTTCATTAAATAAAACATGTTGTTCATTGAAAAAAACATATTTTCGTTCTTATTTAGAATTTATATTGAGTATTATATTTTAAAGGCTTTTCCCAGCAGATATAATAGAATAGCAGAGAAGTCAAAAAGAACCTAGTGTAATAATACTGCGTCTCATTTTCTTCTCGAATTAAAAAATATAGTCACTCCACCGAGTAGAATCAGATCTACAACCAATCGATTATAGTCAATAACTCCGCCACGGCACCACAACAACACAAACTCGAGCAAAGCAAAGGCACGAGAACCCCCGTAGGGCGTGCATGAAGGGTGATGACAGTGGATGATGTAAGAATTATACAGGACTATAGCTACAGCTGTCCATTCTCTCTGAATATCCCGCTAGCGTCAAGCTAAAAAAGATGTAATTTAAATCTACATTATAGAACATTTTTTGATAATGGCTAGAAGTGCAAGCAAGAATGTTTTTTTTTACCTTCACGATGTATCCTGCGTAGGCAGAAGGAACCTAGTGTTAAGAAAAGGAATATGGAAATATTAAATATTTTCACTCCTTGAATTACAATCAAACCCACACACAGTATCGTTTACAGTCGCGACTGGCGTCTAGAACTGGCTCAAAAATTATTTCAAAGCATTAATTATATATGCATATTCTTGTTTTTTTTGTTCTTAGTATTTACATCAAGTTCACTCTGACTAACCTGAACACGATGCACGAAAACGCGTGAAGCTTGCTTTTTTTGGGGGCTGTGTTGCTTACGTCCGTAGGAGAACACTCTAAAAAATCGAATCCCTACACGTGGTCCCCGGGTAGTGCGAATCGGGCAACATTCTGGTGGGAGGCATTAGCCGTGGTTAGTTACCACCCACCTGACAAAGTCATGCCGTGAAGCGGTCTAACCGTGTTTCAGTGTGGTGTCAGGTGAAACCAGATGGGAAAGTTGGGTCAGAACAGTTGCACTTTTTATGTAGAATGAATTAGATACACACTTAGATCGCCGCATTTGGCGGCTGACCATGGAGGGTAGCGGGATCCGAGGCACGGTTCACCGCTGGCCGACCGCAGGTAGTAGGGGGCCCAAGTAGCGAGCCAGCCACTCGTCAAAGGCTGCCCCGCCAACTAGCGAAAAATCCCGGTGATGCGCCATCGTGCCGGTTGGCGACCGGACGAGAGGGCCCGATGGACATCGCTGGGGGGGCTCGGGCGTCCCCGCAGTCTCCAGTTCAGTCTCCTTTTAGTGTGTGCGTCTTTTTGTGTGTCCCTCGCGTTCAACATATTATAGTGCCTCGTTCTACTGGCGACTTTCCTAACCTACTTGACTCTATATAATGAAAAACAGCAAAAGGAAAAAAGTTTCACAGCGGCTGCACTCCCTCTCACTTAAAGTGCAACTCGAAAACATAAGAGGATTGCACTCAAATCTCATTCCAGTCCACTACCATCTCGAGACTGAAAAACCTCATTTGCTGTTCCTTACAGAGACGCAGATTGGTTGTCCATCCGACGTATCATATCTAACTTATCCAGGGTATACTCTGGAACACAATTTTAAGCCCCGTGCGGGAGTTTGTGTATATGTTCGTGATGACATCTGCTTTCGGCGTCTCCGGAAATTTGAAGATCCCACTTTTTCTGTTCTTTGGGCATTAGTAGACCTGGGCATAGACAAAGTAGTTTATGCTTGTCTGTACCGTTCACATAGTGGAGATCATGAGACAACTAAGCTTGCTGAATACCTGAGTGAAACCGCGGATGCTGCTCAATTAAAATATCCCTCAGCACAACTAGTATTATTGGGGGATTTTAATAGTCATCATGGTGAATGGCTATACCCATACCAAGATACAGACCATGCTGGGAGAGAGACGAGAAAGCTTGCCTTGACGTTAAATCTCACTCAGCTTGTCCAGGGTGCCACACGGGTGCCTGACGTTGAGTCGCATACGCCTTATTGCTTGGACCTTCTGCTGACAACTGAACCAGACCGCTATTCAGTATCTATATCTTCACCATTGGGTACGTCTGATCACTGTCTGGTGAAATCTGTGTCGGTTTATTCCCCGCCTGATCCCACTCCTGTGGGAAATCGACGCGTGTGGCGATACAAGTCGGCTGATTGGGACGAGATGCGGTGTTTTTTCGCGTCTTATCCTTGGCAGTCTGTGTGCTTTTCTTCCAGTGACCCCTCAGTTTGTGCTGAAGCTGTAACAGATGTATTACGCCTGGGCATGGAATACTTCATTCCTTTTTCTGATGTGCCCCTATCTACGAAAGCTCGCCCATGGTTCAGTCCTGAGTGTGGACGTGCCGAAGCTCAAAATCAACATGCTTATAAGACATGGGCTGAAGCTCGCAACCGCAAATTGGATGATGTTCTCGAAAAGAAGAAAGCTTACAATAAGGCTGCCAAATCCTGCAAGAAGGTGATGCAGAAGGCTCGCCTCGATCACGTCAGACGAACAGGTAACAGATTGGCTTCGTACCCTGCGGGTAGCAAAGCGTTTTGGTCGCTGTCGAAATCAGTCGAGGCGAACTTCTCCCGTCCTTCACTTCCTCCTTTAATGAGACCTAATGGATCACTTGCTCACACTGCTGAAGAGAAAGCTAATTTGTTTGCATCTCAATTCGCAGAGTCTTCACGTCTAGACGCCGGTGGTGCGGTACCTCCAACTCTTCCGAAATGTGACACCGTCATGGGTGATATACACATTCACCAAAAGGAGGTGCGCAAAGTGCTGCGCTGTCTTGATGTGAACAAAGCCAGTGGCCCCGACGGTATCTCAGCCATTGTGTTGAAGAACTGCGCGGCTGAGTTGGCTCCTATATTAACGCGCCTTTTTCAACTTTCTTTTGCGACTGGTCAAGTGCCTAAGTCCTGGAAGCTTGCTAACATACAACCCGTGCCCAAAAAGGGAAATCGTACTGACCCTACTAACTACAGGCCGATTTCAGTCACTTCTATGATGTGCAAGGTTATGGAACGTGTTCTGAACAACAAGCTTTTGGCATACCTAGAAGCGAATGACCTCTTAAGTGAAGGCCAGTATGGGTTTCGACATAACCGGTCTACTGGTGATCTTTTGGCGTATGTTACTCATATCTGGAGTGAAGCCATTGAAAGATACGGTGAGGCTATCGCCGTTTCTCTTGACATCTCAAAGGCATTCGACAGGGTCTGGCACAACGGCCTTATTAGCAAGTTCCCAGCGTATGGCTTGTCCGATGGTTTATGTGCTTGGCTATCCGATTTCTTGAGGGATCGTTCCATCCGAGTGGTCGTGGATGGCTGCTCGTCCGACATATTGGCTATAAATGCCGGCGTCCCTCAAGGATCAGTGCTTTCGGCAACGCTTTTCTTATTACACATTAATGATCTGCTCAAGCCCGGAATTATTGGGTACGCAGACGATAGCACAGTTGTTGAGAGATACGTGGCCAGGGCAACATCCAGTGGACCAGAAATCCAGTCGCTGAGAGAGAATATGATTGAGCGCATGAGTTTGACTCTTAAGGCAGTCTCGGATTGGGGGGATGCCAATCTGGTCAAATTTAACGCCACTAAGACTCAGGCATACTTATTTAGCACGAAGAAAAGGTCTTTTGAATTATCTCCCTCCTTCCGAAATGTATCGGTCCCG